>CM065479.1:10468565-10846680 GCA_032873175.1 Leptopilina drosophilae
ATACTTAATTAATTAAATAATTAAATACTTAATTAATTAAATAATTAATTAATTAATTAATTAAATACTTAATTAATTAAATAAATAATTAATTAATTAAATAAATACTTAATTAATTAAATAAATACTTAATTAATTGAATAATTAATTAATTAATTAATGTAAGTATAACTAATTATAAGTAACAATTAAAATTTAAAAAAAAATAAGTACAACATTGAGAAAAAGGGAAAGGAAATATGTATAGCAAACAATTTATATCCCTCTAGCAACAGTGGATACAATGTTGCAAATCGGAAATCGCTTTTCACAGACTGTAACTTTTGATTTCCATTGTCACCGAAAGGAGGGCAAATTTTAGAGAGAGACGTAATTTTCTTAATAGCTGACTGATGAATATCTACATGTTATACTTGTACAATACAATATGTATGTATATATATTTCTACACATGTAGAGTTTTCTGCTTCATATAACTTAGTTTTAGTAACAAGTGGTATACATAACATAACCTCAATACACGAACCTCTAATATTTGCACTAATGGCAATTGCGTAGGTAATCCGCACTCCGACCACACTGAACGTTAGTGCTAATTAATCCCATGTTTTTGCCAGGATGATTCTCACATGGGAACTCTAGTTTCTATACTGGGGAAAACGAGTGAATTTACTAGCTTTGCATACAATTCGGAATTATGCATCTATATATGTATACATACGCCCGAATTCACTTAAGCATATATTCGTAATATTCAAACAAGATACTCCATAATATAATAATACTCGAGTCCAAGTTCTCTCGAGCTATTGGTATATATTGACCAAAAAAAAAAATACTCTAGTGTCTAAGTTTCTTTTTTTTCAAATTCTCGCCCATTTTTTTTTCTCCTCTTTCCTTTTTTTGGCTCTGCAAACATTAGTCGTATAAATTTTTCACGCACGTTTAAAAGAGCAAAGTTGAAAGCTTTTTTTTGAAATTTTAATTATTCGGAAAAAAGTGAAATTTAAAAGGTAAATTGAAGGATTTATTCGAGGGATTCATTCGCAATTAAGTTTGAAACAAAAAATACGGAGATAAGATATAAAATGTTGGAGGAAAAATTTAATTAATAGTTGAATATAATAATTGAAAAATTATTAATTTTAAAAATAATAACAATAATTGAAATTAATTAATAATAATTATTCATAATAATTGAAAGTGGATGGAATTTTCAGGGCAATTGAAAGAATAAATAATTGAAAGTGGAAAAATAATTTAATCTATTGGTAACTAAAGATAGTAACAGAATTACTAATTAATATTCATAAATTTTTAATAACTAAATCAGGGTTGTTAGAAAAAATTTTTTTTTTTACTGACTTCCAGACAAAATTTTTACTTTTTCCCTCGACACTAAGAAATATTTTCTTTCTCTTATCATTTCGATTCAATAATTATTTTCTAGAAATTTTGACTAAAGTTCTTCTTTCAATAAACTATTTTAAATAATTAAAAAAATTCAATTCTTTGCAAATTTTCAAATTCATTTGATTAAAATTCAATTTTACGAAAAAATAATTTGTTTAACGAAAAATTTTATGCAAATTCTATTTTTAGTAATTGAATTTCTGTAATATTTTCATTATTTCAGAAAATAATTGAATAGTCAAGTTGAATTTTGCCAAAACTTTATTTTAAATAATTGAATTCCTTTGGGAAATTTTATTACTAAAATAATAGATACAAAATTTATATCTATTATTTAAATTTATTCAATTAGGTACAATTTTTGAAAATATTAAAATTTTTCAACTTTTAAAAATAGTTGAATTTTTTTTACAAAAAATTGTTACTCATAAAAATAATTGACTTCCTCCAAATGATTTTAATATTTATGAAAATAATTAAATTCTTGCGAAAAATTTAAAAATTTTATTAAATAATTAAATCTTTGAAAAGAATTTTAAAGTTTATGAAAGTAATTAAGTTACAACTACAAATGTAATGTCAAGTTTTAAAATATTTGATTTTTTCTAAAAAATTCTATATTACTATTTATTTATTATTATTTATATTTATTTATTACTATTTACTATTTATTATTATTTATTACTATTTATTTACTATTTATTACTATTATTCTATTTTACACAAAAATTTTATTTTGAATAATAAAATTCATTAAATATTTTTATTTTTCTGAAATATAATTAAATGTTCATGTAGAATATTTTTAAAATGCTTGTTTAATAATTGCATTTTTTTAAAAATAATAAAATATTGGAAATCATTTAATTCAGAAAATTTTTTGAATATAATTAAAATTTTGACATGAATTTTATTAAAATTTTCGCAAATAATTGAATTTTGCAATGAATTTTATAAAAAAAATTTTAAATAATTGAATTTTGCAATGAATTTTATAAAAAAAATTTTAAATAATTCAATTTTGCAATGAATTCAATTAAATTTTCTGAAAATAATTCAATTTTGTCGAAAAATTTTGCTATTCATTAAATAAAGATAATTAAATTGATGAGGACAAGTTTTTCAAAATAATTGAATTCTTGTGATAAATATTGTTATTATTATTTAAAATAATTAAATTTTGCAATGAATTTTTTAAAAATTTCTGAATATAATTGAATTTCAACGAAGAATTTTGATATTCATAAAGATAATTAAAATGTTTACAAGAATTTTGGAAAACAATTTTTTAAAAATAATTTATTATCTGGAAAGAATTTTAATGTTTTTAAGATGGTTAAATTCTTTCAAAGAATTGCAATAAAATTTTTTAAAATAAATAATTTCAACATAATTGAAATTAAAATTCAAAAAAAATAATTCATAAAATGATTTATATGTAATAACTTTATGTCAGTTCTTCAATAGATTAAAATTAATTGAATTATTATTTATTATTCTTTTTATTATTAGGTATTATTATTATTATTATTATTATTATTATTTTTATTATTATTATTTTTATTATTATTATTATTATTTATATTTAAATTATTACATTAAGTAATTTTTTTCAGAAATAGAACAAATTTAAAGTTTTTTTTTAAATTCGTAGCATTTTCAGTTTATGAGGCTAATAAAAATATTCAAAAATTCAAATTTCTCTTATAAATTCTAAACGTTTAATTTTTTCCACTACTTTTAATAAAAGTTCTTGACTTTTCTTTGATTTTCCCTGACTAATTTTACTTTCCCTGACTTTTCCCTAAATTTTCTTATTTTCCTATAATTCAGTACAAAAATCAATCGAACCTACTGAGCAGAAAAAAAAAATTCCACCAATCACGAATAAAAAATACCAACAAATGAAACTAAACATAAAAGTCACAAACTCCCTTTTTTTGCTATACGAAAACCCATAACTCCTGGAACCACAACTGAATCAAGAGAGCCCGAAAAATTAAAAAATTTAATTAAATTTGATATCATGAAAAGATATAATTTTTCATCATACATAAATATAATGAAAACGTGTTCGTGAAATATTATAACCTGCGAGTGACCGGAACACTGTTTTTTTCGTTTTTTTCCATTTTTTTTTTATTTTAGAGAAAAGCCGAAGGGGGACAATTTCTTTTGAAGAATAGAAAATAAACGGACCGCTGAATTCCGCGGGCTGGTTATTACCGAACAAAGGGAGAACAGTTGGCGTGCTGAAAAGTGTAATAAAAAGACAAATAGAAATGGTGAGCTTAAGGTATCATATTCTCGACAAAGCAAAGATCAGAGAGTAAAGAGCAAAGGCCATGGCTACGTTGCTGCGGACTTCTCTTCTCCAATTTTTTGTTTCCTTTTTTTTTATTGTCTCTGTCGTTTGCAGGACGAAAAACATTTTTAAATTCACACGTTTTCTGTATATTGTTATAATAGCATTTTTTTTATTCATATTCGAGTTTTTTTTCAGTAGTTAGTATGATACTTTGGCGGGAGAATTGTTTTCTACTCAAATTTAAATTTTATGTTCTTGAAGAAAACGAAAAAAATATGTTACAATTTATTTTTTTGGTTTAGAGCAAAAAAAAGTGTTACAATATTTGTTTTTGGGTTTAAAACAAAAAAAAATGTTACAATTTTTTTGGTTTAAAACAAAAAAAGTGTTACAATTTTTTTTGGTTCAAAACAAAAAAAATGTTACAATTTTTTTTTGGTATAAGAAAAAAAAGTGTTACAATTTATTTTTTTGGTTTAAAACAAAAAAAAATCTTACAATTTATTTTTTTGGTTCAAAACAAAAAAAAGTGTTACAATTTATTTTTTTGGTTCAAAACAAAATAAATGTTACAATTTTTTTTTGGTTTAAAACAAAAAATAATTTTTACAATATTTTTCTTTGGTTTCTTCAAGAAAATAATTTTTACAATATTTTTCTTTGGTTTCTTCAAGAAAATAAAATTTTCCAATTTTTTTTTTTTTGGTTTCTACAAGAAAATCAGAATCAGTTTGAAGAAAATCAGCTTCGTATATAAATATTTAATAATATTTATATACAGGAAAAAATCTATATAATACATTGCTTTGATTTGTACAGCAGTGTTATTGAATTCGAGAATAAATTCTATAAATCATTTCAAATGTGGCCCAACGTACGGCATATCTGCTATAAATTATTACTGCATTTCCATTGACTGCACTCGAGTGCGAACCGATACGCCACATTTATCTTAAATATTTATTTTCATTCGATTTTTTTTTAGTTTTATTTATTTTATTTTTGGAACCAGTGCGGTTTATCTTTATCAAAACTGATTGAGTCAATTTTTAATTTATCAATCGGCGCGAAACAAACATTGACTCGATGCTCTCTTAGTGAATAAAAATAAACTAATTTTCCTTTGAAAGTGAAAAAAAAAATTCTCCCACTCTGAATTTAAATTGGTAAAATTTTTTTTTAAATTTAATTTGAAAAAAAATTTGCTCTAATAAAAATGAGCAAATTTTTCAAAAAAAAATAATAGAAAATCATGTTTTGAACTGGTAATAACTTTTTGCTTTTGAATTAGTAAATTTCACTCTAATAAATAGTAATTTTTACTAATTTATTTTGTTTATTTTATAAGTAAAAATTTTTTTATAAAAAAATAGTAGACAAATTAATTTTTCTTTAAATTTTATATTCTCTAAATTTGAATTGGGGAAAATTGGAACTAATTTGAAATAGTAACTGACTTTTTGATTCTTAATTTGTAAAATACACTAAAATAAATTAGTATAAATTTTGTTCATAAATTAGTATAAATTTTATTAATAAATTAGTATAAATTTTATTAATAAATTAGTAAAAATTTTGTTAATTTTGTTAAAATTTTTACTAATTTATTAATAAAATTTATAATAATTTACGAATAAAATTTATACTAATTTATTAATAAAATTTATGCTAATTTATTTTAGTGTATTTTACAAATTAAAAATCAAAAACTCAGTTACTATTTCAAATTAGTTCCAATTTTCCCCAATTCAAATTTAGAGAATATAAAATTAGCTGAAAAATTAATTTTCCTACTATTTTTTACTTAGCACTTATTTTCCATTTCTAATTAAATAAATTTTATCTAATTATTATTTTTTGACAAATATTTTTAAGAAATAGTTTTTAATTTAGCTGATTAGTTATAATTTGGGAAAAATTTAAGTTCTTCGTGAATCTAATTTTTTTTTTGGATACGAATACACATTTTTGGCTCTATCAAAATTTTTCTATGACGCGCAAACTTTTATGCTAGACAGAAGGAAATTTTTTGAGAAAAGGACAGTTCAAGTATTGAAAAATATGATTTCCCAAAGGTACAGGAATGTACAAAGAGAAAATGTTTGATCGTCTATAATTCACTTTTCCGTAATTCACTTTTCGTTTTTCATGAATGTGTGCACCTCCGCCATTCGATATGAGAGGATTTCAAGTCACGCTTTATCTTACTTTATTCGAGAAAAGAAGAGAAAAAAAAGAAACAAATTCCTTCACATTTATTTTTCTTCTTTTAATTCGAAAAAAAATTTACTCTCCTAAAAAAGAGCAAAGTTAATTATTTTTTTGTAAATAATCACGAAAATATTTGATAGTTTTTCTTTCTTGTTTAGAAAAATTAGAAAAAATCTTGTCTTTAAAAAAAAATGATATCATTTTTTTTAAAAGACAAGATTTTTCCTAATTTTTCTCTTCTAAAATCCGCAAGTAAAAAAAACTTCTTTGTAGAAAAAGTTCAAGTGCACGAAAATTTAATTAAAGAGAAATAGAGTTTTATGTAAGAAAATTTTTGAAGAGCGAGAATGAAAAAATCTTTCTATTCAGAATTTTTTTTTTTAATACCGAATAGAAAAGTTTGTAATTTTTTTCCCTGGTGAAAATTCATTTTGACAAAAATTGCAGTATAAGAAGAATTATTTTCAGACTCGCTATCTGATACGATCAAAAAAAAGAAGAAGAAGAAGAAGAATTTTCTTTTAAATTCGTTGATTATAATTTTATAAACGGACTTGCAACTTGGTAAAGGAAAAATTAGTCAATGTTTGAAAAATCAATATCCACAGTAACAAAATGCACTTTTCTTGATGAATCTTTTCTAGTTCAATCAAATTACTCTCAATTAAAAAATTTATTCTCCAATCGTGAAAAACAAGCACGAGTTAGAGGGAAGGAAAACGAGGGAGAGAAAGAGAGAGAGAGAGAGAAAGAGAGAAAAAATGGTTGAAACGAAGTGAAAGATATATGTCAGTTAGTCTCTGGTCTCTGCCAGTTTAATCCAAGCGCGGTAGATTTTGGAAACGTGCCAATGGCCAACTGGAATTGAAAGTCACTCTCCAGCCAATAGAAGAGTGATAAAACATCCGTCCATCGTGCCATGAACGACAATTCGAAGACTTATTTTTCATTCACGTACAATTGAGCAAAATTCCTGGAGAACTGTCAATGATGATTTTTGTATATTTTTATATATATATAAATAACAGAATCGAGTTGCGATAAATTTGGACGCAATTGCTGAGCGAATTTTGTTGTTTGAACACTCAATTTTTTACTGAAATGATCGAATTTTGGCAAAAATTGACTTCTTTTGGTTGAAATTAACATTTAGTTGCATTTAAACACAATTTTGATCGAATTTATTACATTTTTTATTTAATTATCTTATTTCTAAATGAATCGGCGAAAGGTTAGTTGAATTTGACGAATTTTCGGTAATTTAACTAAATTTCTATGAAATTAACAAAATTTTGATTACTTAACGAAATTTTGAATGAATCGGCAAAAGTTTTGACGAATAAACTAAATTTTGGGTGAATTAACTTAATTTTGATTGAATTAACGAAATTTTGAATGAATTAGCAAAAGTTTGGTCGAATTGGACGAATTTTCGGTGAATTAACGAAATTTTTAATTAGTTAGCGAAATTTTGGTCGAATTTGACGAATTTTGGGTAATTTAACTAAATTTTTATGAAATTAACAAAATTTTGATGAAATTTTATATGAATCGGCAAAAGTTTTGTCGAATAAACCGAATTTTAGGTAAATTAACTATATTTTGATTAAATTAACGAAATTTTTAATTAATTAGCGAAATTTTGGTCGAATTTGACGAATTTTGGGTAATTTAACTAAATTTTTATGAAATTAACTAAATTTTGATTAAATTAACGAAATTTTATATGAGTCGGCAAAAGTTTTGTCGAATAAACCGAATTTTGGGTAAATTAACTAAATTTTGATTGAATTAACGTAATTTTTAATTAATTAGCGAAATTTTGGTCGAATTTCACGAATTTTGGGTAATTTAACTAAATTTTGATTAAATTAACGAAACTTTTAATTAATTAGCGAATGTTTGGTCGAATTTGACGAATTTTAGGTAAATTAACTAAATTTTGATTGTATTAACGAAATTTTGAATTAATTAGCGAAAGTTGTGTCGAATTGGACTAATTTTGAATGAATTAACTAAGTATTGATTGATTTAACGAAAGTTTGGTCGCATTGACCGAATTTTGAGTGAATGAATTAAATTTTCATTTAATTAACGAAATTTGTAATAAATTTCCGAAAGTTTGGTCAAATTAACCAAATGTTGGGTGATTTAACTAAATTTTGATTGAATTGATAAAATTTAAAGTGAATTACCGAAATATTTGTTAAATTCACCGAATTTATTTCTGAAATACCAAAAAATTTGGCTGAATTAAATCAATTTTGATTGAATCTTGAATCAAAACAAAATTTTGTTGAAAATACTAAATTTTGGTTAAATAAATTTACTTTTGAGTTAATTGGCGAAATTTTAGTTTAGACTGAATTCTTTCGTCTGTGTTATTAAAATTATATTTTTGTTAAACTGGCCAAATTTAGACTGAATTAACCACTTTTCGTTTAAAATTGGCCATATTTTTCTTGAATCGGCATAAATGTTTCTTAATTAAAAAGAAAATTTTGACTGAATCAATCAAAGTTTTGGGAAATCGACCTTTGATTGAATTAAGCTAAAATTTAATTGAATTAAAAACCGAAATTTATTAAATCGGCGAAATTTTAGACTGAATTGGCGAAAGTTTGGTTGACTTAACCAAATTTTGAGTAAATTAACAAAATTTTAACTGAATTAGCTTAATTTAGACAGAACAAGAGAAATTTTTAATAAATTAACCGAATTTTTTGTGCTTCAATTAAATTTAAGTATTTAATAAAAAAAATTTTGGTTAAATATAACAATTTTTAGACGAATTAACTACTTTTTTCCTAAATTAACCATATTCTTGTTAAATCGACAACATTTTTTTCTGAATCGAAACTAAATTTTGACCGACTCAATCAAATTTTTAAGAAACCGACTTCTTTCGATTAAATCTAAAATTCCGTTGCATTAAAGAATGTTTTTGATCGAATCGACTAAATTTTTGGCCTGATTAACTCAATTTTGAAAGAATTGGCAACATTTTGGTTGAATTTGACGATTTTTAGGTAAATCAACCAAATTTTGAATAAATCAACTAAATGTTTGTTGAATTAATCGATTTTGTTTTTGATTTGATAAAAATTGACTAAAAAATTCAAGTTCGATGTAATCAAACAAATTTTTCATTGAATCGACCAAATTTTCGTTGAACGAACTCAATTTGGAGTTAATTGACAAAATAGAATAAATTTTTAGCCAAATTAAGTCAATTTTGAATAAATTCGATAATATTTGGTTAAACTGACCAAATTTTTTCGTAAATTAACTAAAATTCAACCGTATTAGACGAAATTTTGATTCATCAAATTTTAATTGTCTAAATTATTTAAAATTAATAACTGATTCAATACCAAAATGAAAATAAAGAATAAATAACGAAAAAATCGAGTACGATTAAAAATAATTTCCCCCAGAAGAAGTAAAATAAAATTCGCAAGCAAAAAAAAATCTTCTTCATTTTCATTCCCACACCAATTATCCCCCCCCCTACATTGTCGGGAAAAATAATAATTTCTCAAAAAATGAAATACACATAAGAAATGGTAAAAATCATAATTCATTGTTAAATGTGTCGATAACCATCACAAACATACAGTGTGGGAAGAAAAGCTTTTTTTTATTTCACTTTCGCATGATTTGTGCTTTTTAATGTTGTTTTCTACTTTTTAAATTTAAAATTCTAATTACAAGACAATTATTATTTATAATTTTGTATTGGAATGTGTGTTTCTTGCTGTTAATTCTTATTTTCCTTTTTTTAGCGCCCTTTATCGATAACGACAGCGGAACTATAGTTGTAGATTGTCAGTGCGGATTAATTAAGAACTAATTCTAGCCAGATTGCACCCAACATGGGCTGGCGTGTGAGCATTATTCAAATTAGACCACGTCTCTTGGGGGTTCGTTAAGAAATTGTTGATGATCTATCTCTCATTAACATTTTCAAATTAAGTTAATTACTGTCCGAAAAAAGGAATGAGTGAAATGAAAAATTGTATTTTCGCTTTTTTTTATTCTTTGCGTAATTGTCAATTTATTAAGGCGCAATGTGTGTTTTTTTTTCTTGTGGGAAACAATTTTTTACGAGACTGAATTTTACCATGTTTTTGAAAAACGAAAACAAAAAATAGTGGGACAGTATTTTTATTTTTTATTTGTTTTATTTTTTAATAATTGTATCCTTTGTAATAACTAATTTCTGAAAAATTAAGGAGCGCAAGAATTAGAGATGATTTTAATTTGACAGAAATTTCTTTTTTGATTTTTCGTTTTTTAAAACGTTGATACGATTTTTTTTACTAATAGGCAGTGAAATTTTACTGATTTATTAATTCAGTAGTTGACTATTTTACTCATTTATTTTTCTAATTTATTAATTTCCTACTTTACTGATTTATTTTTCTAATTTACTAATTTATATTTCTTTCCTATTCTTCCTATTTTACTAATTAATTTTTCTTTCCTATTTTTCTTATTTTACTCATTTATTTTTCTAATTTACTAATTTCCTACTTAACTAATTTACTACTTTATTTTTCTTTTCTATTCTTCCTATTTTACTAATTTATTTTTCTTTTCTATTTTTCCTATTTTACTCATTTAATTTTCTAATTTACTAATTTCCTATTTTACTTATTTAATTTTCTATGTTACTAATTTACTAATTTCCTACTTTACTAATTTATTTTTCTAATTTACTAATTTCCCATTTTACTAATTTATGTTTCTTTCCTATTCTTCCTATTTTACTACTTAATTTTTCTTTCCTATTTTTTTTATTTTACTCATTTATTTTTCTAATTTACTAATTTTCTACTTTACTAATTTACTAATTTCGTACTTTACTAATTTATTTTTCTAATTTACTAATTTATTTTTCTTTCCTCTTCTTCCTATTTTACTAATGTATTTTTATTTTCTATTTTTCCTATTTTACTCATTTAATTTTCTAATTTACTGATTTCCTATTTTACATATTTAATTTTCTATGTTACTAATTTACTAATTTCCTACTTTACTAATTTATTTTTCTACTTTACCAATTTCCCATTTTACTAATTTATTTTCCTTTCCTATTCTTCCTATTTTACTAATTTATTTTTCTTTTTTATTTTTCCTATTTTACTCATTTATTTTTCTAAGTTACTATTTTCTTATTTTACTTATATAATTTTCTATGTTACTAATTTACTAATTTCCTACTTTACTAATTTATTTTTCTACTTTACCAATTTCCCATTTTACTAATTTATTTTTCTTTCCTATTCTTCCTATTTTACTCATTTATTTTTCTAATTTACTAATTTCCTATTTTACTTATATAATTTTCTATGTTACTAATTTACTAATTTACTAATTTTTAATATTAGCAAGAGTATAAATTAAAAAAACTAGACGATTTTTTGCTAATTAGAAATTAGAAAATAATTTTTCGGCAAAAATACAGAATAAAAATCACGAACAAAATTAGCGGAAGAATTCGGAAGAATTTTTCCCAAATCAAAAAGTGATTCCAGTTCGAGTCGACGAATCAATTAAAATAAAACTTATTCTTTCGAAATTAAGAATTCACTTCTGACAATACGAGACCGAGTAGTAAATAATAAATTGATTATTCAATTCAAATAAATTTTCTCCACTCCATCGATAATTTACAGATAAAAAAAACTTCTTTCCTTTAAGGAAATAATAAACAAGATATTTCGCATTCCATTATCAATTTTTCTTGCATGTAAAATATAAATTAGATTTTCTCCTCACAAAGCAAATTCTACTCTCTCCCATCCTTCTTTTTCAACATTTTTTTATTCCCTTTTTTTTCCTTTTTTCCCTTTTTCTTTTTTCCTTTTTTCCCTTTTCTCCTTTTTCCAATTTCCAATGACAGATTTTCAGTGATTATTGGCCAATTTGGAAAAATCACGTCTGCCATTCAATCTCGATAGTAAAATAAATAATAGAGAAACAAAAGTATAACCCATAGAGAATGTCGTTTGAAATTGGTTGGATATTGTTAATACCGTGAGTACTTGAGGTAAACATAAGTCTGTGTGCGGTTAGCCGCAACTGCAGTCATTATCGATGATATTCGTTTCTTGTCTGTTTCCAAGTGATGGGCTTTGTGCCAATTTCGAAGCGTTACATAGTTGCTAACCAACGGAATGATTCGAGTTCCAAAGCGCGGGGATAGATATAAGGGGAGGGGGGAGAGAGCAAAATGCCGAACAACGCCCTTTCTCTCTCTCACTCTCTCTCTCTCTTTGGTGTCTAGCCAGTCGCCAGACTTCCTATATTATACCGACAGAACGAAAATCGAAACCAAGGGACCAAGGGTGGACAAACTTCGCGTAAAATGCTTTTTGTTCACATGTAGCCAAAGTTTCCCTCTTACAAAAAAAAAAAAAAATACTTTGAATGGAAAACTAAATTCGAGAGAGTCATGTTAATGCTAAGTATTTTTTAATTCTTCTCTTATCGTTCGGGGAATTAAAAAAAATTCACTCTAAATTTGAATTAGTAAAAATCTTTCGTAATTCGAATTAGTGACTGACTTTTTGCTTTTAAATTAGTAAATTTTACTAAAGAAATTAGTAGAAATAACTATTTATTAGTCAATAATAAGTTTTGCTTTTGGAACTTTTGAATTAGTAAATTTTACTAAAGAAATTAGTAGAAATAACTATTTATTAGTCAATAATAATTTTTGCTTTTGAAACTTTTGAATTAGTAAATTTTACTAAAAAAGTCAGTCACTAATTCAAATTAGTAAAGATTTTTACTAATTAAAATTTAGAGAGTAGTTCCTAATTATTTTTTTGGGTAATTAACGATTTTTTTAAGTTTTGCTAAAGTTCCCTAAGTTTGCTCTCTAAATCTAAATTAGAAGTTTTCTACTAATGAAATAGTACGGATTCGTTTACCAATTGAATTAGTAACTGTTTTTACTAGTTTTTAGTAGTTTTTTTTATTAATTATTAGTAGAAAATTTACTAATTTGAAATAGTAAGAAATATGTAATTATAGTAAAAAATACTAATTGAATTAGTAATTTTCTACTAGCAATTAGTAAAAAACTACTAAAAATTAGTAAAAAAATGTTACTAATTCAAATTGGTAAAGATTTTTACTAATTAAAATTTAGAGAGTAGTTCCTAATTATTTTTTTGGGTAATTAACGATTTTTTCATGTTTTGCTAAAGTTCCCTAAGTCTGCTCTCTAAATCTAAATTAGTAGTTTTCTACTAATGAAATAGTGCGAATTTGTTAACCAATTGAATTAGTAACTGTTTTTACTAATTTTTTGTAGTTTTTTTTTACTAATTATTAGTAGAAATTTTACTAATTTAAAATAGTAAAAAATACGTCATTATAGTAAAAAATACTAATTGAATTAGTAATTTTCTACTAGCAATTCGTAAAAAAACTACTAAAAATTAGTAAAAAATGTTACTAATTCAAATTGGTAATTGAATCCGCACTTATTCAGATTTACAGAGTGATGTCGTAAAAGCTGAAGCATTCATAAATTTTATACACTAAAAGAAAATGGATATTAAATTTTGTAAAATTTTTTTACAATTTGGGGAAAAAGGGCAACAAACCGAAATTTTTTAATATAAAAAATGGTAAAGTTTAAAAAAAAATTATGTGCGAGATTTAGTAAAGTTATGTTAAAATTGTATCCACATAATTTTTTTCTAAACTTTGGTATTTTTTATATCAAAATTTCGGTTTGTTGTACTTTTTCCCCAAATTGTAAGACTTTTTACAAAATGTAGTATACATTTTCTTTTAGTGTATCAATAAGAGTGTTTATACTAAATTTTTTGTATCGAATTTAATTTAATTCTCTTAAAATTTTTTTTAGAAGTATTAAATTAATACTGAAATGAAATACATTGATCGCTAAAAATTTGAATTAATTTTTAATTTAGAAAACTAAATTATCTATTATTAAATTATTTATTATAATTATTTCCATATTTTTTGTATCAAATCATAGTTGAAAGTTTGATAATTTTTTTAATCAACAGTGCGTTCTAAATTTGAATCAGTAGAAAAAAAAATGTTTTTTTGGTAGATTTTTTTTAACTGATTCAAATTATCAAGTTTAATTAATTTTTCAGTCATTTTTTAGTTTGTTTTTAACTAATTGTCAGATAAAAGTTAAAACTATGATTTTTAACCGTTTTTCAGTTAAAAATACGATTTGTAGTCGTTCGTAGGTTAAAATTAGGATTTTTAATCGATTCAAATTTAGAGAGCAGTTGCAATTTTTTTTTCACTCAAGTTGTATAATGAAAAATAAATTTAAAAACTCACTGTTAATTTTAAAGTATTAAAATTGTAACGTATTGACACAAAAATTTTTTGATATCCCTTCGATCCAATTTAGTTTCAACTTGATACGATTTAGTTTCAATTTTATACAATTTAGTTTCAATTTAATACTATTTAGTTTCAATTTTATACAATTTAGTTTTAATTTAATACAATTTTGTTTCAATTTAATACAATTTATTTTCAGTTTGACACAATAAAAATTAAAATTAAAAAATTAAAAATGTTATCATTTTATTAATTTAGTAAAATTTAAAAATTGTTACTTTTTTTTTTTATTTGAAAAAATGTAAAATCTCCTTTTTTCCAACGATTTCGAAATATTTTTCCATTATTTTCGAAATATTTTTACAATAATAAATTGTAAATAAATTGTTACTTTATTCAATTAGCAGTGCAATTTTTCCAAATTAAAATTTAGAGAAAACACATTTTCCTAAGAATATCAAATTGAGACAAAAAACGAACGTTCCTTCGCAAAAAACGAATTAAAAGCGTTACGAAGCAACGTTCTTTTTTCGTCTCAATTTAATATCCGTAGAAAAAATGTAAAATCTCCCTTTTTCCAACGATTGCGAAATATTTTTCCATTATTTTCGAAATATTTTTACAATAATTTCGAAAATAATGAAAAAAGAGTGAAAATAAATGAAAAAGAATGAAGAATTACTCACGAGAAGAAAGTGAATATTGAAATAAAAGGACGTTTCGCTCACCAGCAACTGAAACAGAGGAAAAAAATGGAAAAACGATGTTAGTACAGTTGATAACTCAATGTATATTGTGTGGAGGTGAATTAGCATATAAGGGGTGAATTTTCATTTTCGACATTTTCGAGTGCATTTTCTATACATATATATATATATTCACATACAAGGAACAAGTTTAGAAACCGCGTATTTACAATTAGCCCAGTTTTCAAAGTTCCATGAAGCAAAACCGAGTCTTACGCGTAAAGGTTACATAACTTTGAGAAAACTGTTATACTTTACATACTAATAATATATATTTGTAAGGCATGACTTGTTTCTGTAAAATCACAGTATGTACGGATTATTATTATTATTATTTTATTACCAAAAAAGAAAGGACGAAGATAAATTTCTTTAAATTACTATTTTTTCTGTTTATTATTTTCGGAGAAATAATTTTTACATTTGATCCAAAAAATAAAGATGGGGAAAAGAAAATATAAATACTTCAATTAATTATTAATAATAATTTACTTAATTTACTTAATTTACTTAATTTACTTAATTTACTTAATTTACTATTTACTTTATTTAAAAACAATATTATTTATTAAAATAATATATGTTATTTATTGAGATAATAATTATTTTTTATTAAAAAAATATTTATTTTTCATTAAAATAATATTTATTTCTTAATAAAATAATATTTAAAAAGTCTTATAGTTTATTTAATTTATTTCATAATTTTAGTTTTATTTATTTTTTATTAAAATAATTGTTTTTTATTAAAAATACCTGAAACAGAAATAAAAAAATTAGGAATTCATAAAAAGAGAGAGACAAAAAATTCAGAAAAATACAGTAAACAGAAATGAAAAGTAGAAGAAAAATAAAAAAGTGAAAAATACGAAAAAAAAATTGTAAACATTAGCGAAAAGTAGAGGAAAATAAAAAAAGAGGAGTAAAACAGAAAACAAAAGCAAAAAGTGAAGGAAAAATAAATAAAATCCAAAAATGTACCGAAAACAATAATTTATAGTTTAGGAAAAAAATTGGAAAAATTGATAAAAATATAAAATAGAATATGGAATAAGAAAAATTTAAAAAACAAAAAAATCAGAAAAATAATTAAAACAGAAACAAAATGTTAAGAAACAAATAACAATAAAACGGTAAAAAATATCCTCGCATAAAAAATTTTATTTTATTATTTTTATTTTCTTATTTAATTCATTTTGTTTCTTTTTTTTATTTAATTTATATTTTTTGTCTACTTTTTTATTTAATTTTTATTTTTTGTTTAGTTTTTAAAGAATTTAATTTATATTTTTTGTCTACTTTTTTATTTAATTTCTATTTTTTATTTATTACTGAATAATAAATAAATAACAAATAATAATAAAACTTGAAATAATTTTAAATAACAATTTAGACTTTCTTAATAATTTAAACAAAGTAAAAATTGGTTCAATAAAATATAAAAAAAAATTTTTTCTCACAAAGATTCACAACTACCTGTCTAATAATTTTTTCTCTATTAACCCTACAATTTTCGCACTCCCAAGGGGAATATTATCGTTAATTGAAACTCTACACTTAATGGTGGGTAATAAGTCTCCATAACGGTAAAGATTATTGATTTTTATGAACCTACTTTCGCAGGGATGTTAAAATAAATTTCCTTTCCAATTAATTAGCACAATGTAGTAATAAATTAATGTCTACACAAAATACAATGCGCTCACGTTTTATACACGAAATACGTGTGCGTAAAATAAAGATTCATACCAACATATATATATTTTTTCATTACACCCGTTAATTAATGAAACTAATTAATTATTGACACCGTAACTTCATTAGCTTATTGAAATCAAGAAAAAAAAATTCTCTTTTCAATTATTTTCGTTTCATCCAGGGAAACAAATTTTCTCTTTTTTAAAACGAAAAAAGAAAAAAAATTTCCTGCAAAAAATAATTATCGCACTATTTTACAAATTCTTCTTTACTTTCCTACCGTGAAAGTAAACACTCGCAATTTTTTCCCCTTATTTTTTTTTTTTTTTTGAATGTTTATTTACTAAAATTTATTTTTTTCGAAAAGAAATGTTTCCAAAGAAAAACGAGGGGGGAAAAAATGAATAGAGAATGTAACACTTATTCGAAATTGAAATACAAGTCCAACAGGTATATAAAGACTGGCATTGATTCTCAGTCTGAACAAGTTTGCGAAATAAAAAAATACAAAAACAAAAAAAAACAAAAAAAAAAAACAAAGAACTAAAAAACAGTGATCCTCGTTGAGTAGCAATGGTAATTTCTTTCAATGGGAAAACGAAGAGTGGGAAACGAGCGAAAATGGGGAAAAAAAGCGGATAAATTGTGAAGTATTCTTGTTTACTGGTAACATGCGTCTGCGATTTGATTTAAAACACACAAAAAAAAAAGAAAAAATCTTTTCCCTCAAATATTATTGTGAAGTAAATTTTATACTTAGTATGAGCAGAAAATATAAGAGATCCACGCTTTTATTTCTTTCTCTTTCGAAATTATTAAAAACATGGGAAATTTATTTCATTTCTCTATTTATTTTGGAAAATTCTCTTGTTTTTAAATAACGAATAAAAATTTTAACCATCCGGTTTATAACTGGAAATTCCATAGGTTAATTTTGTTTCATTATTTCTATTTCTTGTTTTATTATTTTTATTTTTGTTTTATTACTTTTATTTTCTTATTTATTTCATTTTATTTTTTTAAAATTTTTTATTCACTTTTTTCAATGTGACCAAAGTTTCGAACGTTCAAATGAACGAAATTTTTTTCATTTCTCTATTTATTTTGATAAATTCTCTTGTTTTCAAATTACAAATAATAATTTTAACCATCCGGTTTATTATTGAAAATTCCAAAGGGCAATTTTGTATTATTATTTCTATTATTTATGTTTTGTTATTATTATTTTATTTGTTTTATTATTTTTATTTTCTTATTTATTTCATTTTATTTTTTTTATTTTTTATTCACTTTTTTCAATGTGACCGAAGTTTCGAACGTTCAAATGAACGAATTTTTTTTAACCTTAAGTCTTTTTGAAAATTACTATCAAAAAAATTAATATAATTGAAATTGAACAATATTTAGTTTATAATTAATTTGTTTTAATCTAAAAATAATTTTTTTTTGTAAAGAAGTACAAGAAGAAGTAAAAAAATATTCTCGTTCATTTGAACGTTCAAAAGTTTAGGAACAACTTTTTTTTAATTTCTATTTTTGATTTGTTACTAAATATTTAATTACCGTTTTATTGAATCAAATAAATTTTTTTTCAGCGCAGTTTATAAAAATTATTTCTTGCGAAATAAATTCACTTGTCAAATTAACGATGAAATATCCTTGTTAATTGTAGTTTGAATATTAATATTTATACCGTTCCTATCATATATTACCTCGAATTAATAATAATAGCGACTGTTAGTTGAACCAACAGAAGTTACTGTTGCTATTATTATATTATTATTATTATTATTATTATTATTATTATTCAGATTATTATAATTAATTCAAGACGAGATTGGATAGTCTTCAAAGTTAGTTCCAATTACCGGAAAGTGTTAATTCTATCACATTTTAAACTAAAAAAGAAAATCAAAGATTAATTTAATGCTGGATAGTAAAATAAAATAAAAATTAAATTATAAAATATTTTTATCAATTCAAATAAATGAAAGAAGAGAGTAAAAATTATTTTCCATAGTTTAAAATATCTTTTTTCATGAATTGTTGATTTTTTTCTCGATTTTTCCTTTATTGTAAATTTCTTCTCTTCTTTTTATTTCTCCTGATTCTTCTCTTTATCGAATAAATTGTAACGTAAATGGTAATAAATTAATTTCACCCATAATTCAATTTCCCCTACGCAATTTTCGTCACTTTGAAGATTGAAATTTCAATTTTGCTTCCTCGTGGAAGCGTTGTTTTATGGAAAATTTTCAACTTTGTTATTTTTTTTTCTTTTTTCTTCACGTTTACTGACCCCAGAAATTCGAGAAAAAAAACATTAAAAGTTGACACAAAAATTTTGAAATTGAATTCGCAGGAATTTTTTTCTTTTTCTCTTTTATTTTTTACTTGATTTACTTTACACTGGGGAAAAAATTGTTTAATTCCAAAAACACAGCTATTTGGCTATTAATTAATAAATATTAATTTGCATCAAAAATAATTTTTATTAAATTGTTATTGAAATCGTATTTCCTTCCAATACTGAAAATTTGTAATTATGAAACTAAACACAATTTATTTAATTTAAATAAATAAATAAATAAATTGTACATAAAATATAAATAATAACTATAATAATAATTATAATATTAATTTAAAAAATACTAAAAAAATAAAAAATTTATTATTATTATTATTAGTATTTTTTTTATTTTATTATTATAATTATTATTATTATTTATTGTACTTAGAAATGTTTACTTTATTTGAACAAGAATTTTTTCTTTCCTGATGCTACAAATTTTATTTTTTTACTCAAATCGACAAACAATATGTTAAGTAAATTTTTTTCCCTTTTGAATTTCGCGCCAAAACGGTTCTTTAAATCGCCGCCTAGAGGGCATGAAAATTCTCTCACAAACGAAATGATGCGCATAGAGAACTTTATTTATTGTAACGGCAAAAAATTGTATAAAAAAGGGACATCAATATAAATAAATTTGTTTCAAGTAAATATTTATTTGTCGAATTCAAAAATAATCGATTTACTTTAAAATAAATAAATCAATTCTTTCAATTTACATTTACTTATTTAAAAAAATATCTTTGTTTCCTCCCTTTTACTTTCTTTAATTTTATCCATTAATAAAAATATATTTAAAATTTACTTATTTGAATTTACACATTTTCATTATTTACTATTTTATTATAGTTAAATATTTATTATTAATCGAAAGTTGAATAATTTTATTTTAAATAATTTTATTTTAAACAATTTTATTTTAAACAATTTTATTTTAAACAATTTTATTCTAATTAATTTTATTCTAATTAATATTATTATTAAGTAATTTATTTTATGACTGAAGTGTAACAATTTAATCCCGCATCTCACACACTTGAAGCGTTTTTGCTTCCAAATTTGCTTCACTTCGTTTGTGAGAGAACTTTCGTGCCCTCTAGGCGGTGATTTAGAGATTTATTTTGGCGCGAAATTCAAAATGAGAAAACTTTAATTAATATACTAATGGCCGTTTAAAACAAAAATTAAGCGAAGCTCCCTAAAAATTATTCTCTAAATACTCTTAATGTTATCTATGTTAATGCTACATAATTATTAATATATTAAAATATTTGTGTAAAATTCTACTTTTTATTTACTGGAATTTATACGGAAACTAAATTGAATATTTTTGGTAAAATTTTACAGAAGTTTCACTAGATTTTTCGTGTAATAATTCTAGTAAAATTCTCTATAATAATTAACGACAATGAGAGTGAGAGAATTTTCATGCCCTCTAGGCGGCAATTTAAATAACCGTTTTGGCGCGAAATTCAAAAAGGAAAAAAAATGTACTTAGCATATTGTTTGTCGATTTGAGTAAAAATAAAATTTGTTTATTCTATAGTAAAATTGTAAAAAAAGTTTTTTCATATTTCGATAAATTGGTTTATTACTTCACTATATACTTTAATGAATACTAAGCATACTAATACTACTACTTTACTAATCATTAGTAATTAGTGTACATTATAGTAAATGAATTAGAACTAGAAAAAGTGGACTAAAACTAAAAATAAAACTACCCTGAAAAAAAATTTAATTGATTCAACTAACCGATTAATTGACTATTATTAATTAAATATTTACTTGAATCAAATAATATTTCATGGAGTCAATTAAATGGTATTTGAATCAATAACTTCAGTATTTGAAGCAAATATGAACTGAACCATTTAATTGACTCTAATAAATATTATTTGATTCAATTAAATATTTAATTGAGAATAGTCAATGAATTATTTAAATCAATTAAATTTTTTTTTTCAGTGTAACAATTAACAACTATAGTTGTTGGGCGACAATGAAAATGAACTAAAAAACAACTATAGTTGTTAGTCATTAGTTTTATTTTATTAACTATAGTTGTTAGTAGAAAAAATGAACTAAAAAAACAACCATAATTGTTTGTCGTTACTTTTATTTTATTAACTACAGTTGTTAGAAGAAAAAATAAACTTAAAAAACAACTATACTTGTTTGTTTTATTTTCACTTTCAATCTTTTCTGTAGTTCTTTTTTTATTTTGTAAAATAAATTTTTTATTATCGACAACAATTAATGATAATATCAATTAGTCATCTCGATATGTGAAAATTGTTAACTGCAATAGCAATAAATTTATGGTTTTGCAATTAATTTGAATTTATTTCCCCAACATAGATCTGAAACAGTCATTTTTGTACGTATATATATATTTGCGTAAGTACTACATCCCTCCTCCTCACCTTCACACTAGGAAATAAATTTTCAAATGCAATTCACGAATTCGAAAATATATCCCTTTTGTAAATTTATGCAATGTATATCGTCAGTTCATTAAAACAATTCAAATTCGAGTCTCCCTCTCTCTCTTCTCTCGGCACAGAACCAAAACAAGAGGTTCTACCCTCTATCTCAATTAAACAGTGTCGGTGAAAAGCAACGAGTGTGAATGTGTGCTTCATAATTGGTTAGAACACGAATGCTTTCTATATATACAAACACGTACAAATATATATGGGGAGTTCTGGCACTTGAAACGACTAGTAGGGTTATGATATCACCCCTTGTGTAACTCTAACATTGCGATTGTTTAACACCCTCTCTCTCTCTCTCTTGGTCTCTCTCTATCTCTCTCACTTGGTTTCTCTTGCTCTCTCTCTCTTTCTCTCTTGACTATATTGGATATAACGATATACAAATGTTGCACCTTTTGGTGTAGCTACATTTGCAAAATATACACACATTGTGAGAGTGGGAGACACAGTGGAAAATGTATTTTCCATTGTGGTATCGTGAGACAAGGAGCAATTTTCGGTTATATCCGAGAAACAACTTTTGACCTCTTTGTCGAGCTGCCACCCTTCCTGAAAGTGACATCAAGTTTTCCACCGGTAACTGAGATAAGTTACAAGCTATACGTTCCTCTGGGGGAAAATAAAGAAAAGAAAAGAAGAGAGTCTGTCTCCAAAAGGAAAGTGACAGAGACAAACAGGCAAAGGAGAAAAGAGAGAGAGAGAGAGAAAGAGTTTGTCTCTTTTTGACTCTTGAGAAAAATTTCAAGCCCGCGGGAAAGAAAGGCGCAGGGGGAGGGAGGGAGGAGAAAAAGACATCGGAAAATGAGTAGTAAGAAAGGGAGGGAGAGAGAGAGAGTTAAAATGTATGTAAAAAAGAAAAGGCACTATCATTCTTTTATGCTTATATTCTGAAGATAAATGATTTCATGCTCGACTTATTCTGCGTCATCGTTCGTAGGATTTCTGTCGTTTCCTACTCTTTCTTTCTCTCTCTCTCTCTTTCTTTCTTACTTTTTTCCTTTATCTGTCTCGATAATTCCTCTTCTTCACTCTCTCTTTCTCTTTCTCTCTGTTCCTCTCTCTTTTTTCTTTCTTTTTCTCTCATTTTTACATTCTCATCAAAAATGAGAAAGTCTTGTCTTTTGTTAACTTTGTCTATACTTAAAGATTCACTCTTTATAAATTTCCCATGGATACATGTGGGTGAATTTTCTGAAAGTGACACATTTAAATTTCAGTTTTTCAATTAATTTTTTTCTTCAATTATATGGTTTTTTCTATTAAAACTACTTAATTTCATACTCAAGAGTAAGATTTTTAGGTTGCGCAAAATTAATTCTTAAAAATATTAAAGTTTTTTTCATTTGAAAAATATTATTGTTGCTCCATTAAATTAATTTTATTTAATTGGCGAGCTTTTCTATTAAAAATTCACGCCAATATCGCGTTCACGAAATCGAAAATAAAATTACACTGCTTAAAAATTAATAATTTGTATATTTTAATACCAAATATATTCAATTAGATGAAAATATAAATGTATTTAAAGTATTTGATTTAATGGTAATTTGGGTTAATTTTTTCAAAGCAATGCAGGTAAATACTAAAAACAAAAGAAAAACTATAGCATATTTCAAGGAAAAGGCTTCGAAGATGAAAAGCTTCGGAGATGAAAAATAAATTTTCTTTCATATTTGTATACATTAGGGCGCAATTAAAATATGTTTTTTAGTAAAACATACAAATCTCACACCCTCATTTTATATTACCATCGAAATATTCCGTTAAATTTACTTCTACATTCAGTTATTTATCAAAAAGGAAGGCTTCGGAGATGAAATTAATTTTTACTCGGAGAAAAATGTAAATTTCGATTATTTATAACAGCAATAATTTTTCTCCTTTTTGTAGATAAAATATAGAAAAATCAGTCAGATTCTCAGCTTTTTTTTAATGTGCATTAAAATTTTGTTTAAGATATTTTTAAAGTATAAAATTTCAGTAATCATTGTAAAGTATAATTTTAACCTAAAACTGAAGACAAAGTTTAAACATTTTTATCAAAAATAAAAGTGAGGTCTACAAATTTTTAAAATGCACATAATGATAGAAAAAACATTGTACTTTCTGACAATATTTTAAAAAAATTTCTGAGAATTTGAAAAAAACCATGAAAATTTAATTTTATTGTAGAAGTCCTATTGGACACATGTTGAAAAGGCTTCGGAGATGAAAGTAATTTAGTTATTAGGTAAATTAAGTTGAATAAAATTATTTAATTTTCTTTTAAAAATGATAAATAAGTGCTAAATTTCCACTATGGAAATTGATTATAATTATTAAAGAGTAGATTTTGTAAAATTAATCGACACATAAAAAATATCAATTTCAGAAAATTCACCCAAATAAATTGTATTTGCTTCAAATACTGAAATATTTGATTCAAATTCAATTTATTTGATTCAAATAAAAATTATTTGATTCAAGTAAATATTTATTTGATTATAGACAAATAATCGGTTATTTGAATCAAATAAATTTTTTTTTCAGTGATATAAAATGTAGAAAAATTAATTTTTCCTATAAACGACTTGGCATTTTTTAATACCGTTTTATTTAAATTTCATATTAACTAATTTAATAGCCAATATTTCCTCTAAACGAGAAAGTAGAATAAAATTTTTCTTATTAGTGACTATGACACTAAAACAAAATTGAATTGATTTAAATAATCGATTAATTGACTATTATTCTAAATAATTTTTGAACAACTTTCATAACATTATTAATTAGAAATTATTTATTGGAAATTTTACCTAAACTTTTAAAATTCAAATACTGAAGGTATTTATTCAAATACCATTTAATTTACTTTATTAAATATTATTCAAGTAATAATGTTTAATTGATAAAAGTCAATTAATCGGTTATTTGAATCAATTTAATTTTTTTTCAGTTTAAATAAGTGAAAATCTTTGCTATACAAATAGAATTTATTATTTTTGTTATTATTATTATTTATTTATTTATTTATTTATTTTTACTATTAATTTGACTAATTTTTATTAATTCAGGAGCAAAAAGTTAACCACTAATTTTCAAAGTTAAAATGTTTTTACTTAATTTAAATTTTAAGAGTAGTTTAAACTTTAAAATGTTTAAATAAGTAAATATTGCTAATTTTTCATTAAAGTTTCGCGATAAAAATTCGGGGAATAATAAATTAACACCGTCAAGTAAAGAAAATAAAATAGTTTATATTTTTCCATTAAAAATAATGATCTCTAAGTTTTGAACAATTTAAATGAACGAAATATTTTTTATTGAAGATATTTTAATAAATTACTAAAAAAAAAATTAAAAAACTAAAATTTTACGTTTAGAAAGTCAGTTATTAATTTTTTTTAATAGTAACGCAAAATAATTGCAGTAAAAATTTGATTTTCAGAAGAAATAAATAAATTTTGTTCATTTGAACGTTTTTTGTCCACTAAATATTCAGTATTTAAAAAAAATAGCTTTTAATTCTTTGTCGACTAAATAGTCGCTGTTTGGAAAAAATAGTTAAATTTTTCCATAAAAATATAGTACATAACCAAAAAATAAATAAATAAATAAATAAATAAATAAATGAAAAATAAACAATAAACAATAAAAAGAATAAAAAAGAAATTTAAAAAAATGATATTTAATATAAACCTAAATTTATAATAAATAAAAATTTTCCATTTCTATAAATTTAGGAAAACTGACAGCAATCATAATTTAGCACTTTTCTCGCTTTTTGACAATTTTTAATAGTTAAATGCAGTTTTTATTAGTAGTAACTAAATTTTTGCAAATTTAAATTAGTAGATAAATATTTACTCAAAACTTACAAAATAAATTCAATATTAAACAAAGGAAACAAAAAAATACTCTCTAAATTTGAATTAGTAAAAATGATTACTAATTTGAATTAAAAATTGACTTTTTGCTTTTGAATGAGTTAATTTTACTACTAAATAGTAATTTCATACTAATTTATCAGTAAAATTTACTAATTCAAAAGTAAAAAGTCACTAATTCAAATTAGTAAATATGTAAAAAAAATTTTTTTTTAAATATTTGTTCTAACTAAAATTTAGAAAGTAAAGAAGTCAAAAAATAATCAAATAAATGCAAATTTTAATTAGTAGCAAAATCCAAATTAAGACAGACTGTGTTTATTTCTCTCAACATTTCTAATTTTAGTGATAAAAATCTGCTTTAGTTAGACAAGAATACTTTTCGACTCTTTGTCAGTAGTAAAATACAGATTTAGTCAGACAAATTTTCTCAAAGATTTATAACAGTTAGAAGCAAAAATCGGTTTTAATCCGACTAGATTTTTTAATAGTTTTCTTTTTTTCAGTAGTAAACATCAATTTAAGTTTGATAGTCTTTTTGTTCTTGATTTATAATTAGTAGAAGAAACCAGCTATAGTCAGACGAGAAGTTTCGACGGTTTTTTTGTATTTCAGTAGTAAAATTCAGTGTTAGTCAGACAAATTATTTTTTTAGGTTTTATAATTAGAAGTAAAAGTTTGCTTTAGTCAGACAAAAATTTTAGACTGATTTTGTTTTTCAGTAGAAAACGTCAATTCAAGTCAGACATTTTTTTTCCCGACAATAGTAGTAAAAACCGTTTTAAGTCAGACAAGAACTTTCAAAAGTTTTTGTTTTTCAGTAGAAAAAATAAGTTTCTGCCAGACACATTATTTTTTCAAGATTTTTAATTATTAGTGAATGTTTGCTTCAGCAAGACAAGAATTTACTACTTTTTCATTATTCAGTGCTAAAAATCAGTTTAAGTCAGACATTTGTTTCCCTAAAACAGTATAGTAAAAACCATCTTTTGTCATTTAATAGAAAAATTTATTTTTTGTCAAAGAAATTATTTTTTCAGGTAGTTACAATCAGTAGTCAATGTTTGTTTTAGTCAGACAAAAAAGCTTTCAGCAGTTTATAAATTTTTTTCTACATTATTAATTTAGCCGAAATATGTAGAAAGAAAATCTCCGATAACAGTTTTTCTCTCCATGATCAGAAGAGAAGAAGAAAAAATTTTTGTATAACAAAAAGTAGACTTTTTCGCTAAAATGCTTCTCCAGAAAAAAAAACAAACATTACAATTAGAATATTCGATTGGAAATGATTAAAGGCATTGGGGAATAAAAGATGAAGAAAGCTTTCTAATAAAATCGAACCGAAAAGAATTCATTTCGTCTTGAAATCAGTACTTAGATATTCAAAAGATCCAGGACGAGAGACAAGCTTCGGCAAAAGGAGTAAAGTGAGAAGCATAGGGAATCTATATGTACATGTCAAAATCGATTGCTATTCCTCTCTCGTTGTCCTCTCCAAATACAGACGTCCAATTTCTCGTTATATAGTTTTCGAAAAGTCACTGATGGCGAATTTCTCCATTTCCAAGTTCTTGCTCTCTCTCTCCTATATATAGAAAGGGCAAGATTCGAATTTAGCATAATTTCCTTGGCGGGGGTTATAGTGAAGAGAGATTGCGGGTAAGCGATTCACTACTATACTACGAAATCAGCTTCAAAGTTAGTGGCGCGCTTTTGAGTATAGATTTCAGCGTATAAATTATATGGGCAAAAGGTCGATATGTCATTCGAGAATATATATATGTTTATGAAAGAGAGAGAGAGAGGGAATATAGTTTCAAGTTGCACTCAACCTGGAAAAGAGAGGAATATATAGAGGTCGATTTCTTAGCGCGGTGAGAGGAATTATACTAAGAGCAGCGTCATTTCCGGTATGGAAACAATCGCTAGTTATCCCACGCTCTTAAATTTATATATATATATATATGTATATACAGAAACTAGATGTAGAGTAAGTTTTATATATATATATATATATATATATATATAAACTTGGCACATTCGCATCATCTCTGGGTGTCTTCGCGTCCATTCGCTCACTTCCTGCGATTCAACGCGTTTTTTGCCCTTTTCCAGTCTATCGTCTTCTTCGTTGCTTTTAATTGCCTTCATGCATGATGGGAACAAGTGAAAACCTATTCATGGATTTTATTCTATTTTAACGCCAAGGCACACAACTGATTTCATCGGCGGAGCGAATATCGATCAATCTTTCGTGCGGCAAAAAAACAACGGCATTTTTCCGCTATTAACATTATTTCACGCTAAAGACACTCATGATTGGGGGAAAAAAATTTATAGAACTTAAAAACATTAGATTCAAAAATTTTTTTCATAAACATTAAAATATTATTTTTAACCTTCGCGCTACCAATACTTTTTCTATACGCGGACTACCGGACGGCCACTCGGGGTGGCCAAACGCTTTTTTACTATTATGTTCCCAAAACGATTAAAATTCATCAAAAGTTTTGAATATAATTATGTGTTAATACAAATACTGTATATTAATAATGTTTTATGATATTTATGGCATAAAACATTTATGTTTTATTATTCACAAATTATTTAAACAAATTATTGTTGTTATTTACCAACTTTTTCCAGAATACACCTAGAAAGTTGCAGTTTTTTCCTAATTTTGCAATTTACTAAATCTTTAATGATTACAGATAAAGAATAAAAGTTGAATAAAAATTAAACTATTTTTTAAACAATTTAACTGCAGCTTTCTAGGTGCATTTTGGAAAAAGTTGGTAAATAACAACAATAATTCATTTAAAAATTGTTTAAAAATAGTTTAATTTTTATGCAACTTTTATTCTATATCTGTAATCATAAAAGATTTAGTAAATTGCAAAATTAGGAAAAACTGCAACTTTCTAGGTGTATTCTGGAAAAAGTTGGTAAATAACAACAATAACTTGTTTAAACAAATAAAAAATGTATTTTAAAATCATAATATATTTTATTTATTGATATAAAACAATTTTACTATAAAAGTTTAACGATTTTATTTTTATTTTTTTGCAATATACAAAAACAAACACCCGGTCAATTTTCAGTATTCTCGTACATACTTTTTTAATTGTTATAAATAAACAAGAAGAAGTGTTAAAAAAATTTTTATTTTTGTTTTTTTCGAAAGTAGATAAAATTTTGTTCAGTGAGTTAAAATGGCGATTCGATTGATACAAAATTCGAGGAGATATTCAACATTATGTATTAGTTGGCCACCCCGGGTGGCCGTACGGTAGCGCGAAGGTTAAATTTTTAATATAGACTATTATGATGCATTCTTAATATACAAATTCATCAAATTTTTTTTCTATTTTTGACAATATTTTCACTTTAAGTAACATTCATTCTCAATAACTAATTTTTGAACAACTATAATAATAGAAATTAGAAATAACTTAGAAACATAACTTAGAAATTATTTAATAAAAATTTTACCTAAATTATATTAAAAAATTAATTCTATTTTCAAAAGTTTTAATTTGAAAATTTTTGTAAAATTTCGATTTTAAATGAATTTGATTAGAAATTTAAAAAAATAATGAATTTAAATAAAAATTCTTGTCAAAATTACAATTATCTTTGTAAATAACAAAATTCATCTCGAAAATTTAATTCTTTTCAAAAACATTCCTTATTTCAATGATTTCATTTTAAATAACATTCTAACTAATTTTTGAACAACTATCATAAAATTATTACTTAGAAATTATTTAGTAAACATTTTACCTATATTTTTTTAAAATAAATTCAGTTTTAAAAGGTTATAATTTGAAAATTTTAGAAAATTTATTTATAACATTTTCCTAATAAAATTAATTAAAAATTGTTTAAAATACTTAAAAAATTCTCGTCGAAATCACAATTTTCTTTGTAAATAGAAAAATTCTTTTAAAAAATTCAATTGTTATTAAAATTTTTCCTTATTTCAATGATTTTATTTTAAATAACATTCTAACTAATTTTCAACAACTATCATAATAATTATTACTTAGAAATTATTTAATAAACATTTTACCTGAATTTTTTTAAAATGTAATTCAATTTTAAAAGGTTTTAATTTAAAAATATTATAAAATATACTCTCATTCTTTTCATAATGAATTTAATCAGAAATTTAAAAAAACAATGGAAAAATTTTCGTCGAAATCACAATTTTCTTTGTAAATAGAAAAATTCTTTTAAGAAATTCAATTGTTATTAAAATTTTTCCTTATTTCAATGATTTTATTTTAAATAACATTCTAACTAACACAAAAAATAAAAAGTGTTGTTTTAACCTGAATTCGGGTGAAAATAACACGCAACAAATTTTATCCTCGTAGGGTAAAATTTGATGCGTGTTATTTTCACCGAAATTCAGGTTAAAACAACACTTTTCATTTTCTGTGAATTTTCAACAACTATCATAATAATTATTACTTAGAAATTATTTAATAAACATTTTACCTAAATTTTATTAAAAAATTAATTCTATTTTCAAAGGTTTTAATTTGAAAATTTTATAAAATTTCGATTTTTAATGAATTTGATTAGAAATTTAAAAAAATAATGAATTTAAATAAAAATTCTTGTCAAAATCACAATTATCTTTGTAAATAACAAAATTCTTCTCGAAAATTTAATTATTTTCGAAAATTTTTGAATTTAATTAAAATTAATTAATTTTTGAACAACTGTCAAAAAATTATTACTTAAAAATTATTTAATAAACATTGTACCTAAATTTTTTAAAAATTTAATTCAATTTTAAAAGGTTTTAATTTAAAAATATTATAAAATATACTCTCATTCTTTTCATAATGAATTTAATTAGAAATTTGAAAAAACAATAGAAAAATTCTTGTCAACATCACTATTATCTTTGTAAATACCAAAATTCATCAAAAAAATTAAATTATTTTCTAAAATTTTCCACATTTCAATGATTTTATTTTAAATAACAACAAGTATCATAAAATTGCTAATTAGAAACTGTTTAATAAACACTTTGCCTATAATTTTTTTAAAACTTAATCGATTTTTCAAAGGTTTTAGCCTTGAAATTTTATTAAATTTAAATTTTTAATGACTTTAATATGAAATTTTAAAAGATAATGGGTTTAAATAAAAATTGTTGACAAAATCACAATTCTCTTTGTAAATAACAAAATTCTTCTCGAAAATTTAATTCTTTTCAAAAACATTCCTTATTTCAATGATTTCATTTTAAATAACATTCTAACTAATTTTGAACAACTATCATAAAATTATTACTTAGAAATTATTTAGTAAACATTTTACCTATATTTTTTTAAAATCTTCAATTTTAAAAGGTTATAATTTGAAAATTTTATAAAATTTCGATTATTAATGAATTTGATTAGAAATTTAAGAAAATAATGGATTTAAATAAAAATTCTTGTCAAAATGACAATTATATTTGTAAATAACAAAATTCTTCTCAAAAATTCAATTATTTTCGAAAATGTTTGAATTTAATTAAAATTAATTAATTTTTGAACAACTGTCAAAAAATTATTACTTAAAAATTATTTAATAAACATTGTACCTAAATTTTTAAAAAATTTAATTCAATTTTAAAAGGTTTTAATTTAAAAATATTATAAAACATACTCTCATTCTTTTCTTAATGAATTTAATTAAAAAATTTTTAAAATAATTAAAAAATTCTCGTCGAAATCACAATTTTTCTTTGTAAATAGAAAAATTCTTTTAAGAAATTCAAATTGTTATTAAAATTTTTCCTTATTTTAATGATTTTATTTTAAATAACATTCTAACTAATTTTTAACAGCTTTCATAATAATTATTACTTAGAAATTATTTAATAAAAATTTTACCTAAATTTTATTAAAAAATTAATTCTATTTTCAAAGGTTTTAATTTGAAAATTTTATAAAATTTCGATTTTTAATGAATTTGGTTAGAAAATTTAAAAAAATAATGGATTTAAATAAAAATTCTTGTCAAAATCACAATTATCTTTGTAAATAACAAAATTCTGCTCAAAAATTCAATTATTTACAAAAATTTTTGAATTTAATTCAAATTAATTAATTTTTGAACAACTGTCAAAAAATTATTAATTAAAAATTATTTAATATACATTGTACCTAAATTTTTTCAAATATTTTTAAAAACTTTCCTTATTTCAATGACTTAATTTTAAATAACATTCTTACTAATTCTGACTAATTTTTGAACAACTATCATAAAATTCTTAATAAGAAATTGTTTAATAAACATTTTACTTACATTTTCTAAAATTAATTCAATTTTAGAAGATTTTACTTTGAAAATTTTACAAAATTTCAATTTTTAATGAATTTAATTTAAAATAATAAAAAAATAAGAGAATTTAATAAAAATTATTACATTTAAATTATTTAATTAACATTTTTCCTAAATTTTTTAAAAATCAATTAAATTTTAAAAGGATTTAATTTGAAATTTTGTAAATTTCGATTTTTAATGAATTTAAATAATAAATTTTTTAAAATAATGAATTTATTTAGAAATTTAAAGAAATAATGAATTTTGATTATAAATTTAAAAAAAATAATAGATTTAAATAAAAATTCTAGTCAAAATCACAATTATCTTTGTAAGTAACAAAATTCTTCTCAAAAATTCAATTATTTTCGAAAATTTTTCCCATTTCAATGATTTATATCTACTAATTTAATTAATTTTCCAAAAGAATTCAATTATTTAAGAAAAAATTTCCAATAAAATTGTTCTCAAACATTTATTTTTTTAAAATAAATAATAAAACTTGCACAGGAACTCGAATATTAAATATTTTTTGTTATAAAATTCTTCTCAAACATCCAATTATGTTCAAAAAATTGTGAAAATTCTTTTCAAAATTTCAATTATCTTTAGAAATATGAAAACTCATCTCCGAAATTGAATTATTTTCGAAAATTTTAATATAATTTTTGGCAAAATTTCAATTATTTAAAAACATCTTTCATTAATTACATGAGTTTCAATATCTACTATTATCATAAATTTCCCCAAAAAATTCAATTATTAAAAAAAAATTAATTAAATTTTTAAATAAAATTTTTTTCATAAATTTCTCCACTATAATTAAAATAGTTTCATAAATAATAAATTTTTTTTAAGAAATTAATTATTTTCAAAAATACTAAAACTTATCGTAGAAATTAAATTATTTTTACTACAATTTTAATCGAATTCCTCGAAAAATGTAATTATCCTAAAAAATTTAAATTAAATTCGTCAAAAATTGAATTTAAATAATGAACAGGACAGGCAGAGTGAATGAAGGAATTAAATTCTAAAATTATTATATTATATAAATAAAAGTAATTGAGGGGCTGGATGCTATAAGGGGATACGCGTGAACACACGGCCAGTCAGTTCGGACGTAGAGATAAAATTTTGAAGTTGTTCAAAATGAATTTAAAATTATTGTTTCTTGTTCAGAATTTCAAGGCGAAACTTTTTTTCTAATAAAATTTTTTTATATAATTTTTTGTTTTTAAGTAAATTGAGAAAAAAGTGATTTTTTAACCTAAGAAATTTTAATGAATTTTTGACTTCAACTCGTGATTACTTCGTTAAATATTAATATTTTTCCACGAAATTTACACACAATATTCTTCAAACTATACCAAAAGTGAAACAATATTTAGTATTTTTTCAAAAAATTCTGTGTCTAAGTAAATAATTATTTAAACAATTTTGCCGGAAAAATGAATCTCCTATTTTCAATTGAAAAAGTTGAGTGACGAATTTTCGTTTACAGAAAACTTCCAGTGACAAAAATGTTCATCAATATGTTAGGAAGTTTTTCGGAAAATTTTTCGTCATTTGATAATAAATTAAAGAAAATAGAGCAATTTTAACAGCGTCGCGCTATGCTGTAAACGTAAAGAATGTCTAACTGTATACATTGGTCTTGTAATGGCGGCCATTCTACACGTGCGCGGCCACGCCGTAATTTTACAGCATAGCGCGACGCTGTTAAAATTGCTCTATTTTCTTTAATTTATTATCAAATGACGAAAAATTTTCCGAAAAACTTCCTAACATATTGATGAACATTTTTGTCACTGGAAGTTTTCTGTAAACGAAAATTCGTCACTCAACTTTTTCAATTGAAAATAGGAGATTCATTTTTCCGGCAAAATTGTTTAAATAATTATTTACTTAGACACAGAATTTTTTGAAAAAATACTAAATATTGTTTCACTTTTGGTATAGTTTGAAGAATATTGTGTGTAAATTTCGTGGAAAAATATTAATATTTAACGAAGTAATCACGAGTTGAAGTCAAAAATTCATTAAAATTTCTTAGGTTAAAAAATCACTTTTTTCTCAATTTACTTAAAAACAAAAAATTATATAAAAAAATTTTATTAGAAAAAAAGTTTCGCCTTGAAATTCTGAACAAGAAACAATAATTTTAAATTCATTTTGAACAACTTCAAAATTTTATCTCTACGTCCGAACTGACTGGCCGTGTGTTCACGCGTATCCCCTTATAGCATCCAGCCCCTCAATTATTGAAATAATAACAAATTATTATCAGATAACTCACTTGAGGTAGAAAATATATATTTTTTAAATGGAAAAGTTTTGTATTTTCATAACTGAGATTAAAATTTTTATTCAGTATTTATTTATGCAAGTAAATAAGTAATTCGTTTACATAGAGGGATTTTAATGCACAGTTTCTAAATAAAAAATTTATACATTTTATAAGATTAAAATATATTTTAAAGTTACTTTCATATACCTATAAGCGCAAGATATTTATATCTTTATATTGAAAAAGAGAAATTAAATTTTTATTAAAAATATTTTCCGTTCCCTCCCACTTTCTTTCTCCCCGTTCGTTAAAAGGAGAAAAAAGTTAATAAATTGAAACGATGCAAATTTTTCTATAAAAAACTTATTATTTTCGTTTATTAAATTTTTCTTTGATAAAAAAAGGATAAGTGCTCAAATGGTTTAAAATTTACTTAATAAAATGTTTTTTTTTAATAAAATCTATTTTCTTTTAGAATAATAATTTAGAAAAAATTTCCAGAAATTTGTAGTTAAAATTAATATTTAATTTAAAGTAAAACAAATTAAATCTAACGATTAAAAAAAGTAACTCTTTTTTACAAATTTTTATTAGTAGATAAATTTTTACCGATAACTTGCAAACAAATTTAATTTAAAAAAGAAACAAAAAAATAATCTGTAAATTTGAATTAGTAAAAATATTTACTAATTTGAACAAGTGAATGACTTTTTGCTTTTGAATTAGTAAATTTTACTAATAAATTACTAAAAAATTGGTTGGTTTTACTAAATTTGATGGTTTTACTAAATTATTAGTAAAATTTACTAATTCAAAATGAAAAAGTCAGTTAGTAATTCAAATTAGTAAATAATTGTTCTAATTCAAATTTAGAGAGTAAAAGAAGACAAAAAATAATTAAATAAAATAATAAAAAGAACAAAAATAATTAAATAAAGGAATAAAATAATTATAAAGTAGATTGAAAAAAACTGAAGAACAAAAAAATAATTAAGTAAACAAATAAAAAGTAAGAGTCAAAAAAATATTTAAGTAGATAAATAAACATAAAGAGTCAAATAAATATTTAAGTAGAGACAAATAAAAAATAAAGAGTCAAATAAATATTTAAGTAGACAAATAAAAAATAAAAAGTGAAAAAAATATTTAAGTAGACAAATGAAAAATAAAGAGTCAAATAAATATTTAAGTAGACAAACAAAAAATAAAAAGTGAAAAAAATATTTAAGTAGGCAAATTAAAAATAAAAAGTTAAAAAAATATTTAAGTAGTCAAATTAAAAATAAAGAGTCAAGAAAATATTTAAGAAAAAAAAAGAAACAAAGAAAGAAAAAAATTTTTTAAGATAAAAAGTAGAGAAAGAAGAAAATAAAGAAGGAGACAAAAAATAAAAAGACGGAAAAATAAAAAAGGAGAAAATTAACAACTTAAACATTAAAAAATAACGAAAAGAAAAAAAATAATGAGTCAATTAAAAAGTAAAGAAAAAAATAAATTTCTCAGGAGAATTATTTATCAAAAATAAAAAAATCGATTGTAAATAGAGAAATGAGAGAAGATTGTGCGGGAAAGGTGAAGAATGCAATTTAACGATTGAAAACAAGATATTCACGCGTTTTAAGTTTTACACACGATTTTCGAACAAGAACAAAGGAACCACTAATGGTTATCAACCACCTCCCTCTCCCTCTCTTTTCAGAGTCTCTACGAGGACTTTTATCCTTTAAAAAGCAAAGACTGAGGATCCTGAATATCGGTTTTGCTTGAGGGTACACTACCGGCAAATATCTCCCAGCATATTGCGGACAACCATTTTCAACTTGGAAACAAAACTTTCGCAAATTTATCCCTTCAGGAAATTGCGTGGGAAAATCTCAACTTTCCATCCAATTAGTTCAATATCAAATAGCTTCACCTCGCCCCCATTTCGTGGGGGCCAAGGGGGAGGAAAATTGAAGAAATTTACTCATTCAATTGTTCAAACAATAAATTTTCCTCAATAATCACTATAATTGGAATTATCAATTTTCTCTTTGATTTTTTAACTAAATTTTCCGTTTATATTTCCACAATTTCGAAATCAAGTTTAAATTTGCTTTTTAATTTTAATTTTAATTAATTAATGTACTTTTTAAATGAATTTCCACATTTTTTGTTTGTGAATTTACTTCTCAAATTAAATAGGTCAATTTTGACTATAGAATTATTGATTTTGTTTTACAATTTTTATTTTTAATTTTATTAAATTTTCTTTTAACTTTATACAATTTCATTTAATTTTATTTAATTTTATTTAATATTAATTAATTCTATTTAATTTTATTTATTATTAATTAATTTTATTTAATTTTATTTAAAATAATAATTTATTGTAATTAGACTAAAAATAGTTAAAAATTGCAGTCAGAATAGAAATCTTTTTCTTACATGAAATATACGAAAAGAAAAATGTTCTAAATAAAAAAAATGTAAATTTTGTTTATTGATTTTATTTTTGATTTTTGATTTTTAATTTTATTTAATTTTATTCAATTTTATTTAATTTTATTCAATTTTATTTAATTTTATTTAATATAATTTAATATAATTAGACTAAACATAGTTAAAAATTGCAGTCAGAATAAAAAATGTTTTCTTATATGAAATATACGAAAAGAAAAGAAAAATGGTCGAAATGAAAAAAAAGAAAATTTTGTTTATTGATTTTATTTTCCAATTTTAATTTTTAATTTTATTTAATATATTTTTATATAATTAGACCAAAAATAATTAGAATTTACAGTCAGAATAGAATTTTTTTTCTGACATGAAATATACGAAAAGAAAAGAAAAATGGTCGAAATGAAAAAAAAGAAAATTTTGTTTATTGATTTTATTTTCTAATTTTGATTTTCAATTTTATTTTCTAATTTTATTTAACGTAGTTTATTATAATTAGACAAAAAATAATTCAAAAATTTCAGTCAGAATACAAGTTTTTTCTGACATGAAGTATACGAAAAGAAAAGAAAATTATTCGAAATGAAAAAATGGAAACTTTGTTTACTGATTTTAATTTCCAATTTTATTTTTTAATTTCATTTTTTAATTTCATTTAATATAATTTAATATAATTTAATATTATTTAATATAATCAGACTAAAAATAATTAAAAACTACAGCCAGAATAGAAATTTTTTCCTTACAAGAAATATAGGAGAAAAATAAGGAAAAATGTTCGAAATGAAAAAAAGCGATGGTCTCTTAATGGAAAAATAAGCACCTGGTATTCAAAAAGAAAAATATGGAGAAGAAATGAGTTTTTAAGTTTTTCTTCGATTTCTAGGTTTTATGGATAAAAAAAATTCCTAATAATAAAAAAATGTTGGTATCTATTCTACTTGTGAGATAAGGGCAATTATTTTCATTTTTTTCTCTCTTTTTTTTGCTTCTTGCGGTTAAAGGAGATATTTTAATTTATTATTTTAATAATAATTCTGAAATTTTGGAATAATGTTAATAGCTTTACAATTCAGTGGAAATCTGGTGGAAATTGTTAGATCAGCTCTGCTACTTGAAAACTTTTGAGTGCCATGTATTGTTCAAATATATGTAAACTCTTCGTAATTTCACAAGTTTTGCCATCAAGTTTCCCTCTGCTTCACTTAAAACTTTCCTATTCCGTCGAAATTCTTGAGATTTTCAGTCAATATCTTGAAAATTTATATATACGCGGTTACACTTTCTTTTAATCAATATAGAGAATGTGGAATTTCGTGTAGGACGAAATTTATTAATGCTTCTATTTGTTTCTACTTTTATCATTTTCCATTTCTCTACTTTTCTAATTTTTCTGTTTTACTTCTTTTTTACTTTTCTATTTTTCTATTTTTCTGCTTTTCTACTTCTTTATTTTTCTACTTTTCAAATTTTTTATTTTTCTACTTTTCAAATTTTTTATACTTTTCTATCTTTCTATTTCTCTATCTTTCTAATTTCCTATTTTCTACTTTTCCATTTTTCCAAATTTTTAAAAATTTTTCTACTTTTCTATTCTTCCCTTTTTATTGTTTTCTCTATTTCTATTTTTCTCTTTTTTTCTTTTCAACTGTTTTATATTATTAATATTTTTATACTTTTCTATTTTTTATTTTTCTATCTTTCCAGTTTACTATTTTCTACTTTTTTATTCTTCTCATTCTATTGTTTACTCTATTTCTATTTTTCTCTTTTTTTCTTTTCTACTGTTTTATATTATTAATATTTTTATACTTTTCTATTTTAATATTTTAATATTTTAATATTTTAATATTTTAATATTTTAATATTTTAATATTTTAATATTTTAATATTTTAATATTTTATTATTTTAATATTTTTTAGTTTTCAACTTTTCTATATTTTTTATATTTTTCTATCTTTCTAATTTACTATTTTTCAGCTTTTCGATTTTTCTGGTATTTGTATTTCCACTTTTCTACATTTTTCTATGCTTCTACTTTTCCATTTTTCTACTTTTTAACTTTCCTATTTTTCTCTTTTTCTTCTTTTCTACTTTATTCCCTTTCTACTTTTTTCCTTTTCTAATTTTTTTACCTTTCTATTATCTTCTACTTTTCCATTTTTACTTCACCCCATTTATCTATTTTATTGCCTGGATTTGATTTTTTAATTTTCACTGATAATAATAATAATTAATCATGCATATCGAGTGCAAAATTTTGTAATACCGTTTTAACTAAATTTCCAGTTTTGCGGTTCATTACAATATATGAGCTTTCGAAAACTCAATTCGAACAAAACTCATCATTGTCAATTCATATCGTGACAAATATCGCTGAATCATTAATCATCGAAATTTTACATTTCATCTTGAATTTCAAAATGGAATTTTCCCTCAATTTTGCAAATTGGGTTAAGAGAATACTACTAATTTTTATTTCTAATTTGACAAAATAGGAAAATTTTTTATTAATATACGACAAATAAATTAATTAATTAATAAAAATTGAAAAACTATTATTTTTAATTAATAATTTAAAAATAAAGTAATAAATTAATTAATAAAAATTGAAAGACTATTATTTTTTAATAATAATTTGAAAATAAAGTAATAAATTAATTAATAAAAATTGAAAAATTATTATTTTGAATTAATAAATTAAAAATAAAGTAATAAATTAAAGTTGTTTAATAAATTGTAATGACTCAATTTTTTGCATCTATTATTTTCTATTTCACAATTTTTAATTTCACTTTAATATTTATTAACTCGGTTAATTTTTATTCAACTCGATTTAATTAGTTTTTGGTAATTAAAAATTTTTTTCTGCTCTAAATCAATATTTTTTTAAATGAGAGTAATTTAATCAGATGTATGTTTACTGTGTGTTAATTATAATAATTAACAATCTGGAGTTAATAAATATTTGATTAATAATTTAATCAGTCTGTTATATTTTTTACTGTATTATTAATTTGTATTTATTTTAATTATTATAACTAATTATCATTTTAAAATTATTTAAAAATTATTTGCAAATTATTTAGCAATGTAATAATTACTTGATATCTAAAATTTAACGTTATTAATAATTTTGTCGAGCAGACACATAATTTTTCACTAAATTATTAATCATTGATAATTGTCACTAGTGGTTGACTTTCAACTTTTTGATTAAATTAGACGAAATTACAATAATTCGGTCAGGAACAATTTTTTACAGTGATTGAATATTTATTTTTCTATTTATTATTACTTACATTTTTATTTATTATTGTTTACTTTCTCTATCTAATATTATTTATTTTTTCTGGTTAATATTTTTTACTTTCTCTATCTAATATTATTTAATTTCTCTGTTTAATATTATTTTTTTTTATTTAATATTATTTTTTTCTATTTAATATTATTTACATTTTTATTTATTATTATTAATATTATTATTTACTTTTTCTATTTAATATTATTTTCTTTTTTCCATTCCACACTAACTTAGTCACTAATTAAATTTGATGAAAATAATTTAAATTTATTTTAAACGACCTTAAATAAATTTATTATTAAAAATACCTCGAAATTATTTGCCCGAAAATTTTTTTGTTTTGATTTTATCAAAATTATATTTTAAAAAAACTGCAACTTTCCAAATTTACAATAAAAACTGTTACTCATGAATGAATTTTTCATTTCTATCTGAAATGTGGAAAATAAAAATAAAAACTGATACATCTTTTTTTCGAAGGAGAGAAAGAAAGAGAGAGAGAGAGAGAAAAGCAAAAAATAAAAGTTTTTCAAAGAAAGTGATTTCATTATTGAGCGCCTTTACCGATAAATCTTGAGTTGACTTTTCCGCATTGCGATGGTGTGGAGCTTTTCGATTGGTAGAAGCTTTCAACACTCCATCCAATATTCTTTCGCGCATTTTCACGAGTCCAAGACCCGAATGGAGATTCTGGTTAGAATTGCATTTCAGGAGCGTTATTTTATTCAAAAAAGAAAAAAAAATAAGAAGAAGAAGAAGAGGAAGAAGAAAAGAGTAAGAAACCAGAGAAGATGAAATCTTATTATACAACTTCACAATTTTTCACTCCCTTTTTTCATTTCTTTTGTTTCTCAATTTTACGATTTGACCTTGTAATATTTATTTGCTGGCATTTCCGAAAATTTAATGAAGTAAAATGAGAATGAGAGTCTAGTTTTCACACGTTCAACGGGAAGTGGTTTTGCATTTTTAGCAATAAAAATAAGGTTTCCTGATCAGTATCGGCTGCATTATTGCCGGCGAAAGACTTTTGCCCTAAGGATAATTTTATTTTTGCTTTTCAAATTTTTTTTATTTATTTTTTACTTTGGAATTTCTAGGTTTAATTTTATGTATTTGTTTATTGCACAATATTATTATTTATTATTGTTTTTATTATTATTATTATTATTATTATCATTATTTTTATTATAATAATTATTTTTACTGTCATTTAATCAGATTTTTTTATGTAATTATTAATTGTTTAATCAGACGTAAAAAACCTCAATAGTTTATTTATTATTAATTAATATTAATACAAGTATTTAACTTTCTATTTCGATCGAACGTGGTTTTTACTACTAAACGAGGTTTATTATTAATTAACATTAATAATAATTCAATTAAATTAAATTTCTCAGGACTGACTCTAAACGGGGCGTGAAGAATTAATTTTAATAACAATAAAATATTAAAGTTATCGAAAATTAATATTCAAGTTAATATTTATGTTATAGAAAATTTTACGTCTGACTAAACGAGGCTCGTTCTAATATTTACGTTTTTATATTTATATTTTTAAATTTATATTTTTATATTTATATTTTTCTATTTATATTTTTCTATTTCTATTTTTCTATTTATATTTTTAAATTTATATTTTTATATTTATATTTTTCTATTTCTATTTTTCTATTTTTCTATTTATATTTTTCTATTTTTCTATTTATATTTTTCTATTTATATTTTTCTATTTATATTTTTATATTTTTATATTTCAGTTTGTTTTTATATTAATTTTATGAATAAATATTTATTTTTTTATTTAATTCCTTTGTTTTCTATTCTCTATTTTCGATTATTTTTTAAATATTTTTTGTGATTTATGCCTTAAAAGAATAAAAATTTACTGGTGGAAGATAAATATTTGCACGAATTTTCCGCTAGCAATTGTTGCTGGCTGAAATAATTTATTAATTATTATCTATAAATTAATTAAAAATGTATTATTACTATATTGAACAATGTGTTTATTTGAAAATTTAGTCTTTTATAATTTTTCAGTCAAAATTATAGTGAACCGAACAAAAGCAGTTTTTAATGTATATAAAAATATAAATATAAAAATATGTAGAATTTCTTACTTGGAATTACACTTTGTGATAAACTTTGAATGAAATGTAACAATTTAATTAAAATATGATAAAACTGCAGTTTATTAAAATTAAAATAATCACATCATTTCAAGGAGAAGTGGTCACGGTCGTGATAATTTAGCAAGTAACTCATTCGTCATTCTGATACTCTATCGTCGACAGATCAGATGCTTGAGCCTTAAACCGTATTATTGTGTTTACAAATAATCCGCGAATTTTCAAATTTAAGCACTATAAATTTTCTACAAATATAAATATAAAAATATAAAAATATAAATATAAAAATATAAATATAAAAATATAAATATAAAAATATAAATATAAAATTAAATATAAAAACATAAATACAAGAATATAAATATAAAATTAAATATAAAAACATAAATATAAGAATATAAATAAAAAAATAGAAATGAAAACAAATATAAATATAAAAATATAAATATAAAAATAAAAATATAAAAATATAAATATAAAAATATAAATATAAAATTAAATATAAAAACATAAATACAAGAATATAAATATAAAATTAAATATAAAAACATAAATATAAGAATATAAATAAAAAAATAGAAATGAAAACAAATATAAATATAAAAATATAAAAATATAAATATAAAAATAAAAATATAAAAATATAAATATAAAAATATAAATATAAAATTAAATATAAAAACATAAATACAAGAATATAAATATAAAATTAAATATAAAAACATAAATATAAGAATATAAATAAAAAAATAGAAATGAAAACAAATATAAATATAATAAAGACTGAAAATTTCTATCTCTGGCAGTAAATAAACAATAGTTAACGACGGAAAATAAATTTAATTGTCTGTAGAATAATTTAATTTCGCAAACAATTACAGTTAAACATTTTAAATAGAATGTTTGTTTTTAATTTTGTATTTAAAATTTAAATATATAGAAATCATGTTCGGTTATTAAAATAAAATTCATGCACACCAATATGGGTTTTAAAATAATATTTATTTATTATATATATACCTATATATATAGATGTACTTTTTGTTTATTTAGTTATCGTTTGGCGCATCAGACGTGGACTTGGAACAGTGAAAATACGAGGGAATAATGGCTGATCGTTAAGCTTGGATTTGCAGAATGATTCATAATGCAGTGATGTTAAACATATTACTGGAGTTATAGTCTGATATAAATCACGTACCACGTACCTAAATGCACCTGCTTTTCTAGCCCGCATCAGAGACTGATCCTATCGTCACTTTACAATAGCATTTCCACTTCAGTTATAGTTTTGAGACAAGTTGCTATGCCTCCTCTCTCTCTACTAAGAAATGTCTGTATCCATGTCTGTTATAAGCTGATTACAGATCAGCTTCGAAAAATAAACATCGAATCAATTTTTATGTTTTCTTTTTCCAATAAAAAACAATGAATATTTAATAAAATGTTTAACTCCAAAATTTTCTCTCTGAAACTTTTAAATTGAATCTATGTGTAATAAACGATGAAAATATTAAAAACAATAATTTAACTGTTGTAATAAAAAGATTTCAAGGAATGTTACAGGAAAATTATCCGAAACCTTCAAAACTGTTTGGTATTGAATCCCCCTCTTTATAATCTACTTTTCAAATTGTGGAATGAGAGCCCCTATTTTTGAGATAGTGTGTTTTTTTTCTTTTTTGTCAAATATAGGTAGAAAGGTAAAAAACGTAAAAATTTTTATGTTAAATTGACATAGGACATAGGATTCAATAAATTGAGAAGCTGACCTTGCAAATAAAATTATATATATTATTTCAAAAATAGTACGTTTTTAGCTTTTGTTCCACTAATATTGCTTCTTTCCAATTTTACTTATTAACATATTTTCCCCTTCTAACAATTAGTTTTTTTCCCCATATATCAAAGATCCTAAAGTTCTGAACGTTCAAATGAACGAAATCTATTTATTTCTTGTAAAAATTAAATTTTTATTGCAATTATTTTGCTTCTCTATAAAAAAAAATTAATTACTCAGTTTGTAAAAGTAAAAATTTAGTTTTTAGATATTTTTATGATTAGTAATTTATTAAAATATCTTATTGTTTAATTTAATTTCTTTTATGTCTCTAGCAATAAAAATTAGGCTGAATTATTTTTTTATTATAACTAATTTTGTTTTTAAATTATAAAAAAAAATTTAAGTAGATTTATATTTTTTGTTGTTTATTTGTTGTTTTGTTCCATATGGATAGAAATGTTGACGAAGTCGGTTCATCACACTATGCAAACGAATTTCAAATTTTACTCGATTCTGCAATTTTTCAAGGTTTTTCTTTTCTTCTTCGTGTTTCTTTGTTTTTTTTTGTTTTCGTTTATTGGTACAAAAATGGTTGAAATTTTTAAACTGTCGATAAAATTGTCAATTGAACATAGAAATTGTACTTGAGAAACTGTCTTCGGTTTTCGATTTGGCAATTCATTCATGTTCTTGACATTCAAGAAACACACCGCAGCTGTACAATATCCGGTGAAAAACAGCGCTACGTGTGGCACCAACCAACGGAACCGTAAAACTTGTCACTACACTGTCACTTGCCAGTATTTTTTCCTCGTTTCCACTTTTTTTTGCGTCGTAAAATTAATTTTAACAGGCGTAAATTTCGCCCTTCTTTTTAATCTTTAAAAGTCTGAAAAACTATTTTATTCCCTTCAATTTTATTTAGCAGTCCTCTAATTTTAATTCCTATAAAATATTTTTATAAAATAAATTATAAATAGTTTTTTATAAAATAAATTATAAATAGATTTTTATAAAATAAATTATAAATAGATTTTTATAAAATAAATTATAAATAGATTTTTATAAAATAAATTATAAATAGATTTTTATAAAATAAATTATAAATAGTTTTTTATAAAATAAATTATAAATAGATTTTTATAAAATAAATTATAAATAGATTTTGAAAAAATAAATTTCACGTATAATAATTTTTCTTCTCCGTTACCTAAAAGGTAATTCCAAAGTTTTACTTTTTAGTAAAAGAAAATTTAATCTTTCTTTTAGAAAAGAAGAAAAAAATAATGAAAAAGAAGAAAAATACCCCCAAACATTTTCCTTTTTTGCGGTCAGAATTTTTTTTATTTTTAATTTTGGTCACGACAATAAAAATTCTAATTTGATGACACTGCGCCGAAAAGCAGAAGGCTACAAGAAATAAAAATCATTTAATTCGAAGCAAAATACAAGGTAGTAAATTTGTACGAGTCGAAATTCAGCATCTGCTCTCCGGAACCAAACAAGAACGCTTTTCATAAGAGGCTTCAAACTATGGTGCGCACGTGATATAGGACATTAATGGATTCGCGTGTACACATACACACACACGCATACCAACACTGTTTATGTATTCAATGGCGTAACTACCTTAAAGCAAAATTTTAATAGTGTTGATGCTTTCATCTACTTTTTGATCTTTTACGTTCATAAATTTTGAGTGGCTTTTAACTCCATTTCAACTATTAATTACTTGATTTGAACCAGCGATTTTGACCTAAAAATTTGTTTAATCTCATTAACTTTGTAAATTTTCCCCTCCCCGCTCCTCCATTTCGATTAAAAAAAAAACACAACTCCATAAGTATTTCAATTTATTTCAAATAAACAAAATTTTAATATAAAAAAAAGCAAATTCAATTCGCGAAAGTGAAAATATTTACAAAGAATAATTAAAGTGGTAATTAATAATTTTTTTCATTGATTTTTTATTTATATAATAACTTATTTAAGTACAAAATCATCATTTATTTTATACATTATTTATTTATATACATATAATTATTTAAAAAAAATTGTAAAAACTTTTATTTCGATTTAAAGTCTTGAAATTGTTGTCAATAAATCTAAAATTCAAAATTAAAAAACAAGCAAATATTTTTACAGTGGAATATTTTTTTGTATTATATTTTTACAGTAAGGTATTTTTATAGTATTATAATTTTACAGAAATATATTCTTATAGTATTATAATTTTACAGAAAAATATTCTTATAGTATTCTACACTTTAAATTATAAAATTTTACAGTAAAATATTTTTATGATTTTCTATATTTTCGTAGTTAATTATTTTTATAGTATTAATAGTATTATATATTTTTGCAGTAGAATATTTTTATAGTATTTTATTTTGACAGCGAAATTTTTTTACAATAAAGTATTCTTTTACAGTAGAATATTGTTCTAGTATTTTATTTTTACAGTTGAAATTTTTTCTAGTATTTAATTTTTACAGTAAAAAATTTTTCCAGTATTTTATTTTCATAGAATATTTTTCTAGTACTTTATTTTTACACTTGGAATTTTTTATATTATTATATTTTTACTAACAAATATTTTATTATTAGAATACAATGCTATAAAAATCTTCCACTGTAAAAATATAGCACAAAAAATACTCTATTGTAAAAATAGAATACTATAAAAATATTTTACAGAAAAGCAAAATTCTGTAAAGAAAATTCTACTGCAAAAATAAAATACCAAAAAAATATTCAACTGTAAAAACACTTTATTTTTATAGTATAGAATTCTGTAGGAGTATTTTTCTGTAAAAATAAAATACTGTAAAAATAAAATACTAGAACAATATTCAACTGTAAAAATACTTTATTTTTAAAGTACAGAATTCTGTAGGAGTATTTTTCTGTAAAAATAAAATACTATAAAAATATTTTACAGTAAAAATATAAATCAAACAAAAGTATTCGACTGTAAAAAAATTTACCAAGTTTTAACTATTTCAGACTTGGTTAATAATTATTTGAAAAAAGAATTAATAAATTCCATTAGATTTATAAAGAAAGTAAAAAATAAATAAAAGTAAAAAATAAATATAAAGAAGAAATAAGTGTAAAGAAAAAATTGAAAATTAGTCCGCAAAAATAATTATACTCGTGAAAATATTATTGCAAAAATATTTATTGCTTATAAGTGGCATATTTTAGCGTCACAGGAAATTGTAGAAATGTTAATTGGACAATTAAAGTGGAGGGCTTAAATTTAAGAAGAGATTCTCCACCTCCTCGAGGGGGTATTTTACATTTATGGTGCTCTTAAAATTTTGTTACGCCACTGAGTGCTTCAAGTTGAATCTGCGCTTAGTGACAGAGTGTATAACGATCATTTATATGAAGTGGCAAAACTAAAGTTCATTGATCTGATCGTTCCAACAAAGCCCGGTGACGAAAGCCGTTATCATCCCCCACAATATCATGTTATACTTGTTCGACGTTCATTAATGTTCAACACGTGCTCATATGTGTATAAAGCGGGTCCATTAATTGCAAATTCCAAAATACAAAATATTTCCTCACTAATTATTATTAATATCTATAAACTATTATCGCACAAATATTCACTCTTCGCAGTAAATTACATTTTTTTGTCAATTATTTCCTATTAATTGAATTTTTATCATGTTTCTTAATATTTATGTTTTATGTAATATTTATTTTTTTTATAATCATTTTTTTATAATGATTTATAATCATTTTTTTTATAATTTTTACGCCCTTGGTATTAAAATAACTATTTTTTTATCAAAAGTGCGAAAAAATTTACTCATTGACCGTATTTTTGGATTTGAATAATAAATTTAATTTTAATTACAGTGGAGCTTTATCCGAAACTTTAATTATTTCATATAATTCTAAATTGAGTAAAATCAATTTTAATAAAATTCTATCAACATTATTTGTATTAAAAATTCTTAAATTCAATTTTCAATGTTTTATTAAATAGTATTTTTAGTTTTATTAAATTTTTCTAAATTTAATTTAATTTAATTTAATTGAAAATAAAAATTAATTTCACTGTAACTTAATAAATTAAATGTAATTTATAATAAAAATTAATTTTATTAAAACTTCATAAATTTAATATAATTTAGTTTATATTGAAAATACAGAAAAAATACTAGAAAAATATTTTACTGCGAAAATAAAATACTATAACAAATTTTTTCTGTAAAAATTTAATATTCGAAAAAATTTCAACTGTAAAGATAAAATACTATATAAATATTCAACTGTAGCAATGAAACACTAATAAACTAATTTACTGTAAGAATACAAAACTAGAAAAAATATTCTACTGTAAAAATACAATTCTAGAAAAATATTTTACTGTAAAAATAAAATACTAGAATAATATTCAACTGTAAAAATAAAATACTAGAAAAATAATTTACTGTAAAAATAAAATACTAGAAAAATATTTTACTGTAAAAATAAAATACTAGAATAATATTCAACTGTAAAAATAAAATACTAGAATAATATTCAACTGTTAAAAAAAATTACTAGAATAATATTCAACAGTAAAAATACTTTTTTTAAAATTTTTATACCTTTAAAAAGTAGGAAGGTTTTTCTGTAAAAATAGAAAACTATAAATATATTTTACAGTAAAAATAAAATACTAGGAAAATGTTCTACTGAAAAAATGCAATACTAGAAAAATATTCAATTGTGAAAATAAAGTACCAAACAAACCTTCGACTGTAAAAATAAAATACTAGAAATACTAGAAAAATATTCAATTGTGAAAATAAAGTACCAGACAAATATTCAACTGTAAAAATAAAATACTTAAAAAATAATTTACTGTAAAAATAATATACAAGAAAAATATTCAACTGTAAAAATAAAATACTAGAAAAATAATTTACTGTAAAGATAAAATACTAGAAAAATATTTTACTGTAAAAATCAAATACTAGAATAATATTCAACTGTAAAAATAAAATACTAGAATAATATTCAACAGTAAAAATACTTTTTTTATAAATTTTTATACTTTTAAAAAGTAGGAAGGTTTTTCTGTAAAAACAGAAAACTATAAATATATTTTACAGTAAAAATAAAATACTAAAATAAAATTCTACTATAAAAATAAAATACTAGGAAAATGTTCTACTGAAAAAATGCAATACTAGAAAAATATTCAATTGTCAAAATAAAGTACCAAACAAATCTTCAACTGTAAAAATAAAATACTAGAAATACTAGAAAAATATTAAATTGTGAAAATAAAGTACCAGACAAATATTCAACTGTAAAAATAAAATACTAGAAAAATAATTTACTGTAAAAATAAAATACTAGAACGATAATGTAAACAATATAATTTAATTTATAATAAAAATTAATTTCACCGAAAATTTATAAATTATTGACAATAATAAAATAATAAATTTGTGTAAAAAGTTTGTTTTTTTTCCAGTGAATAAAGAATTCGTAAATGTTTAATATTTGTTTTTGCATTATTATGAAAGTTAATCCACATTCAGAATTCAGTCGTAAATAATGTTGAGTACAAATTATATGTACAAATGTGTGCAGTCGTACCAAGCATAAAGCAATATACTCCTGTTAATTCGTTTATGTACTGGGAAAACAAACTCACAAATTGTTACAGCGCGTTATTTTCTATCAAATAATAATAAATAAAACCATAAATTACGTAATCAAATTTTTTCATCTTTTATTCACTTTCGACACGATTGTACTTGTGAAATAATTAAAAAATCATTTCGAACCTGTGAATTTTCTACTGTCCTTCATTTCCACGCAATATTATAAAATAAATATTTGCTGAAAATTTAAACCAAAAAATTATTTGTTCCGAATATTTTTAATTTAATTTGTTTTACTTTTATATAACTAATTTATTAATTTTTTAATTTATTAATTTATTAATTTTTATATTTTTTAATTTATTAATTTATTAATTTTTAATTTATTAATTTATTATTTCATGTAATTGAATTCTTATTTTTGAATATATTTATTTTTAGTTCCCCCTAAATTTGAATTAGTGAAAAATAAAAATTTCTCTAATCTAAATTAGTGAATGACATTTTGCACTTGTTTTCGTTTCGAAAATTCTCAATAGAGATGAGAAAGGAATTTTTATCTTCTAATTTTTATTGTCAGTGATAAGAGAAAAAGACAAAGTTTCTTTAATTAATGTAAAAAAAAAATTTTTCTATCAATGGTGGAAAGCTGGCGATGGAACGTTTATGATTAATATAATTTTGATATTAGTAGTAATAAACAGTTATAGTCGGACGTAACGTTTTATAGTTGTATAATTTTACTAGCAGTAGTAAAAGTGAGTTTTAGTCAGACAAAATCGTTTTAAATTCGTTTAATTTTAGCACCAGCAGTAAAAACAGTTGCAGTCGTCGAGAAAAAGTGGAAAAAAATTATTTTTTTATTTTCAAAATTAATTTCTAATTAATGCATAAATTTTTTTAACTAACTAAATTTCTGATTTAGTGTATTTTCTCTTTAAAAATAATTTTTTTCAACTCTTTTTACCAAACGCAAAAAAAAAATTTGTTGATTATCGAAAAAAATTTGTTCTTCTTTTTTCGAAATTAATATCTAATTATTGCATAAATTTTGTTTACGAACAGTAAATATCCGGTTTAGTCAGCCAACTTCCTTCCTCCTTCATAAAAAAAAAAAAAATGATACACAATTAAATTTCTTGTCAATATACCTACGGAAGAAATCCCATTAATTTTCAACGAACTACGCTCTTAAAAACTATATATTTCATTTTCTCTCGAAACTCTCATTCATTCATAAATTTCTTTATTAAAAAATTTCATAAATTTCTTTTTTTTTCAATATCGATTTTATGACATCCGGAATATACAGTATAACAAAAGGTGAGGAGAGCAGGTGCAATGTCACTGTAGGGAAATTCATTTGAAAAAAGGTGAGACGACCCAGTTCTTTCTTACACACTTTTTTTCCTCTCACTCTTTCTTTTTTTTCTGACGACACTTTTTTTGCATCAAGTAAATGAAACTAGAAGGACAAAAAACCGTTAACGGAACATATTCGCTCTCTCTCTCTCTCTATATATATAAGATAACATGTTAAAGGAGGTCCCAATTTGCGAGCTTTTAATTAAAAGGAAAATGTACTAATCTCAACGACCTACTTTTCACCTCTTTTGATTTAAACTTTAAACTAACTTGTGTTATAATTAGCAACTTCTTATCGGTAATGTATTTTAATAAAACGAACGCTTAAAGGAATAAGTAAACGGGTATTAAAATTCTTCCTTTTTTTGCTCTTCGAAAATTTTCTTTAGAAAGATATTTGGAAGTCAAATTTGAATTAGAGTTCGTTTTCCTATATAGGGAAATTTATTTTTTTAATTTCACATTCTTTAGGTTTGTATTCTTGGAAATTTTAATATTAATAATTTTGGAAAACTTCCTATTGCAAAATTTTGTACACTAAAAATATATTTTTAATTTTACAGCTAAAACCATTTTTTTATAGAAAAATATTTTTCTTTGTTTACTTCTTTGTTTCAGTACAACAGTAAAAATATTTTACCGTAAAAATTCAATGATATAAAAATATTTTTACTATTTTTAGAGTAAAATATTGTCATTGTATTTTTTAGTTTAACAGCAAAATACTTTTATCGTATTCAATTATTACGGTAAAATATTTAAAAAGTAGTAAAAATTTACAGTAAACTACTTTAATTGTATTAAAAATTTACAGTAAAACATTTTTTTAGTATTTTATTTTTACAGTTGGGATATTTTTTTAGTATTTCATTTTCACAGTTTGGATATTTTTACAGTACTAAATTTTGGAAGTAAATTTATGTTTTTAAAGAAGGTATTAAATTTTTACAGTATAATATTTTTAGTGATATTATTCTAACAGTAAATTATTTTCATAGTATTCTGTTTTTATAGTAGAATATTTTTAGTGCTATATTTTTACAGTGGAAGAGTTTCATAGTATTTTATTCTAACAGTAAAATATTTAATAGCGAAAATATAATACTATAAAAATATTCCAACTGTAAAAATAAAATACTACAAAAATATTGTACTGTGAAAATAAAATACTAGAAAAATGTTTTACTGTGAAAATAAAATACTAGAAAAATGTTTTACTGTGAAAATAAAATACTAGAAAAATGTTTTACTTTAAAAATAAATTACTATATAAATATTCGACTATAGCAAACAAATACTATTAAAATAATTTACTGTAAGAATAAAATACTAGAAAAATATTCTGCTGTAAAAATAAAATACTTGAAAAATTTTTTACTGTAAAGATAAAATACTAGAAAAATATTTTACTGTAAAGATAAAATACTAGAAAAATATTTTACTGTAAAAATAAAATACTAGAAAAATATTTTACTTTAAAAATAAAATACTAGAAAAAGATTCAACTGTAAAAATAAAATACTAGAAAAAGATTCAACTGTAACAATAAAATACTGTTAAAATAATTTTATGTAAGAATAAAATACTATTAAAATAATTTTATGTAAGAATAAAATACTATTAAAATAATTTTATATAAGAATAAAATACTAGAAAAATATTCTACTGTAAAAATAGAATACTGGAAAAATATTCATCTGTAAAAATGATATGCAATAAAAATATTCTACTGTAAAAGTATTTGATTCGCAGAATTTCCAACTAATTCGACGAATTGAGAGAATAATTTCGGACTTTGAATTTTTGTTTACAAAAGAAATTTAGCGTGGCGTGCTATATGATCCTGTAAGTTCAATTCATTGAACCGTGGAGAAATAATTATTTGAACAGGTAGACAAAAAGAAGGAAAGCAAAAAAAGAAGAAGTAGTGGAAGAAGTTTTTGCATCATTCTCGTTTTCTTCAAAGTCCATCTTGTGCACTGAGCCATTTAACCACAGTCGTTTAATTTAAGAGAGAACTAACTTGTCGAAATGAATACTTCTGAAACGCTTACTTGACTACTTCTAACCATCACTGAACTTGATTGCCATTAATTACGCCAATAGTCGCGATTTAATCTAATTCGAAAACAAAATTTATAACTTCATTTCTTTCACTGATTTTTTCGCACTCAAATTTTTCAATGTCAAAAATGGTGGGGAATTTTTTTCTCTTTTCAAAATTACAATTTTCAGTTGGAAAATAATTTTTTTCTTTTTCTTCTAAATAAAAAAAAAATACTTTTATTTTTTACATAAAAAAAGAATAATTTTTTGTTTTCTACATAAAAAAGAATAGCATTTTTTTTGTTTTCTACATAAAAGCAAAATATTTTTTTGTTTTCTACATAAAAATAGAATAATAGTTTTAACTTTTCTACATAAAGAAAGAATAATATTTTTTTGTTTTCTACATAAAAATAGAATAATAGTTTTTTGTTTTCTACGCAAAGAAAGAATAACATTTTCTTTGTTTTCTACATAAAAAAATAATAATTGAATTAAAATTTTTTTTTCTCCAAAAGAACAAAAAGAATTTATTTTTTTTTTTTCTATTGAATAAAAGTATTTCTATTCAGAGAGAAGAGAAAAAAAATCATTGACCAGTGACAATTCAACACTAATAAAATTTTTTATTTTTACAGCTCGAAATTTTTTTCTGTTTTTATTCATCTATTCCTCTATATTAGATGAAAATAATTTTCCCCAAACCGAAATAGAAATGCCGAAAATTGCATTTGACATTGTTTTCGTTAATAGAAAATGTGTTTTTAATTACTTCAACAAGAGCTTGTCTCATAAACAATGGAATGAAATTTGAAACTGTATGCCACGATTTCACAGATTCGAAATAATTCAATATTGAACTCGCACATATATATGACGATATATGATTCTCCCGCGAGAGAAAATTTTTATTTTATAAATCCCCAAAAATTCGAAATAGTATTTAATAGAGAAAAAAAATTTATATACATGTTGGAATATGTGTATAATCTTTTGAACAATCGCGCGCATATTGACCGCCACCTAGCTTGTATTTACTGTATTATTTTATGAAACATAAAATATGTAACTTCCGCTTCTCAGACAGGAACGCGAACGCGTCGTAAAGCCTTTTTTCATTTATACTTTGCTATCTTATATTAAATATATTCTTCTAAACGAAGTGCCCTGTGTCTTTACTCTTCCTGCGCGACCCGAATTTCCAACAGGTTATGGGCCCAGAGCGCGTGTGATTAGTGAACGGGCGAAACCTTCTTTATTCTCTGGTCTAACAAACCGAACGACTTTGAGGTTATGTACAGAAACGTGCTTCTCTTTCCCTTGAGTGAAAAAGTGTGAACTTACCGTGATTCTGTGTTATACCTTTTTGTGTACAGTGATAAAGAACCAGAAAAATGTCGAGTTCGACATATCGCATTGAATCTCTTACCCAAAATAATTACGACACTTGGAAAATGCAAGTACAAGCACTGCTTTTCAAGAATGATGCTTGGGACTATGTGAACGGCAGTATTACGAAACCAGAAATCGTTGATGGGGACGCCGCATCCGTAGAACGAGCACGCCTTTGGGATATAGGAGATGGAAAAGCAAAATCGGATCTGATCTTGGCGATCACTCCCTCAGAGCTCAAGCAGATAAAAGGCTGCGATACGTCGCGTCAAGTCTGGCTGAAACTAGAGTCAATATATCAGTCAAAGGGCCCTGCCAGGAAGGCAACACTTTTAAAGCAATTAACATTGCAGAAAATGCAAGAAGGCGACAACGTACGTCAACATCTTCACAGCTTCTTCGACGCAGTGGATAAACTCCACGAAATGGAAGTAGAAATAAATCCTGAGTTGTTGGCCATTATGCTTTTATACAGTCTGCCCAAAAGTTTCGACAATTTTCGATGTGCCATCGAATCAAGAGATGAGTTACCGACTCCTGAGGCCCTTAAGGTAAAAATCCTGGAAGAAAACGATGCCAGACAACAAAAAACGAAAGAAGGTACTCAAAACGCCATGGTAGCTAGTGATCCAAAATGGAAATCCAAAGGTTTAAGATTCAACAAGTCCAAGGAGGAAAATCCTAAGAGAAAACATGAAGTACGGTGTTACGGTTGCAATAAAACGGGTCATATTATTAGAAATTGTCCTCACAAAAACACAAGTGAAAAAGTTAAAGCTAAAAAAGTGGAAGAGGAAAGTTTTCTTGCTACCGTAAAAACAGCTTTAAAAGCTGAACGTGTTGTTTCTCGTGGCTGGTGTTTAGATAGTGGGTGCACCTCCCATATGTGTAATGTGAAAGAAATTTTTACATCAATGGAAAGTTCTACGAGTGAAAAATTGAGCCTCGCGAACGGTGAATCGACGGACATCAAGGCTAAAGGTGAAGTGAGACTAGCTGTTTCAGACAACCTCGGTGATAGATATGTGAAGTTAAAAAATACACTCTTCGTCCCCGATCTTCAAACAAATTTGATGTCTGTGTCGAAGGTAACAGATAACGGTTTTAAGGTTATTTTCGATAGTAACAAGGCTATCGTAGAAAATAGTGAAGGAGATGTCAAATTGATTGCCAACCGTGTTAATGACTTATACTACGTGCAATCGCCGACCAATAATGAAAAAGCAAAACAGGCTTCCGAAAAAGCAGCACTGGAATCGACATTGACAGAATGGCACAGCAGATTCGGACATCTCAATGAGGAAAGTCTTAAACAAATTGTTAAAAACAATCTCGCTCTAGGAATACATTTCGACATATCCGAAAAGTTATCTCCCTGTGAAATCTGTGTAAAAGGTAAAATGGTTCGAAAACCCTTTCCCAAATCACAATTAAAAAGTACGGAAATTTTAGAAATTATCCACAGTGACGTGTGTGGCCCCATGAAAGTGGAATCGATTGGAGGATCTCGCTATGTCGCCACATTCGTCGACGACCACACAAGGTGGTGTGAAGTGCGTTTCTTAAAAAGAAAAAGTGATGTTTTTACCGAGTTCGTGAAATACAAAGCTCGCATGGAAAACTTGACGGGAAAAAGGATAAAGTTTCTACAGTCTGATAACGGGGGAGAATATTGTAACAGAGAATTCGACGAATACCTAGAGGATCATGGAATCGGAAGAAGACTGACAGCCCCGTACACTCCTGAGCAGAACGGCCTAGCCGAACGAAAAAATCGCACGCTTCTGGAGGTCGCTAGATGCATGTTGATTGAAGGAGGACTGTCATCAGGATTTTGGGCCGAAGCTATTCATGCTGCCAACTACGTAAAAAATCGCACCCCATCAAAATCAATCGAAAATGCAACACCTTTTTGGAAGTTAACAGGAAGACATCCTGTTGTCGCACACTTCCGAAGTTTTGGAAGCAAAGTTTTCGTTCTAGAAAAGAAACCAGGAATGGACAAATTCAAACCACGCTCATATGAAGGAATACTCGTTGGATATTCTGAAGAGGCGAAAGCCTATCGTGTGTGGAATCCTGAAAGAAAAATCGTGGTAATTACTCGAGATGTTAAATTCATGCCTAAATCAATCACTCACACTAAATTTGAAGAATTTGAACCCGATCCACAAGTAAGTGACAGCTCTGTAACACCTACTATAGTTGACGATCAAACAATCTTCACTGAAGTTGAATTCACTCCTCCTGATCCTCAAATTAATCCACAAAATCAACAGCAGGAAAACGATGAAGTACAATTCGAAGGGCCGGAAGTCCCAATGCGACAGGCAGCTGGAAATAATCAACGAAGAGGACGAGGCAGACCAAGGATGATACGAACAGGAGAGAAAGGCAGACCGAGGAAAGAATATCAAATGATTCTTCAAAACATCATCGAAGAAGAAGAAGAAGTCGAAGAAAATATTGAAATCGCCGACCTTGCAGAGATTTCATTGAAAGAAGCTATCAATAGTTCTGATCACGACGAGTGGAGAGCAGCCATGTGCGACGAAATAAAGTCTCTTCTAAAAAACAATACTTGGACTGTGGTCAATAAGCCAATGGATCAGAGTATTGTAACTTGTCGATTCACTCTTCGAAATAAACCAGTAGGAGACGGATCTCAAATCAAGAAAAAAGCTCGTCTCGTTGCTAGAGGCTTCTCGCAACGTGAAGGCATCGACTATCACGAAACGTTCTCACCAGTCGCGCGGATGAGCTCAATAAGATTAATGATGGCGATCGCAACCAACATGAAGATGAAGATTCACCAGTTAGACGTGTCAAGTGCCTTCTTAAATGGAGACTTAGAAGAAGATGTCTTCATGAATCTTCCTGAATTCTTTGAAGAGATAATTGAAGAAATTTCTGCTGAGGAAAAGAAAAAGAAAAATTTACATTCATACCAGGAAATGAGAAAAATTTTAAATAGTCTACGAAGTGGAAATAAAGTTCTTAAATTAAATAAAGCAATTTACGGACTGAAGCAAGCTGGAAGACAATGGAACTTAAAATTCGACAACGCTCTTCGAGAAATCGGACTAACCCCCTGTGACGCAGACCATTGTTTTTATCATGCTGCGAAAAACGGTGTTCTATTACTTGTCATCATCTATGTGGACGACGTGCTAATCTCATGTCAGGATCTAGAATGGATGTACGAGGTGGAACGAGATCTCATGAACAAATTCGAAATGAGAAACCTTGGTGACATTAAATATTGCCTTGGAATCAACTTTAACTGGAACAACGGAAATATGGAAATGTCACAAGAGCACTACATCAACGAAATTCTGCAACGCTTTGGAATGAGCGAATCAAAGTCTGTGCTCACTCCATTCGAGACAGGTAAGCAGCTGATCAAACCAGAGAATCCATCAGCAGACATCATGGCTAAATATCCATATCGACAACTCGTGGGCTCTTTGATGTATTTAGCCGTGAGCACAAGGCCAGATTTAATGTTCGCCGTCAGCAGTTTAAGTCAATTCAACGATTCATTTGGTGAGGATCACTGGATTGCAGCGAAGCGCGTGCTACGCTACGTGAAAGGTACCGCATCCTACGGAATCGTCTTTAAGGAAGGTCCAAATATTCTACAAGGCTTCGTTGACTCAGACTGGGGAGCATCACCCGAAGATCGACGATCCTGTACCGGGTTTGCCTTCAAATTCGGAAATTCGACTATTAGCTGGGAGTCAAGAAAACAACGAAGTGTTGCCCTCTCGAGTACAGAAGCTGAGTATATGGCGCTCTCCGAGGCCACAAAAGAGTCAATATACCTTTCCCGACTTATCAATCAACTAGGAATCAGCATGGAACGGACACCGACCATTTTCTGCGATAATCAAGGAGCTATGAAATTAGCAAAAAATCCAATCTATCACGGCAGAACTAAGCATATCGACATCCGCTACCATTTTGTGCGCGAAGCCATCCAAAACGAACTTATCGAAGTAAAATACTTGTGCACAGAAGACATGATCGCCGATGTTATGACCAAAGGACTTTGTAAAGTGAAACACAAAAAGTGCATGGACAATCTTAGTTTTGTGAACATATGCCCTTCCGATTGAGGGAGGATGTTGGAATATGTGTATAATCTTTTGAACAATCGCGCGCATATTGACCGCCACCTAGCTTGTATTTACTGTATTATTTTATGAAACATAAAATATGTAACTTCCGCTTCTCAGACAGGAACGCGAACGCGTCGTAAAGCCTTTTTTCATTTATACTTTGCTATCTTATATTAAATATATTCTTCTAAACGAAGTGCCCTGTGTCTTTACTCTTCCTGCGCGACCCGAATTTCCAACAATACACGCATAGAATTCTATCTCTAAGAGCAATATTTCTAGGAAAAATATCGCACAATATTGATTTTCTTTTGTTTCGGGGAAAAAAAAATTAACAGGCACACTGAAAATTGATTTTGCGCTTTAATAATCCCTCCTCCCCCTCCTTTAAAAGGGGGGGAATAAAAATACGAAAGACGGAGAATTTAGACACGAAATTCAATATTTTGTGAACACTCAGTACGATTGTTATTTTTCAATAAAAAAAAATATATTTAATAATAATGATAACAGTGGAGAGAAAAAAAGTAGATTGTAATACTTAAAAAAATGAAAAATAATAAAAATACTAAAAATAATAAAAAAAAGAAAAATAATAAAAATACTAAAAATAATAAAAAAAAGAAAAATAATAAAAATACTAAAAATAATAAAAAAAGAAAAATAATAAAAATACTAAAAATAAATAATAACAGAAAAATAAAATAAAAAAATGCGATAATAAAAAAATAATAATCTTTTTTAATAATAAAATTGTTAATAAAAATAATAACAAGGATAAAAATAAAAATTCATAAATACAAAAAAATTTACTTACGATGCAGAAAATATGAATTTAAAAAAAAAGTTGAAGCATTTTTAAGTGTTTATTTTTCGCTACATTATTTTTTCGTTGCCCGGACAAAACAAAAAAAAAATAAACGAAGAAGAGAGCCAGAGAGCGCGCACTCGCGCAAGAGAGAAAGAGAGAGAGAGAGAGTGAATTTATAAAATGAAGGTGGAAATCATTTTCTTGGAAAAATATATTTTAAAAGGGTGTCCAAACGCAACTCGCAATAAGCAAACTAACCACAACGAGCCAGAGATTTTTATTTTCCACCGGAGATTAAAAGTAAAAACCGCTGTTTTCATCAAGACTAAAAATGCGGTTTAATTGCTAACCCAATTACCAGCGTCTGTTGCAGTTAAAATGAACTTTTTTTTCCATTCCTTTAAATGACAATTAGAACAACTTTTTATATCGCAAGTGCGCTTCAATATTAAACTAAAATTTAAGACAAATGCATTTTTTCTTTTAAAAAAAATCTCAGTTCTTTATGTTTATAACTTATAAGTAAATCAAAAATAAACGTTTCGTTATAATTTAAAAAAAAAGGAAAAAGAAAATAAAAATTAATAAACCAAAAACCAAAACATAAAAAAAAATAAATGTAAACAAAAAAATCAATATTAATTAATTATTAAGTTAGTAATATTTATAGATAAATAAATATTTAAATATTTTATAATAAATTAAATATTTCCCTAGGGATTTATTTACTATATACGTTTAAATTAAATAGTCATCATAGATATTTATTTAAAATAGTTGACTGGTAATATACTCCACCGACTTTATCTCGTTTGTGAGAGAGTTTTCATGCCGTCTAGGCGGGAATTTAAGGAACTACAAAGGCGCGAAATTCAAATCGGGCAAATGTAAAATTATTATTATTATTATTATTATTTTTATTTTGGTATTATAATTATTATTATAGTTACAATATTAATAATAATTATTATTTTTATTATTATTTATCAAAAAATAAAATTATTTTGTTTATCATTTCTACGATTGTCTTTTTGTGTAAAATATTAATAATAATAATAATAATTAAATAATAATAAATAATAATATGAATAATAATAAAAATTATCATTGGTTATATTGTTTTGCATAAAAGACTCGAGTTTTAATTTTAATTCGCTGGAAAAATCTGACACCTCTAAAAATAGTGCGGGCATTCATCTCAGGCCGCATAAACAAACGAAGCTCGACGAGCTTGCGGACGCGGCGTCACTTACCGGACGGTTTTATTTGTCACGCTAATTAATTTCATCCCCTAAAGGCTCAATTCACATTTTAATACTTACAGTATGAATTCTTTAAAAACTCTCCTTTCTCTCTCTCTCACACTCTCTCATCAACAAAACACAAACGAAAATTCAAAATAACAAATTTCAAACGTAATTGTCACTATTCCTTTCGAAAAATTATTCTCTATTATTATTATTATTTATTAAATTATTATTAATTAAAATAATTTTATAAGCAATTTTATCAGTGCGAGAAAATTTATTTTCGTTTTTGTTTTTCATTTTGGTGCTGACGGAAAAAAGGAAAGGGTGAAAAGACAAAACTCGATGAATAAATATACTTTCGAAATGCGCACGTTAGTCGAGAGTGTAGAGAATTACAACATGTAGTTGCAATTGTAAAGAAACAACAAAACAGATAATCGATGTTGTCGTCGGCGTTTCAACTTTTGCGACTCTACAACCAACTTTCCCTCTGATAAACGGTCCACTATAATTGCAACTGTAAATTGCGATAGGAATAATTTTAATGTCCTTCACTCACCGAAGACGAGAGTGAGAGAGAGAGAGAGAGAGAAAGGGAGGAAGTAATCCATTTGCAAATTTTACCAACTATATCCAATCAGCCACGAAAATTTACTACACACTCTAAATTTAAATCAGTTTTAAAATAAATAATTTAGGTGTTAAATAGAATTCGAAAAATATTTCACTTTGGAAAATCAGTGTTTCTTTGTTATTCCAATACATTAAATATCATTCAATTCGATTCTATTCAATTTAATTCAATTTAATTGGCTTTTACTCAATTGAATTCAAATTCAATTCATTTCGATTCGATTCAATTCAATTCATTTCGATTCAATTTAATTGAATTCGCAATTACTCAATTGAATTTAATTAAATTCTATTTTGCTCAATTGAATTCAATTCAATTCTATTTTGCTCAATTGAATTCAATTCTATTCTATTTTACTCAATTGAATTCAATTCAATTCGATTCGTTTCTATTCAATTGAATTCGATTTAAATCGCAATTACTAAATTGAAATGAATTCAATTTAATTAGCTTCTACTCAATTGAATTGAATTTAATTCAATTACGATCAATTGGATTCTGTCCAATTGAATTCAAATTCAATTCATTTCGATTCAATTCAATTGAATTCGCTATTACTCAATTGAATTTAATTGAATTCTATTTTGTTTAATTGAATTCAATTTGAATCGCAATTACTTAATTAAAATTAATTTAATTTTATTAACTTTTACTCAATTGAATTGAATTGAATTTAATTATGTTCAATTGGATTTTGTCCAATTCAATTCAAATTCAATTCATTTCGATTTAATTTAATTGAATTCGCAATTACTCAATTGAATTTAATTAAATTCTATTTTGCTCAATTGAATTCAATTCAATTCTATTTTGCTCAAATGAATTTAATAGAATTCTATTTTGTTTAATTGGATTTAATTCAATTGGATTCGATTCTATTTAACTGAATTCAATTTAAATCGCAATTACTAAATTGAAATGAATTCAATATAATTAGCTTCTACTCAATTGAATTGAATTTAATTCAATTATGATCAATTGGATTTTGTCCAATTGAATTCAAATTCAATTCATTTCGATTCAATTCAATTGAATTCGCTATTACTTAATTGAATTTAATTGAATTCTATTTTGTTTAATTGAATTCAATTCGATTCGTTTGTATTTAATTGAATTCGATTTGAATCGCAATTACTTAACTAAAATTAATTTAATTTTATTAACTTCTACTCAATTGAATTGAATTGAATTTAATTATGTTCAATTGGATTTTGTCCAATTCAATTCAAATTCAATTTACTTCATTTCGATTCAATTCAAATGAGTTAGCAATTACTCAATTGAATTTAATTCGATTCTGTCCAATTGAATTCAAATTCAATTCATTTCGATTCAATTCAATTGAATTTAATTCGATTCTGTCCAATTAAATTCAAATTCAAGTCATTTCGATTCAATTCAATTGAATTCGTAATTACTCAAATGAATTTAATAGAATTCTATTTTGTTTAATTGGATTTAATTCAATTGGATTCGATTCTATTTAACTGAATTTGATTTAAATCGCAATTACTCAATTGGATTGAATTGAATTCGATTAAATTCAATTTTATTGTATTTAATTAATTTCAATTGAATTCATTTTCATTCTATTCTATTTAATTGACTTGAATTCCATTCAATTCAATTCAATTCAATTCAATTTTATTCGATTCAATTCCATTTAATTTTAAACAATCGAAATTGAATTCAAATTTAATTCAATGTACCTCCACCGTAATTGAATTCTAATTTGATGTTTTAAATTGAATTTAATTTGATGTTTTAAATTGAATTCAATTTGAAGTTGAATTTAAATTCAATTCAATTTAAAGTTGAATTTAAATCCAATTGAAATTCAATTTAATTTCATTCAATTTAATATAATTGAAGCAATTACAATTGGATTCAAAATCGATTTAATGTTAATCAAATTTTATACAATTCAATTAAACTCAATCATATTAATTTCAAATTTTTTTAATTCAATTCAATTTCACCAATTCATAATTAAATTTAATTTTGATTCAAATTTACTTTAATTTCAGTCAATTCAATTCAAGTATCACAATTAAATTATAATTAAGTTATTTAATTTCAAAAATACATTTAATTATACTTTAATTATTTTAAATACAACATTTTAATAATGGTTCAATTATTTTAAATACAACATTTTAATAATGGTTCAATTATTTTAAATACAACATTTTAATAATGGTTTAATAATTTTTATAAATACAATATTTAAATAATGATTCAATTACTATAAAAAGAATATTTAATCATACTTTAATTACACTGAATACAATATTTAATTATGGCTTAATTATACTATATACAATATGTAATAATGGTTTAATTTTGCTTAGTAAAATATTTAATTATAGTTTAATTAAAATAAGTACATACAATAATTAATCATAATTATTCGAATGTTTCATTACAATAATTATATTATAATGTATAATTGAAATAAATTATTTTAATACGATGTTAAATTGCAATGGTTATAATTTTGCGGAACGATTTTCGAATTAGAAGTAAATAGAAATAATTCTTGGCAAGCGTCGTCTTATCTTTGTGATGAGAATATAGAATCGCCAGAATTCTATTTTACGCTTGTCTCAAAATCTAACTTGCATATATGTGAACTTTGATCTCAAGTTTGCTAAAGTAAACGTTTACATATTAGAGGAAACGTTTTCAAAAAAAAAAAAATAATAATTTACACAAGAAAACTAATATACTGTTTACACTTTTGAATAATTATCAATACAATCCTCCATCGGAAAATAAAAAATTTATATTTTATTTAAATTTAGTATCGCGATTGTAATTATTTATTTATTTAGTATATAAATTATAAAATGTTTAATAAATTATACCTAATGGCAGAATTATAAAATTATAAATAATAATAATAATAATAATAATAATAATAATAATATTATTAATATTAATAATATTAATATTAATAATTTTTGTTGTTTATGATAATAATTATTAAATAAATAAAAGAATATTTTTTATTGAAAATATTTTTATAAATTTTTCATTCCAGTAAGATTGGAAAAATTAATTTTTACATTTAAATACTTTTTATGTAACTTTTTTGAGATGCAAAATTATTATTGTCGAAAATAGCCAATGGAAATAAATAAATTTTCACTGAGAATAGAAAACAATTTTCTGTAAAAATTCCCAATTTTCTACAAAAGAAATTTTTTCATCCAATAAAAATAAAATGGAAACTTACTCACAATCGACGAAGTAACACATATATCACAAAAGTAACTCTCACCTGTAACAGAAAAATAGAGAAAAAATTTATTAATTTCAACCCAACAAAAACGTTTCACTATATAGATTCGTAAATAAAAATCCAAAAGCCAAAAAAAAAAATTTATAAACTGTTTAAAATGTATTGCAGTTAAAAATTCCTCAAAGCTTTTATTTTACGAAAGAACAAATTTACATCAGCCTGATATGAAAGTCAAGTGTTTGATTTAAAAAAAAAATTCTTTGACACACACAGGGCTATATTGATGGAAATCAGTTTCGATTCGTTTGTAGCAAAAAAAAAAAAAAAAAATAGAAGAGAAAGAAGAAAACTTTGTCGAAAGGAAGTGCTTCACTTTGGAATAGAGATTGATATTTATCCTTTTTGGCCTCGAAAAAGGTGAAATTTCACAGTTCTACTTCAGAATGTCTGTGAATTAATGATAAGTTTGGTAAAGTGCACTTTAAGTCCATATCACGAATGTCTAACCTGCAAAAAAAAGAAAAATAAAAAAAATTGAGAAATTTTTATCATTCTCCTTCATCTTTTCTCAATTTATTGATTTTTTTTCTCGTACATTTTCGTTTTTCTTTGGGAAATAATTTTCAAACGAAATTTTTTAATTTTTTGATGGCAAAAAATTCATGTCAAAGGAGAAAAATCTACGAACAAAAAGAAGAAGAAGAAGAATAAAAAGAAAAGAAAAAATGAAAATGAAAAAAAGAAGTATGAGAAGAATATAGTTTTTCTAAGGAAATCAAATTAAGAAAAAAAACGAATCAAAAAAGTTGTGAAGCAACGTTTTGATTCGTTTTTTACCTTAATTTGATTTCCTTAGAAAAAATGTGAAGAGAAGGAAAGAAAAAAGAGCAAAAATGGCGAGAATATAACGGGGAATAAAAAGAAAAAAAAATACAAAGGAAGAAAGCAAAGAAGAAAGAGGAGAAAAATAATTAAAACGTTTTCGATTTCGGAAAAGAATTTCCAAACGAGATTTTTACTTTTTAATGGCACAAAATTTAGCTTTGAAGACGAAAAAAATTACAAAGAAGAAAGGAAAAAATAAAAATCAAGAAAAAAGAAGAAAAAAAGAAAAAAATTCAACTTCAAGGACGAAGAAAATTACAAAGAAGAAAGGAAAAAATAAAAATCAAGAAAAAAGAAGAAAAAAAGAAAATTCAACTTCAAAGACGAAGAAAATTATAAAGAAGAAAGGAAAAAATCAAAAGAAAGAAGAAAAAAGAAAAAACAAAATTGAAACAGAAGAGAATAGAAAAAAATAAGTAAAAATTAGGCTTCAAAGACAAAAAATATAACAAAAAAGAAAGGAAAATAAAAAAAGAAAAAAAAATTTAGCTTCAAAGACATTAGTGAAGTTCAAAACGTTTGTAATCAACGATTTCTAAAGAAAAATATTTTTTTTAGCAAATTTTTATAATTTTTTGTACATAAATTAGTACGTTTAATGTTTTGAAAGATGATTTGCAAAAAAAATAGTTGTGAACACAAATTTTTAGTCTTTTTGGTAGGAAAAAATTTTTTTTTCTTTTAATCGTTAGTCATAAACCTTGCGAACTTCACCGACGTCTTTAAAGACGAAAAAAATTACAAAGAAGAAAGGAAAAAATAAAAAGAAAAAAAAGAAAAAAATAAAAAGAAAAAAAAAGAAAAAAATAAAAAGATAAAAATAAAAATGAAACAGAAGAGAAAAAAATAAATAATAAGTAAAAAGCAAAGAAAAAAAGAAGAATTAAGATGAAGAAAAAATACAGAAAAAGCGGAAGATTGAGACGAAAAGGAAGAGAAAGGAGCAATAGTGGAAAATACAATTTAAGGAATACCAAAAAAGAGGAAAGGAAAACAGGTTTTTTTTGGGCACAAAAAGCTAGTGAATAAGGGATGTTTTCGCAGTAAAGCTGGCGTTTGATGTCATTCATCAACGTCCAATCGACGTAGTCCGGAAGAAGACATTGAAAAGTGCTTTGATCACTTTGAATTACCTTCGGGAATTCTACTTTCAAGGTTTAATTATACAATGAATTGAGTTAATTGTCAAATAACTTGTTCGTTGCATTCTAAAAACGAACTTTTTTTCGCCTTAATTTATTACAGAAAATTCACCAACTTTTAAATTCATAACTCAAACTTTCACAGTTAATAGAAGAAAAAAAATTTTTTCAATCAAATCCATTATTTTTAGTATTTATACCCAAAGGGATAATAATTTTTATTAATTATTATTAAATTATTATTAAGTGATTATAAATTATTATTAAATGATTATAAATTTTCTATTAAATTATTATAAATTCTGCTAGCAAATGTTACAAGCGCTTTAATTCGTCTTTCAATTCAATTTGTTATTTTTAAAAAAAAACAATTTTAATAAAAAAAACATTATTTTTTTTCTTTTTTTTTAATTAAAATTTTTTTTATTTGTTTTTTTTAATGCAAATTACAAAATTTTTTATTTTTAAATATAAATTTTTTAAATAATTTCATAGTCAAAATTATGTGGTTAAAGTTTCAAACGTTAAAATGAACAAAATGTTTTTCACTCTAAATGCTTGAGAAAATTTTCTACCCAAAAGAGAAAAATAATTAAAAATTAAACAATATTTAGTTAAGAATTAATTTGTTTCAATATAAAAATTTTTTTTTGTAAGAAAATACAAATTGAAAGAAGTAAAAAAATATTCTTGTCCATTTGAACGTACGAAACTTTAGAAACATTCAAAATTTAAAAAAATCACTATTTAAGTACAAAATTATTTATTACTGTTCATATTTTCAAAACTTTCAACGAAATTTCAGGAAAGAATTCTAATTTTTTTTTTAAATTTTAACAAATTCTCCTAAACAATTTAATATTATTTTCAAAAACAATTTGAATTGAATTTCTAGGAAAAGTTGATTTTGCTTTAAAAAACACATTTCGAAAAAATTCGATTTTTTTCTAAAATTTTACTAAATCCTTCGAAACATTTCAATTATTTTTAATAAATAGTAAAATTCTTCGCAAAAATTTAATTACGTTTATATAAATAATAAAATGCTTTATTCTTTGGAACAATTCAATTATTTTTATAAATAGTAAAGTTTTTCGCAAGAATTCAATAATTTTTAATAAAATTTTACTAAATCGTTAGAAACATTTTAATTATTTTTGATAAATAGTGAAATTCTTCGCAAAAATTTAATTATGTTTATATAAATAGTAAAATCCTTTAATCTTTGGAACAATTCAATTACTTTTATAAATAGTAAAGTTTTTCGCAAGAATTTAATTATTTTTAATAAAATTTTACTAAATCGTTCGAAACATTTTAATTATTTTTGATAAATAGTGAAATTCTTCGCAAAAATTTAATTATGTTTATATAAATAATAAAATGCTTTATTCTTTGGAACAATTCAATTACTTTTATCAATAATAGTAAAATTTTTCGCAAGAATTCAATTATTTTATTTATTTTATTTATTTTATTTATTTTATTTATTTTATTTATTTTATTTATTTTATTTATTTTATTTATTTTATTTATTTTATTTATTTTATTTATTTTATTTATTTTAATAAAATTTAATTAAAATTCAACTATTTGTAAAATGTTTAATTAAAACTATTAAAGAAACTCCATTATTTGACAAAAAAAATTCAGACATTCTTCAAAAGGATTTTAATTAGAATTTTAAAAAAATGTAAACCAATTTCCCCGCGAAAATTCAGTTATTTTCCTAAATAATGGAATTCTGTGAAGGAATTCAACTGTTATTATTAAATTTTTTGATAAAATTCTTTGCAATAATTCGCCGATTTTCAAAAAATGGAATTTTCATTGTAACCTCATTTTTACCTTCTTATTTTTTCTAGGTTTATTACTTTATTTTTATTACTTTCTATTACTTTCTTGAAATTTTTTCTAAACATTTTTCCTTCTTAAAAAACATTACGAACAAATCGGAAGTTAATTAGTTTTAAATTTACCTTTTAAAATTTTAAAAATTGAAAATATTTGAAAAGAAAAGTTATAAAAAAAAGTTAAGAGTAATAAATAAGGGGAAAATTATTCTTCTTATTTTGTTTTTTTATTTTTTTTTCTCTCCCCACGTTCGTCACAATTATTTCTTCTCCAATATTCATCATAATTCTTTCGATATTTGTCCTTATCATCTGATATACTTATACAATGGCATTTTATTTTATTTCCACTTTTCTGTGTTTGTGTGTGAAAGTTAATTTTTCAGACTTGCTCTCGTAAATGGCAGATATCGTTGGTTATTTTGTGGACGTTTTTAGTTCCTTTTCCATTTCTCATTCTTTTCAAGTCTAACCTCCCCCCTCTCTCTCTTTCTACTTTCGATATTTCGTTCGAAAACTTCCGTCAAGTGACAGAAAACTAGTTCCTCTATTTTTTTTCCTTTACCTTGTCAGATAGAACAGACATGACCCTTTTCACAAGAGACGTTAATCAACGGAAACTCGTCGACAACGTCTCGTGAAATCTAACAATGTTCTTTTAAAAATCTCACTTTGGTGGAAAAAAAATGAGAGTGAAAGAGAAAAACAACTTTTCACGTATGTGTTTTTGTTACGCAATGATTCGACTGGTTATTTTCACACTCTTGATGGAAAAATAGTTAGTTTCGTCTCTACATTTTTTTTAGGGAAAATATTTTTGAATTTCACTATTTAAATATTTTCAAAAATATTTTTTAATATTTTTTAATATTTTTTAATATTTTTTAATATTTTTAAATATTTTTTAATATTTTTAAATACTTTTTAATATTTTTAAATACTTTTTAATATTTTTCAATATTTTTTAATTATTTTGGAAGATAGTATTTTACTTATTTAACTTCTGATTTGTTCCTACCGTTTTTTAAGAAGGAAAAATATTTAGAAAAAATTTCTAGAAAGTAATATAGAAAGTAATAAAAATAAAAATAATGAAATGAAAATAGAAAAAATAAAAAGGCAAAAATAAGGTTACAGAACAGGAAAAAATAATAAACAAAGAAAAAGGATTTTTTCCTTTTGATACTTTTTCTGAAGAAAGGAAAAATTTAACCCTCCGTCACACACCTAGGGAGGGATTCCCTCTACGGTTTCAGTATTTTTTAAATTACTTTTCTTTTACACTATAAAAGACGCCATCCTTCCCTATACCTTTCAGAAACATATTTATCTATATAAATGTAAAAAGAAATTTAGATTAATTGAAAGGGATTTATTTATTATTATTATTAACTATTAGGGTTGCAGCCGCTTGGCAGCCGCTGACGCTTGGATAATCCCTTTACGTCCCCAAAGTCCTACTAAACCGCCTGACCTAAGCCCAAAGCCCCTTCCATAGAAACAGGACCGCGGCCAGTTCTTTAGTAGCGATTGCTGTTTCCTCAAGGAAGTAACAACCTGTGATCTGATATCGTTCCCTCACCAAGGCAGGGCATCGACACAGAATGTGAGCTGAGGTTTCGTTTTCCTCACCACATCTACGGCATTTGGGATCCTCGACGATGCCCATCTTATGCCTGTGATAGCGTAAATCTCCATGGCCTGTTAACAAGCCTGTTACGATTTTCGCCTCTTTCCTATTAAGTCTGCGGAAATCCGCCGCTCTTTTAGGATTTAAGTTTTCCCCAATGAGTGCTTTGGCCTGTCTACAACCTGCAACTGCCCGCCACTCTTTTTGGTGCTCTAGTGTCCGCCATTGTTTAAATTCCAAAGTCAGACACTTGTTGGAGACACCAACTATTGGTTCTGGTCCGATAAATCGTTTCCTAGCACCTTCTTTGGCTAGTTCATCCGCTACGTTATTACCCTTAATTCCACAGTGTCCTGGGACCCAGATGAGGGTAACACGGTTAATTCCAGCTAGCCTGTTGAGCGCCTCGTGGCACTCTCCGACCAGTTGGGATGTCGTAACATATCGTTTCAAAGCGCAAATAGCTGCCTTGCTGTCCGAAGCAATATAGATATTTCTATCTTGGCAGCGCTCTAGAGCCTCAGAAGCACCGTAGAGAATCGCTACAATTTCGGATTGTAAAACAGTAGTGATGGTTCCCAAACTATATGCGAGAGCCACCCCCCACTGCTTCTTGATAGACACCTGCGCCTGCGCCAATTCTTCCCTTCGATCCGTCCGTATACCAGACAATAGCATCTCTGGGAAGAAGGCAGGCCCCATCATGCCAATCCTCTCTATCAGGTATACTTATTCTATACTTCTTGTCAAAGAGGTAAAGTGGAGTCACCTTATCTCTAATCATATTGAGAATGGGTTTTTCCACCAATTTGCTGGGGAGACGCCATCTGCCAACTTCCCTACGGCCTCTGTCCCCACCTAATCTCAGGGCAGCTTTCGCCGCCTCTGCTTTAATAATCAGGGGTAAAGGTTCCAGTCCCAGAAGAGCACCAAGGGCCATCGTGGGCGTAGTGCGCACAGCACCAGTGATGCTCCTTAGGACCAGCCTTCTTACGCCCTCCAACCGGTCTTTTGCCGTTTTTTAAGATCTCAACTCTGCTCCACCAGACCACAGACGCATAGGTCAGCCTAGGAAGCAGAATCGATTCGTAGATCCACAAAAGTGTATCCGTTTAAGACCCCAGCTACATCCTATAGCTCTCCTACATTGCCATAGAGTAGCTGTGAGTTTATTACACTTCTCAGTGTTCTTTCCAAAGAAGCTTACTATCCAAGATGACTCCTAGTACTTCGCTTTCTCTGTGAATTGGAGTTCTTTTCCAGCCAGTTTTAGCATACATGTGGCTTTCCACTTGTATCGTCTGGTGAAAATAACAACTTCCGTTTTTGCTGGATTGACTGACAAACCAGTTTGTCCGCACCATCCATCTACCATATTTAACGCCTGCTGCACCCACACCTAGTAATACATCCAGATGAGGACCGCGAGCGATTAATAAGATATCGTCCGCATAACCAATCGCATGATATCCCTTCTTACTGAGGAGTCTTAGCAGTTCATCCACTACCAGACACCAAAGTAAGGGCGATAGAACTCCTCCCTGAGGACATCCAGAATTAACTGTTCCTCGAAGGTTGAGCTCCCTTTAGTTGTTAATAGGTTCCTGTTACCCAACATGTGACAGGTCAGTCAACAATGGTTGTGGGAATACCATGAGAGATCATGGCTTCCTTTATAATCTCCGAGGAGGTATAATTGAAAGCTCCCTCTATATCCATGAAAACACCCACTGCGAAACCCTTATCCTGTAGCTGTCCATCTATTAAGTTAACAGCTCTGGCAAGGGCTGATTCTGTAGAACATCCCGTTCTATAGGCATGCTGATCTCTATGCAAAGGATTTTGCTTTAAGATCTCACTGCGGATGTATCTATCCACTAATCTTTCAACCAACTTCAGAATGAAAATGTGTAGGCTAATTGGACGAAAATCCTTTGGTGAGGTATATCCGTTCCTGCCAGCCTTTGGTATGAAGACGACTTTAGTGCCCCTCCACGCTTTTGGGACATATCCAAGAGTTAGACTTGCCCTGATAAGCCTTACCAACGGTCCGACCGCCTGATCCATTGCCCTTTGCAAAAGGACGGGGGAAAACGCCGTCTGGTCCGGGAGACTTATAAGGGCTAAAGGATTCCACGGCCCACCTGACCTTCTCGGCAGTCACGATTCCATTAGCCAACTGTCTCCCGCGGCCTATATTCAGCCTGCGGTAGTTTACTCGGAGGCCGAGAATCGGGACCGCCCTTCTCAGATCTAGAAAAGCCTGGGAAATGGGTCTGGACCAGGTGAGCCAAAGTCTCCTCGTCCGACTCGGCAAAATCCTCCGTTAGGCAGTCTTAAGGTGCCTAAAATTGCATCTGGGTTTTTTGAAAGCAGTTTGTCCTTAACCGCGCTGCCTCTTTGCCCTTATCGATGCTGGAGCAGAAGGCAGTCCAGCTATCCTGTTGTGCCTTCCTTATTTCATTTCTATAGTTGTCCCTCATTTTTGCATATGTGGACCAACTGTTAGCCGTGCGGTATTTTTTAGCACGTTTAAATAACTTCCTGGTCTCTTTTCTGAGGTTTTTCTAGCCTCTCATTCCACCAGTAGGTCTCTTTTGCCGAACGAACTTTCGTTGGTTTGCAGCTGTTCCTCAAAAGCTGTTATTATGGCTGTTGTAAAAGTACCAGCCACCTCATCCAGGGTTTCATGATCTCTAATCCTGCCTGGTAATACAGAAAGAGTTCTCCTTCAGCTCTGCGCTGTATTTAGCCCAATCCGTTTTCCTGGGATTACGAATCCACTTGGTTTCCGAAGGACCACAGCGTCCAGCTCGAAGACTATCTGTAAATGATCAGAAAGTGAAGGTTCATTAGATACTCTCCATCTTCTTACCTTGTGTGCAATACTGCACGAGCAGAGGGTGATATCAATCACCTCCTCCCTGACAGCATTACTGAATGTCGGTACCTTACCCGTGTTTAGAATATCCAGTCCTGTTTCCCAATAGATATTCCAATAGGTCCTGTCCCCTTTGGTTGTTCTTTGAGCTCCCCCACACCCTGTGGTGCGAGTTAGCATCACAGGCCCAACAAAAGGGGCAGTCCCCTCTCTGCACAGTAATCCACCCAATTTACATACCTCATTTGGAGGATTAACTTTGCTATCGTAACGAAAGTAAGCCGATCCAATGACCATCCTTCCGATACCCTCGAAGTCGGTCAATACCGCCATCAGGTCCTCCAGTGCACAGGTCCAGCAAAGGTACAACATTAATGCCCTTCGTAAGGATGCACGCTCTTGGTTTGGTAGCCTTGGGATCCCTGTAAACATTAAAGCCAGCCCCCCCCAAGTCCCCTAATAGCACCTCGAACTAACCATGGTTCCTGAATTAGTGATATGCCTGAGTGCATCCCTTGTCCATGCCCCTCATCAAAACTGCTGAGGCGCCTTTACTGTGATGCAAGTTAATTTGTTTAAGGGTAAGCTTACGGGCAGCCATTATGGTTGCTGTTCACTTGCCCCTTTTTCTTCAGACCCATCCTGACCAAGGCTAGCAACCCTAAAGGTTACCCGACCGAAGTCATAGAAGGGTCCGAAGTCGAGAGCAGCAAGAGCTCTCGCTTGACTCTCAGGGACCTGTATAACCAAGAGAAAGTTCCTCTCAGCCATACTAGCCGCCTGAGGTCCGTCAATATTGACATGGCGCCAAGTTGACGTTTTCAGTGAGGGGTTGTACGCCTCAAGAGTCTTGAAGACCACTTGCACGTCCTCCGGTTCACCCGGGATCCGCACCGTAGCCTTCAGCATCCCTTGGAGCACCTCCACCCCACTGACTTTTAATCGCGCTCTTTCCCAGGGCCTTAGCTCGGCCACGGTTTTTGTAAGCCAAGCTTTAGCCTCCGGGTTGGATGCGACAAAAATGAAGACTCCTCCTCTAAAGAAGTTCTTAAAATGAGATTCCATATAAGTCCCACGAGTAGCTAGGGAAAACAAAAATGTCCACTCCTACAGAGCCCCGCATGTAGGGGTAAGGAGTCAAATTAGTACAGGGAGGTCTCCCGGTATCCCTGACCGCCGTTTGCGACACCACCATCCACAGTGCCCCGGACAGACCGACCGTCCACCAGCCAGGGCCCCAACCGGACCGATCCCCCGAGCTTTACGGGTTCACAGCCCGGCCAGTACAGCCCAGACCAACATCCGGCCGATCCGACCGGGACACGCGGCGGCTTTGGTAACCCTGGTGCCATCCATCCATCGACACGTATCCGTACGTCTTAGATTGGGGGCAGAGCTCGCGCTCAATACTCTAGTTCCTTTGCCACGGAAACCAGAGGGACCGTTTCTTAGTTAAGGCCCCGCAGGCAACAGTCTCCTCCGCTTCCAGTGGTGGTCATTACTTCCCACCAATGGTCGCTTCCTCACCTTTCTACTCCCTCTGCTGCCCGGACGGTCCCTCCTTTACGGGGAGTGGGCCCTCACCGACAGACTACGAGAGAGAGAAAGGGGTCCAGAGACGTAGAGGGATTCCCTCTACGGTTTCAGTATTTTTTAAATTACTTTTCTTTTACACTATAAAAGACGCCATCCTTCCCTATACCTTTCAGAAACATATTTATCTATATAAATGTAAAAAGAAATTTAGATTAATTGAAAGGGATAATTAATTATTAAATTTTCAAGCTGAGCTAGTCTCTGAAAAGTGAGGGATTTCCTCTAAAGGTGTGCTCTCGCGTATGTGAAATATGTGTAAGTTCTAAATGCGACGTTGCCGTTATTCTGTGTTTCACGGCTTCACGGCGGTAATCACTTTACATTAGTTAATCGCCATGTGACAATAAGTGTGACAAAATAAACGTAAGTAATTATGAATGAAAAATCAATACCTAATGACTTCTTTTTAAACTTTTATTTAATTAATAGTTGGTCGAAGCGTGCGTAAAAAATAAGCATGAATATATAAGTTTAAGTTGTTAAAAACTTTTGATAAATTACTCTAACCTCACATAACCTCCAATTCGTTGTATTGTTTTGGATTATTTATATCACTGTAATTAATAATTCAAATGAATAATTATATGATTTGAATAACTATTATGAAAATTCGATATTTAAAGTGCGAATATTGCAGGTTATGTTGTCAATTTTCTTAGATTTCACAATAAATATTGACACTTACAAAATTTTCAAGGAACCGGAAATTTTTTTAATGTAGCATTGTAAATTTTTTATTATGACATAAAATAATTTAATTATTTTTTTAAAGGTATAAATAACAATATGCTGACTCGCCAAAGATTTAATGCAACAAAACTCCTCGAGGTTGAAAAAAAATACGTCAGGAGAAAATTCTTCATCAAATGAGGAAGAAGATCACTTGGATTATTCCGAACATGACACGAAATCTAGTTTCTCAGACTATTCAGGAAATTCTGAGACTTGGACGATGATGATTGGTAAAATTATTTTATTTATACCTTTTGTACTTTAAGTATAACTTAAAAAAATATTTATAAAACAAAACTTGAAAATAAATGTTACATAATGAATTTTACAGGGTTCCTGATAACAGTAGCGCGAAACACAAAAAGCAAGTTGTACCAAACAAAGATGCTTCTAAATTGTAAGTTTTTTGAAATTTTTCTTATTTGACAATTCTAATAAACGGTTTTTTAAATTTATTAATATAATTTTGAAATATAGACTGTTGATTATATTTATGTAATTTTAAATTAATAATAATGACATTTTGTCTCTTTCCGATTATTTTTTTACCAATTATTATTATTATTATTTTATTATACTTAAAGACAATTTTTTTTTTGCGTAGTTTTATAAATTTATACTTAAAATTAATTTTCATTTTTAATAATTAAACTTTTATTTTTTACAGAACGCAAAATAATGTCCTTGTTAGAAAAAAATTTAAAAAAATTAGATAATTCGAAGCGAGTTACTTCCAATTGCGATACTTCGTCTAAATGCATCGAAAACTCCAGCTGTTGAGGCGTTTTACTTAGGTAAAGATAACGAAACTAAATGGAATAAAGAACCTCCTTCAAAAAATCAAAGACTAGTGCAAAAAACATTATTAATTTCTCTGCTGGAGTAAAAGGTGATGCTCAGAACTGTACGACACCAATTGAAATATGGAATTTATTTTTTACCGAAGAAATGATGAAAGAAATTGTAATGTGTACAAATATTCGATTGCGTCATATGCGAAATAATAAACAAACCGGAAAAGTAAATGAGAATACAACGACAGTTGAACTCAGAGCGCTATTTGGAATATTGTATATGGCTGGTGTCCTTCAAATGGTCTCGTGTAAATACTGAAGAACTTTGGAATATTGATAATACAGCACCACAATTTTTTCGATTAGTTATGAGCAAAAATCGATTTTTCTGTTTTACTGCAGGCTCTACTTTTTGACAATATTGAAACAAGGGAAGAGAGACGTGCTCTTGACAAACTGGCACCTATTCGGAAAATATTCGAGGATTTCAATAAACGATTACCTGAATTATACACACCTGGAGAAACCTGTACTATCGATGAAATGTTACAATCTTTTAGAGGCAGGTGCCCGTTCAGACAGTATATACCCAGCAAACCGGCAAAATATGGAATCAAAATATTTAATCTTGCCGATGCTGATACATTTTATACTATAAAAATGGAAGTATATCTCGGAGTACAACCTAATGGGCCATTCTACGTTGATAATAAGCCGAGTAATGTGTCAAAAGGTTGGTTATCCCGATTGCAAACTCAAATAGAAATGTAACATTTGATAACTGGTTCACATCTTTTTCCACTAATTGAAGAGCTTCTTTATGATTATAATTTGACTATCGTGGGTACTGTGAGAAGAAACAAACGAGAGCTTCCGCCGATTTTCGTGCAAACTAAAAAGAGGGCTATTAAATCTACTCTCTTTGGTTTTCGAAAAAAATACTGTACTTGTCTCCTACGTTCCAAAAAGAAACAAATCAGTCGTTTTAGTTTCCACTTTGCACGACACGGGTGAAATTGATACTTCATCTGGAGAAAAATTGCTACCAGAAATAATTTCTTTTACAATTCAACAAAGGGTGGTGTTGATGTGGTCGACAAACTTTCAGCTCAGTATAGTGTTGCTCGAGATACTAATAGATGGCCACTTGTATTATTTTTTTCCCTTCTAAATGTTGCGGGAATCAACAGCTTCATTATTCATTCTCTGAATTCCGCAGAAGAAATGAAGAGGAGAATATTTTTGAAAAATTTGGCCCATGAATTGGTTTAAACCACAAATAGTACAAAGGTTGTCAATTAGAGCACTTCCATTTAATCTAAGACAGGACATGTTACAGTACCTGGGAGTAGAAGATGATACAAATAACAACAAATTCATCAAAATGCATTTACTGTCCTAAAAAGAAAAATCGATTCTCTAAAAGTAGCTGCATTCGATGTTCTTCAAAAATTTGTACAGAACATACCATTAAAAGTATTGTTACAAATGTTTTGAAAAAATTTCAATTTTTGAGTAGATTTTATTATGATGAAAAAGTTTTAAGTTGTTTTTAAAGTTTTAAATTTATGAAACAGAAATTAAATATCATTAAATGATAACTAAAAGTTAAATTAAAATTTCATTGAAACTTTTAAAATTAATTTGTAATAAAACGATGACTAAAGGTGTGTTATGTATTAAAAATACTTGATAAATGTGATACATATAAATTAATGATTGGTTGGATATTTATAAGCTAGTATTTAAAACACTGAAACTAAAACAGTATACTATTTCCAAAAAATATCATTGTCCATAATATCGTTCTTATTTTGTATTCTTTGTATGTTTTTCGTAATAAAACTGAATGTATAATTCGAAAATATCCAGATGATTTTATTTATTTTTAAATTAACATTATACTGTTTGATTTAATTATTTATTATCATAAATTGCAAATGTTTAATAAGATTATTATAGGAAAATGTAAGTAATTTAAGTCAACTCACTTAGAATTTTAATTTAAACATTAAAATATTTATTGATTTAGTAATATTAATTTGTTATTGATTAAAAATTATTTTTTAATTTTATTAAGAGGAATCAAAATTTTATTTGAAATTGGAATAAGAATTTAAAACGAATCAGAAAATATTTACAAATTTATACTATAACCTATAAAAGTACTGTTTCAAACATGTGCGGCAACGTCGCATCATTTTTACATGGAGAGGGATTCTCTCACTGCGAGTGTAATGTCGTAATTTTTTCCCATGTGTGTGACGGAGGGTTAAAAATAAAGACAAAAAAGGAAAAAAAAACGAGAAAAAATACAAAACTACAACGTGAAAAGAAATTAAACACAACGATGTAAAAGAAACGGATAAAAAGATAAGACGGAGAAATGACAAAAAATGATAAATTTCCAAACAAAGAACAAGTATATTTCTTTTTTTGCAAAAAAAAAAAAAAAAAGGAGAAAAAAAAATTCAAATAAGTTTGAAATAAAAAAAGGAGTGACGAACCATTAAGGAAAAAGTGAGCAAAAAAAAAACACCAACAGGGGAAAAATTCGTAAATTTTATTTTCGCTCAAGGCTCTAAAATGGAAGTTATTTTTCAAATTTATCGCCTATCCATATTTCTTGGCAAATCTCAGGGATTTGGTAGTGCTCGCACGTAGTGACGAGTAAGTGAGTGCGCTTGCACCGAGACGCCCTTACTTTTCGAGAAAGAGAGAGAGAGAGAAGAGTAAAAAAAAAAGTTGGAAAGAGGGGTGAAAAAGTACCAGGCTAGAGGGCAAGTGTACACGAGAGAAAAAGAGAGCGAAAGAAAAAGAGAGCAAAAGAGAGAGAGAGAGAGAGAAAAAAAAGAGCGAGAGAGAGAAAATTCGTAGCTATTCGAGAAACAAATTGTTCAAGTAACACAGTCTCGAAGTAAAGAATACGCGATGTCCCTCTAAAGGGGTATATAAGATCTGCACCTTTATCTCTATATCTGTCTACGAAGATGGTCCAAATGTATTGTTTTTTACCGTTGCCCTCCTTTCAAAAAAAAAAACTTGAACAAATTCATTTTTTTTTTCTTTAAAGGACGGAGGTAAAGAAAATTACCCGTTTACTAAGAAATAGTCAACTTTTGCGCAATTTATTATACAGTTTACATTGCACCCTTGGGAGTAATTTTTATTTTTTCTCTACGTATACAAAAAATAGACGAAATTGTTCGAAATTTATTTATTTAAAAAAAAAAATTGTATACTAAATCAACACCCAGAGAAAAATATTATTTAAACCAAATATATTTTATTTGACTTAAACAGACGAATATTTGTCTCAGAACCAATTGGACTTTTTATTTGTTTTAAACAAAATTTTTATTCGAAATAAATAAAAAATATATTTGAGTCAAATAAAATTTTTATTCGAAAGAAATAAAACATATATTTGAGTCAAATAAAATTTTTATTCAAAATAAATAAAACATATATTTGAGTCAAATAAAATTTTATTTAAACAAAATAAAATTCATTTGAAACAAATAAAAAGTCTAGTTGGTTCTGAGACAAATATACAATTTCTCTGGGTGAATAAACAATAAAAGGAGAAGAAAAAAGAAAGCAGCTATTAATTAATTTTTAATTTTTCTTGTTTCTTTTTCAATGGAAAAATAATATTTCTACACTTTTGCTCCTTTCGTAGATGCAAAAATAATATTTATTATATGCTCGTAAAGTTCTGATGGTTCAAATGAACGAATCTTTTTAATTTTTTTTTATGTTTCAATTTTTGTGGAAAATATTAATTTACAAATTAAAAAAAATGAATCACTTTTTTCATATTTATGTATTATTATTTATGTATATTATTTATGTATTATTTATGTATATATTTATGTATATTTATTTATTTATTTATTATTTATGTATTTATTTATTTTTTTTTTATTTTTTTATTTTTTTTTTTTAAAAAGACATTTAGAGATAATAATATTGAAAAATATTGTAAAGAAAAAAATGTGTCGAAGCAAAAATTTTACACAATATTATATTTCTCTTACCTAATTCTAAATTCAATTTTAAAGACTTGAATAATTTTCTTAAATAAATATATTTAGATAAACAATTCTTATTTCTTTTTCTACAGGAAATACAATTTTTTTAATTTCAACTTAAGACGTAAATTAAATACTTTTAAATAGTTTTTGAAAATTATAACTATAGTTCTTCCAAAATTCAATTAGTTTCTACAATTTTGAACTAAATTTCCTCTCTAAATCAAGTATTTTAAAAACAAAAATTCAATTTTTTAAAAATGTTTATTTTTAAAAGTTCTTGAGATGTAATATTTTCGAAAAATAGTAATAAAGGAATTCTTAAAATTAATTAAAAAATATTGTTTAATATTTTTTAAAAGATATAAAGATAGAAATTTAAATTATAAAATTTATAACTATAATTGTTTTTATTTCATAAATTTAAAAATATAATTTAAAGACGTAAATAATATTTTAACAAAATGTAAAATTTCGAAATTTTCAAAAAAAAAATTAAATTTTATTTTCAAACAAAATTTGATAAATACTTAAAAAACAAATTTTTGAAAAATATAACAAAATAATATAATTTTTAAAGGATTTTAATTTTAAAATAATATGAATTTGTTGTTTCAAAAATTTTATTTGGTCAGAAAAATTAATTTTTTGAGAATTTTCATTCACTTTGTTCGAAGACAATTAATTGTTAAGAAATTGTTATAAAAAATGTCGCAAAATTGATTTTTTTTTTAAATATTTGCATGTAATTTATTGATATTAATTGAATATCTTAGAAAAATTTCTGTAATTTATAAAAAAACCGAAAAAAATTTTTTTTAAAGAATTTTAATTCATAAATTTTTCTCATAATTGCGTTTTCAAAAAATTTTCAAATATTTCTTTTGTTCTAAAATATTTTAATATAACTTTTAGAAGCAAATTTACCCTAATTTTCATTTTTAAATTTACACTAGAAGATTTTTCATTAAAATTTTTGACAATTTGGTTATTTTAAAAATTTGTATTTAAAATTCATTTCAAAAGTTAATTTTTAAAAATTTGCCTTTAAAATTAATTCAAAAGTTAATTTTAAAAAAAATTTGCATTTAAAATTCATTCAAAAGTTAAATTTTAAAAAATTTGCCTTTAAAATTCATTCAAAAGTTAATTTTAAAAAAATTTGCATTTCAAATTCATTCACAAGTTGATTTTTAAAAATAATATGTAATAAAATACTTAAAAATGATACATAATTAAATGCTAAATAAAAATTTTTAAAAGCATTTTACATGATTTCAATTAGTTTGAAATTTTTTAATTTTACGTATAATTTTGCAAAAATTTTTCTATAGTTATTTTTCACTCTAGAAATATCGAAATAAATTGCATTTTTTACTAAAAAATTTAGTATCTTGTTGCAACATTTGGAAAAAAGTGAAAAAATCATAAAAGTCAACATTTTTAAAAATAAGTCGAATAGAGTCGCATTTTTTTGAAAATAGTCGGAAAAAGTCAAAAAACTTATAATATTCAAGTCCTATTGTTACTTAATTTTGGCAATAGAAATAAATTTTTTTACTTAAGACAACTTTATTCATTTCTTAAAATTTTCAAAATCATTATTATTTTAATCAAGTAAACTGTATATTGCAAAAAGATTTTTTTAGTTCAAAATTTCAAATATTGACTAAATTGATTAGAATACGGATTTTGAGAACTAAAATTTGCTTATTCCTTTTTTCTCCAGTCAAAACTAATAAAACTGGAAAAATTAACTTTTTTCAACTATTAAAATAAAAAACAAAATAAAGCCGAAAAAATGTTTATTTTACAACAAAAATAAAAAAGAGGGGGTAGTAGTAAAAAAGTAAAAATAATCTACCGTGAAAATAGAAACTAATTTGTATTCTATTTATTTTTTCATCTTCTTTTATTTTCACTCGTCGGAATTGAGAGAATAATGATTGATTACAAAAGAATTGAAAAAGGGTTCGTAAGGTTCGGTTGGTTGGGGGAAGAATAAGTTTTCATTTTTCTCCATTCTTTTTTTTGGGTTTTCGGATATAGGATTCTTTACTCTATATTCATTATTCCTCAAGGCATTCATTAAAATTTTCTTCTTACGTATACCCCCGAGGGTAAAGGTAATTTTACCTCTGACCTGCTTAAGCAAACGCCAGAACGCGTCAAAGTAAAACGACTATTTCCCCTTATCTTAATTGACTTCGAAATTTTCATCTGAAAATACCAGAGACTTTCAATTGCTAAATAAGTAAATAGCTTTTAAAATGCAGAGAAAGAGAGAGAGAGAGAGAGACTATATTCGTGCCCATGTTTATTTTAATACTTTAGCTGAAAAAAATAGAAAGGTAATATTTTTTTTAGTTCACAAAAGAAAAAAAAGAGAACAATTACATTTGAATACAAAAGATGTGTCGATTTTTTTGTTTTTGAAAACGAAAATTGGTTTTTTCGGATGAAAGGATGAAACATTTTTTTACCTGCTAAAGGGTAAGATTAGGGTAGATTTTCAATTTAACCTCAGGGTGAATTTTTAGTTTTACCAGATGTTTTCTAAATGGAAAATTGTAAATTGGCCGAAGTATTTTTCAAGAGGGGAATTTCACTATTTCCGAAAGTGAATTTTTACAACGTTGGAAATCAATTTTAGTTTTTATTTTGCTTTGGAAATTTTTCGCTGAAAATGTATTTGGGAAATAGTTTTTTTTTTGAAGTAGATAAAAATTATGACTCAGAAATTTGTGGAGTATTTCAGATATTTTCGATTTTGGTAGAATGGAACTATTTTAATTTTTGTTTCTATTTTATTTTTATTTTTTTTAATAATAAAGGTTTTTAAATTTACTTATTTTTATTAGTTAATTATTATTTTATTTTTAGTTTATTTTTCATTACTTTTATTTTTTATTAGTTTATTTCTATTAGTTTATTATTTGTATTTTTACGATTATTAGTTTATTTTTATTACTTTATTATTATTATTATTATTATTATTATTATTATTATTATTATTATTATTATTATTTTCATTATTATCATTATTTATTTCACTTAAAAACTAATTTCTACTGTAATAAAACCATACAAATTAATTCTTACATCAACAGTAAACTAAAAATTAATTTTTCTTCTCATTTTACCAGTGAAATTACAATTAATATTTATTTTACTTATAATAAAATAATTCTTGTTTACCTTTAACAAAATAGTAATAATAATACTTATAATAAAATAATAATAATAATATTTATAATAAAATAATAATAATAATAATAATAATAATAATAATAATAATAATAATACTTATAATAAAAATTAATTTTTCTTTTTATTTTACCAGTGAAATTACAATTAATATTTATTTTAACTCATAATAAAATAATTCAATCGCTTCCGAAAATTAATTCAAAAATCGTTCTCGAAAGGAAAAATAATTGCGAATAAAGAACCAGAAATAATGTAAAAAAAAATAAGAAAATTTCCAACAATATCAATAAATAATTTGTCGCTGGTAAATGATTATAAATTATAATATACATATTCACGGCGTTAAAGTTGTAAAGTATGGTAGTGTATTCTGAATAATGTACAACTTAGTCTATGTTCTGATATGCATAAGTACATAATTTGACCTTATGCAAACAGCAAAGTTTCTTGAACCGGGAAATTTCATTTGCATTTCTTTCTTTTCTCTTCTATTTTTTCCTCCTCTTCCTTGTTTATAAGGAGAGCATGTAATATTGTGTACGATGGGGAAAAAAAGTTTAAACGACAATTATTTGAAATAAACTCTGCTGATATAGAGTGGTTCTTTTTTGTAGAGAAAATAGAAAAAGAAAGAAGGAAATATAGAAAAAATAAAAAGGAAAATAAAAAATAAAAAAGGAATAAGAAAAAGGAAAATACAAAACAGAAAGATGGAGAAAGAGAATGAAAAAAGGAAAAAGAAAAATTAAAAAAGGAAAAAGAAAAATAAAAAAGGAAAAAGAAAAATCGAAAAAAATAGGAAAAAGAAAGAGGGGACAGAAAGAAGGAGAAAGAGAATGAAAAAAGGAAAAAGAAAAAATAAAAAAGGAAAAAGAAAAATAAAAATCGAAAAAGAAAATAGAAAAAAGGAAAAAGAAAAAGAAAAATCGAAAAAGAAAATAGAAAAAAGGAAAAAGAAAAAACAAAGAAAGAGAATAAAAAAAGAAAATAGGAAAAGATAAAAGAAAATAGGATAGGAAAAAATAAAAAGGAAAAAGAAAAATAAAATATAAACAAGAAAAAGAAATATAAAAATCGAAAAAGAAAATAGAAAAAAGGAAAACGAAAAATAAATTATAAAAAAGAAAAAGAAATATAAAAATCGAAAGAGAAAATGGAAAAAAGGAAAAAGAAGAAAAGGAAAAGAAAAAAGAAAGAAGGAGTAAGAGAATGAAAAAAGAAAATAGGAGAAAAAAAAGAAAATAGTAAAAGAAAAAATAAAAAAGGAAAATGAAAAATAAAATATTAAAAAGAAAAAGAAATATAAAAATCGAAAAAGAAAATAGAAAAAGAAAATAGAAAAAAGGAAAAAGAAGAAAAGGAAAAAGAAAGAAGGAGAAAGAGAATGAAAAAAGGAAAAAGAAAATAGGAAAAGAAAAAAGAAAATAGGAGAAGAGAAAAGAAAATAGGAAAAGAAAAAATAGAAAAGGAAAAAGAAAAATAGAAAGGAAAAAGAAAAAGAAAAAAGGAAAATTAGAAATCAAATTAAATTAGTGTTTATTAGAGAGGTGATGCATGAAGGCGTGGGGAAGTCAATTTTCTTCAATGCACCTTCTTAACTGGTAAGGTCTTTCTGCTTCCTTGAACAATTAAGATATAGCGGATGCCTCCGAGAGACTATATTACGCTTACTAATGGCAACATACTGCTCCTATAATGTAATTAATGTTTGTAATTAATGCATGTAAACACGCGCAGGTCTAACACAACAACACAGAAGTTACGATATCTTAGGGCAAACTTTTGTCGAACTTCTTCATCTTCTTCCTCGTATTCGCTTACTTATGGTCGGCTTTGTTTTTCTTTTGCCAATTTCCTTTTGGTTTAGTAAAATTATTTTTCCTCTTCATTTCCACTCTGACGGTATTCTTTTAATTTATTGTCAAAATTTGTTTGCAATTTTTTTTACCTTTTTTTGTAACATTACAATTTTTCCAAGAGAAAAAGGAGGAGAAAAGAAATAATGGAGAAAAGAAGAAAAATAAAAAGTGGAAAAACTTCAACATTGAAAAAATAATGACTGATTAAATAAATAATACACTGATCGCTACTGATTTCCAAAATAAATTGAATGCAAATTTCTTTTCTTTTCTATAATATAAATTTTTCAATTTAATAACATTTTTTGTCGTAAAAATCTTCAAGCAGTTCAAGCACAAATAAAAATAAAAATAAATTCAATAATTAACTAAATTCTCAATTTAATAATATTTTTTCGTAAAAATTTCCAAATGTAAATAAAAATAAGATAAAATTAAATATTAATTCTTAATTTAACATAATATTTTTTTCGTAAAAATTTTCAAACACAAATAAAAATAGAAACAAATTAAATAATTTCTCAATTTACTAATATTTTTTACGTAAAAATATTCAAACACAGATAAAAATAAATTAAATAATTAAATAAATTCCTAATTCAATATAATATTTTTTTTTTTGTAAAAATTTTCAAAAATAAATAAAAATAAATTCACAAGAAAAACAAAGTATAAATTAAAACCTGATTTCGGGGTAAAAATTCGCTGTAACAAAATTTTACCTAGGTTAGAATTGGTTAAAATTACAGGTAAAAAAATTAATACAACTTTTTTTCTGTGTTAAATAATTAAATAATTTCTGAATTTAATACTTTTTGCGTAAAAATTTTCAAAAGTAAATAAAAATAAAAATTAATTAAATAATTAAATACATTCTCAATTGAATACTATTATTTTCGTAAAAACTTTCAGAAATAAATAAAAATACATTAAATAATCAAGTAAATTCTGAATTTAATAATATTTTTTGCGTAAAAACAAATAAAAATAAATCAAATAATTAAATAAATTCTGAATGTAATATTTTTTGCGTAAAAATTTTCAAAAACGAATAAAAATAAATAATAATAAATTCACAAGAAAATAAAAGTCTAAATTTGAACCTGATTTTGGGTTAAAATTCCCTGCAACAAAATTTCACATAGATTAGAATTGGTTAAAATTACCCGTAACAAAATTAACACTACTTTTTTCTGTGTCAAATAATTGAATAAATTCTCAATTTAAAAATTTTTTTTTCGTAAAAACTTTTAGAAATAAATAAAAATAAATTGAATAATTAAATAAATTCTGCATTTAATAATACTTTTTGCGTAAAAAATTTTAAAAGAAGAATAAAATTAAATTAAATAATTAAATAAATTTTGAAGTTAATATTTTTTGCGTAAAAATTTTCAAATGTAAATAAAAATAAAAATAAATTGAATAATTAAATAAATTCTCAATGTAATATAATATTTTTTTTTGCGTAAAACTTTTCAAAAACGAATAAAAATAAATAAAAATAAAGGGAAAAAGTACACTTCGAGATTATGATAATGATATTATCAAGAGTGTAGGGGAATGAAATAAAGTGTGTTTATGTAAAGAAAAAGTACATGTTTTCGTAAATTATAAACATTATAAGCCATAAAGTGAGCCCAGAAAAAAAGGAAGGTGAATTTATTTAATAGTCAGTAAAAGTAGAAAATGCACTTGTCTTACTCTCCTCTCCTCTCCTCTCTCTCTTTCTTGTTTTTTTCCTCTATATACATATATATATATGTATGAAACAAACCCAAACTCTTTTTCTGTTCCTCCGCTTTTCGCTCGCCTCAAATAAAAGAATTAAGTACCGCCTCTATATCGAGAAAGAACGACTTAATCTCGTTAACAGTGAGAGGCTTTTAAGCAATTTTTCCTCCGGAAGATGATTACGCTCGATATGAGGAGTCATACTGTATATGCACATTAACCTAATTTTTTTTTGTTTTTAAATTAACCCATAAACAATTGTTTTTTATGCATAGGGTACGAGTAGACAGAAGGATTTCTTGAGCATACGAAAAAAATTGGATGAATAATATTTATTTACTGGTATTTTTATTTCCATTTTTTTATGTTTAGTATTTATTCGTTATTTATTAATTTTTTGGAATTTTTATCAATTAATTTTTGTTAGAAATAAGTAGTTTCACTCAAAGTGTAAAATTTGACACGAAAACTTTATTTCCACCCATTTTTATTTTTATACTTCAATTTCAAGATTAAAATATTTTCCAAAAAAAAAGTTTGACTCAAAGTATAAAATTTGACTGGGAAAATTTTAGTTCCACCCATTTTTATTATTAATTTTTAAATTCAAAGGTAAAATATTTGACAAATAAACATTTTGACTCAAAATATAAAATTTGACTTAAAAATTTTATTTACACATTTTTATTCTTATATTTCAATTTCAAAATTAAAATATTTTCCCAAAAAAAATGTTTGACTCAAAGTATAAAATTTGACTCGGAAAATTTTAGTTTCACCCATTTTTATTTCTAATTTTCAAATTCAAAGGTAAAGTATTTTACAAATAAATAGTTTGACTCAAAATATAAAATTTGACTCGAAAATTTTATTTACACACATTTTAATTTTGAATTTTCAAATTCAAAGGTACAATGTTTAACAAATAAGTAGTTTCACTCAAAAAATATAAAATTTGACTCGAAAATTGTATTTCCACTCATTTTTGTTTTCAGTTTTCAATTTTCAAATTCAAAATTAAAATTTATTGCAAAAAAAAATAGTTTGACTCAAAAAATATAAAATTTGCCTGAAAAATTTTAATTCCACAAATTTTTATTTTTAATTTTCAAATTCAAAATTAAAATATTTCTTTGAGTGTAAAATACAACTTTTTTAATTAATCTATTTTGTGATCTTTATTTCTGACATTTTTTTTTGTTTACTATTATTATTTTACTCAATGAAAAATGCAGTCAAATCAGAAGAGAACTTCAAAAAGAAAAATTTTATTAAAATATAATAAAATTTATTTCAACCAAAAAAATGTTTCTTTAAGAGATATAAAATTTATTTAAAGTGAATAACAAGTGTACTTGGCCAATTTTTTTTGGGTGTAGGAATTAAAATAATAAATGCAATAAAAGAAATTAAAAATAAAAAATAATCGATGTATGATAATGACAAAAAAATAATAATAAAAATAATAAAAATAATAATAATAACAAAAATAGTAGTAATCAAAATAATAAAAATAAAAACAATAATAATTATGATAATAATAATGATAATGAAAATAATAGTTACAATAAAAATAATAAAAGTAACAAAAAAATTATAAATTAATAGCAAAATTAACAATAATAAGACAATATTCCATGGCACGTTATTAGAGGGCTTTGTAAATTTATTATATTATTGACAAATTTATATATACATACATACATACATATTGTAAGCTAATAAATAATTGATAATTTATTTGCTCGATGGAGTTTGCATTTGTCATTATTATTTATTTATTTGATACGCGTTTATTTAGCGTTTCAAACGTGTTTGTGATTTGTCGACATGTGCTTTTCATTCACTATTTATTTCCATCTATATTTCCCCGAGTAAAGTTCAGAGGAGTTTGGAAAATCAACCTGCTCTCAAACATTGTAACAAAAACGAATATATATATATATATATATATATAGAGAATACTCACGGAAGTATTCGATTAAAGCAAAGGTATTGCTTTTTCAATCACAGGATACATTACAACAACAAAAAAAGAAAGAGAACATTTTCTAAAAGAAAATTGAAAAAATAGTAGAAAAAAAATTTTTTATACTATTTTATCGATTGTTCGACTTTTGAAAGAATATAAATAATATCGAGAAGAAAATACAAAGAAAGTCTTTCTTATTGCGAACAAGATTTTTTTCTTGTAAGGTAAAAAAATTTACATGAAAAAAATTACATTACAACATTTACATTGTAAAATTAAATTACAAAATTTACATTGTAAAATTAAATTAAAAAATTTACATTGTAAAATTAAATTACAAAATTTACATTGTCAAATTACATTTCAAAATTTACATTGTAAAATTTATACACGAAATTTATATTGTAAAATTTATACACGAAATTTATATTGTAAAATTTATACACATAATTTATATTGTAAAATTTATACACGAAATTTACATTCGAAAATTTACTTCGCAATTTGTTATTTCCATCTAGAAATGTTTTTGTTTCGAAAATAATGTACTTTCTATTTGATGAAATTTTTTATTTGACTCGTTTTTGTCCTTTGCTTTATTTTCTGGGGTGTTTTTTTTTTTTTTTTTTTTTTTTTTTTAAAGAAACTTATGGTTAATTACTTTCGGTGTAATTTATTTAATGAGGAATTTACACATTTTTCTTTTATTTCGAAGGAGACATTGCTTTGTATTTCTGCTGCTGCATTTTTCTCCCTTCTTGAAAAATTGTCCCTTTTATTTTATTTCCCCCCTTTTTTATTAGTGTCGAGTATTGATTTTTCTTCCCTTTTCTAGAATCGTTTAGTTCTTTTGCCTATCATCTCAAAAGCATGTTATTCGTAGTTTATCTTCAATTTAAAATTTTTTATTTCCCATTTTTCGTCTTTTTTCGTTTTTTTTCTATTCTATTTTCAATCTTTTATTTACTATTTTTCTTTCACATTTTTCTTTGCTATTTTTTTCTTCTTCTTTTCTTCATTTTTTTATTATTTAGTTTATATTCTATTTCCATTTTTCTTCTGCATTTCTTTTCTTACTTATTTTCTCTGTTTTCTTTTATTTATTTTTCTCATTTATTTCCTTTTTTTTCTTTTCTTTTTCGATTTTTTTTACTTTACATTTTGAATTAATGATCCTGAAGTTTTAAACGTTCAAATGAAGGAAATATTTTTTATTAAAGAAATTTTAATAAATTACTAATCAAAAAAAATTTTTTAAACTATAATTTTACGTTTAGAAGCTCAGTAATTAATTTTTTGGATAGTTACACAAAATAATTGCAACAAAAATTTAATTTTTAGAAAAAATAAATAAATTTCGTTCATTTGAATGTTCAGAACTTTAGGCTCTCTTGAATTAGTAAAATTTTTTACTGACTTTAATAAGTGTTTTTAATTTTGAAATAGTTAAATTTGATTAAAAAAAATTTAAATAAATAAACTATTAAATTGTAAATAGATATTATTGTTTTATACTAAATACTTTTTTGCTAATAAATTTTTTTTTCTAGTAAATGTTATTTTTTATAGTAAAATATTTTTTACTACAGTAAATACTTTTTTGCCAGTAAATTCTTTTTCGTTATTAATTCTTTTTTGACAATCAACTTTTATTTGTATAATAAATTTTTATTTACTTTCTAAATTTTTTTGTTTAGTAAATTATTTTTGCCTAGTAAATTTATTTTGCTAACTGTAAATTTATTTTGCTAAATGTAAATTTATTTTTCTAAATGTAAATTTATTTTTTCTAATGTAAATTTATTTTTTCTAAATATTAATTTAATTTGCTAACTGTAAATTTATTTTGCTAACTGTAAAATTATTTTGCTAAATGTAAATTTATTTTTCCAAATGTAAATTTATTTTTTCTAAATGTAAATTTATTTTTTCTAAATATTAATTTAATTTGCTAACTGTAAATTTATTTTGCTAACTGTAAAATTATTTTGCTAAATGTAAATTTATTTTGCTAAATGTAAATTTATTTTTCTAAATGTAAATTTATTTTTTCTAAATATCAATTTAATTTGCTAACTGTAAATTTATTTTGCTAAATGCAAATTTATTTTGCTAAATGTAAATTTTCTTTGCACAGTTAATTTTCTTTACGCAATAAATTTTTTTTTAGTAGTAAATTTTTTTTTAGTAGTAAATTTTTCCACGTAGTTATTTTTCCCCTAGTATTTTTTTCCTATAGTAAATTTTGTTAAGCAATTTTTTTCCATAGTAAATTTTTTCTCCCTATAGTAATTCTTTTCCCCACAGCAAATGTAAAGTCACTGACCAGATATAAATTTACAAAACTCGTATATGGACAAGGCAATAAGTTTCTATTGAATAAATTTTATTCGGTTTTTTCGGTGCAAAAAAATGAATATTTGAGAAAAAGATGCATTTCGGCATTGCGAGAGGAAAATTTGCAAGTTAATGGAAATTTAAGTAAGCGCACTAAAATGTCATAAAATATTTGGTATGCATACATTCTATTTCGTTTTTACACATATCATAATACTTCCTTTTTTTCACTCTCTCTCCCACTTTTTCTCTCATTCTCGCACTCTTTTTTTTCGCTGTGTGTGTGAAAGCCAATTTTTCGCCAGCAGTGCGCACATATAAATTCAACTAATTTCGGGCATGACAACGCACAGAGGAGATCGAGAACGCTGAGAGTGATAATAATGGTTGACGTGTGGATTCGTCCTACTTTTTTGCCGCGTTGAGATGAATAAATTGGATGAATTTAGTTTTAGGAGTCAAAAAAAAAAAAAAAAAAAAAATGAACTCCAACATTTGTTTTGGATCAATCGAACTTGTCACTCAATTCGGATTTTTTACCTCTCCTACTTTTTTTTCTTTTTGGCTTTCTGTATCTTCTTTTTTTCCTCTCTCTGTCTCTGTGAATTCAAACACACTCATTTGTTTCTTTTCTTTTTTTTCTATTCGTTCCTGGTAACAATAGATTTTAATTTAAAACAACAATGATAGTTTGATGACTTTGAAGAATTGGGGGAAAATGTTAAACTGTGTCAATTCTTTCGCGAATTTAATATTTTTAATTTAAATTAATTTTATTATTAATTATAAATAATTGATTATCCTAATGCTCTGAATGTTTAAACAAACACGAATTTAATTTATTTCTTCTTCAAGTTTAATTTTTATTGCTATAATTTTTCGTCACTAAAAAAATTAATTTACTTTGAATTCAAAAATTATTGGTTCGAATACAATTTTATTGATTTACAACATTAAATAGTAAATCTGAACTAAACTAATCGAAACTAAATTCTAATTATTTCAAATAAAACTCTATTAATATAAATAAATGTTTGTTAAAAAATTTTGTTAAAAAATTTTGTTAAAAAATTTGTTATTCAAATAATTGTTAGGATTCAAATCAATAAAATTAAATTGAAAAAATATAAATTAATTCGTAAATCGTATTTCTATCAAATTTACTAATAATACAGAAAACGATCCAGAAGTTTTTAACGTTCAAATGAAGGAAATAGTTTTAATTGAAAATCTTTTCATAAAATTACTAATTGAATAAAAAGTTTTAATTTCTAAATTCATTATTTAGAAACTAAATAATCAATTTTGTTTAGAAACTTTATAATTAATTTTTTTGCAGTATCAAAATTACAAATTTATATAAAAAATTTTAATTTGAAAAAGAAATAAATAAATTTCGTTTTTTTAAAGTTTCGATATTTTTAAGAATATTAGAAAAATTATCGATTCAAGAGAAATTTTAATTTGATAACAAATTTTAAAAAATAATAATTGATTTAAATTGAAATTGTTCGCCTCAAGAAAATATTTTTTGCATCAAATAATTCGAGTTTAATTAATGAAATATTTGATTTAAATTTACATCAATTGTTCATATTTTTAAATCGACTGCAGTAATTAGTTTGAATAAAAATTATTTCATTAAAAAAAAATATTTAGGTCAAACAATTTTTACTCCAATTAGATAATAAAAGTATTTAAATTCCACTTCGTAATTACATTTTAAAATTAAAATTATTATTTTGGATCTTTCACAAAAAAATAAAAATTCGAAGAACATTTTTTATTTGAACATAAAATAGTTCACGACTTTAGGAAAATGACAAAAATCATTTTGACATATTGATTTGAATTCGAAAAAAATAGACAAATAATATTTGATTTAAATTAAAATTCTTCATCTCGAACTTTAATTTTTTTTTAACAATTAATTTCCGTACGTTAAATTAATTAATTAATTAACTTCGAAAATGGAAAAGTTTAATCCTTCGCGAACAAAAAATTTTGTTACATTTAAAAAAGTTCTTCGTCTCGAACAAATATTATTAAAAGGAACAATTAATTTTTGTACTTTATTTATGAAATTATTTTACATTTAACTCTAATTTTTACACGAAGGGAAAATATATCAAGTTTTGTGAAACTATTTTCCAAATTTGTGAAAAAGGGCGCCAAAGCGAAATTTTTATGTAAAAAGTAGAAAAATAGCAAAATTCTATTAACAATTTTTTTTATTTTCTTCTTTATCTTCTCAATTTTTTATTTTTCTGTTCCATTTCTTTTATTTTTTCTATTTTCGCAATTTTTTCCCTATTTTTTCTTTTCTTTTTTTGCCTATATTTTTAATTTTGAATTAGTAAAATTTATTACAAACTTTAATAAGTATTTTCCATTTTGAAATAGTTAAATTTGACTAAAAAAAATTCTAAAGAAATAAATAAATAAATTCAAGATAAAGAAACTCTAAATTTGTTAAAAGTACTTCTTTTTTGAAAATAAGTCAAATTTTTTTTTCTGAAAAGTAAAATAATACAGAAAAGAGAAGAAGGCAGTGAAAATTTTATACTAATAAATTACATTACTAACAATTTTACTAAAAAGTAGTAAAAATTTTTTCTTATTTTAATTTATGAACATTTTACTAATTTCGATTTGAAAAAATTAGTAGATTTTATTGTGTAATTCAAAATCTAAAAGTTAGTCACGAATTTTAGTTTTTACAATTTTTACTAATTTTAATGTTTAGTAATTTTTTTGTGATAAATTCAATTTTATTAGTTATTTCTTTTTACATAGTTTTTTTTTATTCGTGAACACTTTTTTTTGGTGAATTATTTTTTCTAATAAATGTTATTTTTTATAATAAATACTTTTTTGCTAGTAAATTATTTTTTATAGTAAATATTATTTTTTTATAGTAAATATTTTTAAAAAAATAAATACTTTTTTGGAGAGACTAAAGTTCTGAACGTTCAAATGAACGAAATTTATTTATTTCTTCTAAAAATTCAATTTTTAATGCTATTATTTTGCGTTAATATCCAAAAAAATTAATAACTGAGTTTCTAAACGTAAAATTTTGGTTCTTAAATTTTTTTATGATTAGTAATTTATTAAAATATTTTGAATAAAAAATATTCCGTTCATTTTAATGTCAAAAATTTGAAGATCATACTTTTTTGCTAGTAAATTATTTTTAATAATAAATATTATTTTTTTTATAGTAAGTACTTTTTTGCTAGTAAATTATTTTTAATAATAAACATTATTTTTTTTACAGTGAATACTTTTTTGCTAGTAAATTATTTTTTATTAAAAATATTATTTTTTTACAGTAAATACTTTTTTGCTAGTAAATTATTAACTATATTAATCTCCGTGGTTTTTTTATTATAAATATTATTTTTTTTACAGTAAATACTTTTTTGCTAGTAAATTATTTTTTATTATAAATATTATTTTTTCACAGTTTTACTTTTTTGCTAGTAAATTATTAACTATATTAATCTTCGTGGTTTTTTGTTATTATAAATATTATTTTTTTACAGTTTTACTTTTTTGCTAGTAAATTATTAACTATAGTAATCTCCGTGGATTTTTTTTATTATAAATATTATTTTTTTTATAGTAAATACTTTTTTGCTAGTAAATTATTTTTAATAATAAACATTTTTTTTTACAGTGAATACTGTTCTGCTAGTAAATTTTTTTTTATTATAAATCTTACTTTTTTACAGTAAATACTTTTTTGCTAGTAAATTATTAACTATATTAATCTCAGTGGTTTTTTTTATTATAAATATTATTTCTTTACAGTAAATACTTTTTTGCTAGTAAATTATTTTTTCTAATAAATATTATTTTTTTATAGTAAATTATTTTTTACAATAGTGAATACTTTTTTGCACACTGAATTCTAAGAATTAGTAAAATTTCGTCCACTTATAAAATAAATAATAAATTTTTATTTGAAAAATAGAAAAATACTAAACTTTTAGACAAAGTTATTTAAAATTTAGTAAAGTTATATTTAAATTTAAACTTATTTTTTAAACTATCAAGACGTTCCGAAATTGTACTTTCGATTCTGACATTAAAAAAAAAATTAATTAGCTCACATAACTTTTCCAATCACAAGCAAAGAATTTTTCACAAAAAAAAAAAGTTTCAAGAAAATTTGTTTTTGTTTTCCAACGTTTGAAAATACGTGAAATTAAACAACTGGAGAATAATCTTTTAATCGTCAAACAGCAAGCTGTCGGTGTGCATTTAAACTATTGAACGATTCCAGAGCGAACGTCGAATTCATTAATGTCGAAACAATCTTTTTTTTCGAATGGCGTGTGCCGTTCAAATAATTACATCTAGCCTATATATTTATAGAGGAAACGTGCATCTCTCTCTTTTGTTTTCTACATATGTATAGAAATATGCGACAAGTATTTATATATAGAGAGAGAGAGATAAAACGCGAATTGGAGATGAACACAAATGCATTCGCAATTACGTCACTTCGTTTCTATCGACATTACGTTCATGCACAATTATCGAACCGCACTATTGCCTTTTTGCCCTGTTATATAGAATCAGTCTCCGTGTAGCAATTTGGCTCGAAAACGAATCGCTTACGTTTTCGAACGACCAATGCGCCTGTTTCTATTTTATTGGACTGTTGAACCAGAACGGGATTCAACTAAATGGTTCTGTTATTTTTAAAGATCAATCCATTTTTAAATATCCATAAAAGCCGTTCTCGTCAGGAGAGGAAGAGCGAGAGAGAGAGAGAGAAAAATGTACAGTCTATTCCATTAATATTGCTTTGGGGGTTAAAACAATTTTTTGTTTCCATCAATGTCTACAGAAAGTCGTTCAAGTTTCTGCCTGTGTGTGAGTGTTTGTATAGACAATAGATTTATGATTTTTTACTCGTTGGGTGGCGCGCGAAAGCTTACAGAGGATTACAAAAAAAAACGAAAACAAAAAAAAAAAAATAGAAAACAATGTGTGATTGAAAATTATTTTCGTGACAGTTTTCTATTTTTTGTTGTTGTTGATTTTCGAAACGAAGGAGATTTTAGTAGTTTGGCTATTTTTATCCAAAAGTTATTATTTTTAATTCTCTTTCTGTAATTCATGAAATTTTTGACGATAATAGTAAAAAAAACTGTATTAATCAGACGGAGAATTTTGAATTTTTGTTATTTTACGCTAAGTAGCGAAAGACAGTTCTAGTCAGACAATGTTTTTCCCTTTTATCTCAGTGTTTGTTTAATAATATTAAGAACAAAAAATAGTTTTTCTTATTTTACGGTAAGTAGCAAAAGAAAGTTCCAGTAGGTCAATATTTATTTTTTTTTTATTTTAATGTTTGTTTAATAATATTAGTAGTAAAACATAGTTTTTGTCAGACCGAAAATTCATAATTCTGACTTTTTTCACTACAGTAGTAAAAGACAAAAGAAATGTTCAGTCAGACGGAAAAATTTTTATTTTCGTTTCATCTTATTCCTAATATAACTAGTAAAAAATTGTTTTCGTCAGACAAAAAAAAAATTGTATTCTTGTTTTAAACATTTCAGTAATTATCCAAAAGTTTTGAACGTTCAAAGGAACGAAATATTTTCTATTGATAATAATAATAATAATAATAATAATAATAATAATAATAATTTTTGTTTGTTTGACTGTATTAAATATTCATTTGTAAGATAATGAAAAAGGCCTATTTAATAATAATATTTATTTAATAATAATTACCTAATAATAATAATTAATAATAATATTATTATTATTATTAAATATTAATAATAATAATAATTGTTATATAATAGCCTATTTAATAATAATAATAATTGTTATATAATAGCCTATTTAATAATAATAATAATAGTAACAATAAGTATAATATTTGTAAGAATAAGAAAAAAAAGAAAAAAAAATAAGAAAAAAATATTACTAATAAGTATAACAATAATAATATTTCTAAAAATTACTGATTCGAAAGAAAGTTAAAAAATTTAATTTCCATTGCAGAAACATTGTAAGTAATTTTTTTTTTTAAATTAAAATTATTGTAATAAAAATTTAATTGGAATTATAAATGAAAAAATTTCATTCATTTGAACGTTCAAAACATTAGGTAGATTTTCAGTAGTAAAAAGCAGTTTCCGTCAGACGCGAGAATTTTAATTTTTGTTATATTTTAGTGTCAGTAGTAAAAAGGCGAATTTAGTCAGACTGGAAAATTTTACATTACATAATTCTGAATTTATTTTCTGTCTTGATATTAGTAGTAAAATAAATTTTTCGTCAGACTGAAAATTAATGTTTTTTTTAACATTAGTAATTAAAGGCAGTTTTAGTCAGACGAGTAAATACTTTTGTTCTCAAATAGCAAAAGGCAATTTTAATCACACATAAAAATTTTAATTTTTTTTTTAATTATAATCTTAACGTGTGTGAAGTTCACACTGTTTATGATCAACAATTTTAAGAAAAAAATAACATTTTTTGTACACAATTATTTTTTTTGTAAATTATTATTCAAAAAATTAATTGTTTTATTTTCTTTACAAAAATAAATTGTTTTATTTTCTTTACAAAAATTAATTGTTTTATTTTTTTTACAAAAATTGTTTTATTTTCTTTACAAAAATTAATAAAAATTTCCATTAAAAAATAATTTTCTTCTGAATTTGTTGACTATAAACGTTGTGAACTTTATGAACATATCTGTAAGAGTAAATATGAAGTTTCACTGATGGAAAAAATTTCTATTCTTCTTTTAATTTAATTTCTATTAGTAAAAGACAGTTTTAGTCAGGCAGAAAAATTTCATTTTCATTTTTTTTAATTACTGTGAGCCATAATATTAGTAGTAAAAAACAGTTTGTTCAAACCGGAAAATCACAATTCTAATCTTTTTTTATAATTAGTAGTAAAAGACCGTTAGAGTCAGACGAGAAAATTTTAGTACTTAGCCATTTTTTTTTATTTTCTGTATAAATTATTGTTTTACGAAAAATTTTAGTGTAGTAAACTTGAATTTTATCCATTAGAAAAATATCAATTCTTGTTTTTTTTAACACAAGTAGTAAAAGTAAATTTCCGTCGGACGGAAAAATATTAATTCTTCTTTTTGTCTATTTATTTTTTATCTTGATAACAATAGTCAAAGATACTTTTACTCGGACCGAAAATTAGTAGTTTGTCCTTTTCTCTTAAATTTAGTAGAAAAATTTTTTATTTAAAGTTTATAACTTTAATAATAATTAATAATAATAATTTAATAAATAATAATAATAATAATAATTTTTATAATAAAAAAAAATTTCTTAGCCTTTTTAGTCAAATGGAAAAGTTTTATTTCTGCAATTATCATAATTTTAGTAGTGAACAAAAAATTTTATCGGTTGGAAAAAAATGTCCTATATTTCTATTCGTTTAGTGTTAGTAGTAAACGGCAATTTCAGTCAGACCAGATAATTCTAGTTCCTCTTGTTTCTTTTTTACGTCACAAGTAGAAGAAGTAAATTTGAAGTCAGACATTATATTGTTTATATCACTAGCAAACGTAATTTACAGTCAAGGACATTAATTTTCTTCATATTCCAATGTCACTAGTAAACATAAATAACAGTCAGACATTCAATTTTCTCGCAATATCCGTCTCAGTAGTAAAATCAATTTACAGTCAGACATTACAAGTTCCCGCGCGTGTTTTTGTTACCAGTACTTAAATTTTGCCACTATTGGTTAATTTGATATTCGAAATTCAGTTGAAAAGGGATTTCCACTATAAGTGGTACTTTTGGTACTTTTAGTTATATTTTTTCACTTTTGGTACTTTCACTTCCAGCTTTTTTCATTCTTAGTAATTTTAGTTAGACTTTTTCACTTTTGGTACTTTTATTATATTTTTCACTTTTTGTACTTTTAGTTATAGTTTTTTCACCTTTAGTACTTTTGGTTATTTTTTCCACTTTTGGTACTTTTAGATTTTAGTTTTTTTACACTTTTAGTTATAGTTTTTTCCACCTTTAGTACTTTTATTTATTTTTTCCAATTTTGGTACTTTTAGTTTTAGTTTTTTTACTTTAAGATATATTTTTAGTTTTTTTACACTTTTAGCTAGAGTTTTTTTTCACTTTTTGTACTTTTAGTTATAGTTTTTTCACCTTTAGTACTTTTATTTATTTTTCCACTTTTGGTACTTTCACTATAAGTTTTTTCCACTCTTAATAAATTTAGTTAGACTTTTTCACTTTTAGTACTTTTATTATATTTTCCACCTTTAGTATTTTTATTTATTTTTTCCACTTTTGGTACTTTCAATTTAAGCTTTTGCCACTCTTAATAATTTTAGTTACACTTTTTCACGTTTAGTACTTTTATTATATTTTTCACTTTTGCTACCTTTAGTTATAGTTTTTTCACCTTTAGTACTTTTAGTTATTTTTACCACTTTTGGTACTTTTAGATTTTAATTTTTTACACTTTTAGTTATAGTTCTTTCAGATTTAGTACTTTAATTTATTTTTTCCACTTTTGGTACTTTTAGTTTAAGTTTTTTCACTTTTAGTTATATTTTTAGTTTTTTTACACTTTCAGTTAGATTTTTTTTCACTTTTTGTACTTTTAGTTATAGTTTTTTCACCTTTAGTACTTTCAGTTACATTTTTCACTTTTGGTATTTTTATTCATACCTTTTTTTAGTTATAGTTATTTTCACTTTTGGTACTTTTAGTCTCAACTTTTAGTTCTAGTACTTTGAGTACTTTATTATATTTTTCACTTTTGGAACTTATAGTTTTTGTTTTTTTCACTTTTATTTATAGTTTTTTTTTCACTTTTGGTACTTTAAGGTTTAGTTTTTCAACTTTTAGTACTTTTAGTTTTTTTAAGTGTTGGTACTTTAATTACAGTTTTTTGTTCACTTTTGCTATTTTTATTCAAACTTTTTTCACTATTAGAACTTTTAGTTAAAGTTTTTTTGTTTTTAGTACTTTTACTTGTTTCACCTTTTGTTTTTTATCTTTTAGTACTTTTACTTTTAGTTTTAACACTTTTAGTAAATAAATAAAATTTCATTTTAAATAAGTACAAAAAAAATTTCTTTTTGGAAAAAAATGTTTTTTTACCAAAAAAAAAATGTCTTTTCACAAAAAAAATGTTTCTTTATACAGAAAAAAATGTTTCCCTTCGCGAAAAAAAAAGTTGATGAATATTTAAAAACATCGCATGCCGAAAGCGATTAGAAACTTAACGTCGAAAGTTTAATTCTCGAGCGGATTATTTAATTTAGACAATTAGCCTCCACTTGATCGTTGAAAAAAAGGGTGACGCGGTGAAAGGCACTTTTGTCGACTTTTTTTTTTGAGGCCATAAGCGATGCATTGACAATGTTCGCCACGCCTCCTATTCCCCTAAAATTTATGCTGAGCTGATAGGGGTGAATGGGCTAATCTATACTACCTTGTAAATTGTAGCACTTCTCGTATTTCACGCGATACTAATCGCGCCACTTGAGTATATATATACCCTCAGACATTGTGTTCCTGAATCTTGCCTAAGCTTTTGTGTATGAATTTCAATACCGACTGTAATTGAGATTACAATAACTTTATGTGCGAATATAATATATATAGGCCTCAATATAATTGGCGGCAAAAAAAATTAAGGAAGAAAATAAAACATAAATCGTAAAAAGAAAACAAAAATAAATCAAAACAACTGAAACAAGTGTTTGAAAAGAAAATGCAAAAAAAATAAATAAATAAATAAAACGAAAATGTTATTGTCGCGTTTCCAAGAAAAGTAACTAAACGTCAAATCACTTTTTTGTTTTTGAAAAAAAAATTTCCTTAAAATCTAAAAAATAAAAGAAACACAAAGAAAAATGTTCCTAAACTTTCAAACGTTGAAAAGAACAACGACAATATTTTTATACTTCTTCTAATTTGTTCTTCTTTACAAAAAAAATTATTTTTAGATTAAAACAAATTAATTCTAAATAAATAAATATTAAATAAATTAAATATAAATTATAAATATTAAAATAATTATAATTATTATATTATTATTATTATTATTATTATTTATTATTATTATTATTACTTATTACTTATTAATATTATTTACTATTATTATTATTATTATTACTTATTACTTATTAATATTATTTACTATTATTATTATTATTATTATTATTTATTAATATTGTTTATTATTATTTACTATTATAATTACTAAATATTGTTTACTTTCAATTATTTTTCGTTTTTGGATAGTAATTTTCAAAAAGACTTTAGGTGAAAAGAAAATTTCGTTTATTTGAACGTTCGAAACTTCAGCCACATAAATAAAAAAGTGAAATAAAAGCATTTTTCAAAGAATGATAAACAAAGAGTAAATAAAATAAAAATAAATTCGAAAAAAAATTTCCAAATGCCATTAAACAAGAATGCAAAAAATGCAAATGTTTAAATAAAGGAATAAGACGGAAATTATTTTCTTCCAACGCAAAATATATCCGAGATAAGAACACGAATAATAAGATACAAAAATGTAATAATGGATTACGCAAGAAGTATTATCAAATATATATATATATATAGGAAAAATGAAAAATAGAAAACTCGTCAGTTTTGTTGAAGGATTCCTTTCTTTTATTCTTGTATACATGTTTTGCTTACTGAACCTCCACTATTCTTCGTTTGAAAAAAAAATTGTTCTCGTTTTTTTTTCTATTGTTCTTTTTCACAATAGAAAAAAATACGATTTTTTTTTCGTTCTCTACAAATACCATACTTCCCAAACGTAGTGAATTTATTATTATTATTATTATTATTTTATTCTCTTTTTCATGTAATTATCGCATGGGAAACTATAAATATTTTCACTATGTTGTATTTATATTTCATTTTTCATTTTTTATTCTTACGTTGCGTATATTGCTCGAAGATAAAATAAAAATTCTTCCCCATTAACGTCTAGAATTATTCCTTTCGGTGAAATGATATAATAAACAAAAAACCGAAACTAATTTTTATTTAGTGGAAAGGTAATTATTTTTAGTTAGTAATTTTCTGCATTCAGGCTATTAATAGTATTAATTAAAAAAACATATTATGTTTAATTAATAATTACGAAAGAATTTTTATTTTTACTAATTTATTTAATAATTATTATTACTAATGAATATGTAAAAATTACTGTTAGTAAAACTAGTTATTAATAATACTACTATTAGGAAAAATTTACTAATTCGAAAGCAAAAAAGCAGTTACTCATTAAAATTAGTAAATAATTTTACTGATTTAAAATTAAAGAATACTAATTAATGTTAATTAATTAAATTTAACCAACGACTATATAAAATTTTGCTCTAAATTTGAATTAATAAAAATGTTTTCTAATTTTAATACGTGACTGATTTTTTGCCCTTTAGTTAGTAAATTTTACTCCTATAGTAATTTCAACGAATTTATTAGTCAAATTAACCAATTCAAAGGCAAAAAGTCAATTAGTTATTCAAATTAGTAAACATTTTTAGTCTTTACTAATTCAAATGTAGAGAGAGTGAATAATAATTAATTACCAATAAATAACAATTAACAGTAGTTGATTGATTAAATTTAAATAATCACAATATTTAATTACTCTCTAAATTTGAATTAGTAAAAATGACACTCATTTTAATTAAAGACCGATTTTATGCTTTTGAATTAGTAAATTTTACACATAAATAAAAATAATAATAATAATTATTATTAATAAATTAATTTTTATTAATAATAATAATAATTATAATAAAAATAATAATAATAATAATGTATTATTAATAGTTAATTTTTATCAATAATAATAATTATAATTAAAAAATAATAATAATTGATTTATTTCATTTATTTAGAAAACATAAAAATAATTTATTAGTAAATTTAACCAATTAATAATTAACTAATTCAAATGCAAAAAATCTGTTAGGAATTAATTAGTTAACAATTTTTACAAATTAAAATTCAGAAAGTTCTAATTATTGTTAATTTATTCAATTTAAGTTGTAATTTTATTAAATTACTAAATATTGGTGATAATTATTAATTATTGGTAATTATTGGTGATAATTTAATTAATAATTCGAAACAAAATATATTCTATTTAACTGATTAATTTATATTATCAACTTTTTTACTTAAAATTTGCTGTTTGATATTTTCAATTAATACTAATTTACATCTAGTAAATAAATTTATTTTTGAATAATTAACTCATACGTCATTATAAATTCACATTTCGTTAATTTATTTATTCTTACGTAATAAATTTACGTTTATTTAATTAATTTATTCTCAGTTAATAAATTTACTGTTTAATAATTTATTCTTACTGAATAGATTTACGTGTTCAGTAAATTAATTTACAATCAATTACCAAATTTATCCTCCCTTAATTACTTTATTTTTATCTGAATTGAGTCTCTATTTTTTATTATTATTTTTTGCATTAATTTTTTTATTATTTTCATTTTTTTCATTTATTTATTTTTATTTATTTATTTTTTAATTAATTTTTTTATTATTTTTATTGTTTTCCATACATTTTTTTACTTTACTTCATTTATTTATTTATTATTTAAAATTTGTTACCATTTAGTTTTTCTTTTACCTTATTTTATTTATTTCTTTATTATTTTCAATATTATTATTTTCTGTATTTTCCATTTATTTATTTTTTTACATCATTTTATTTTATTAAAATGAAACCTTACACTACATAATATTTCGAACATCAAAAAATAAGTATAATATAAATAGAGGAAAAAAGGGTTTGTTTCTTTTATTAAACGGAAAAAAGAAACCTTTCAGAAATACAATAAAAAAAAAGATAGGAATTTTCCTTTTTTTTGTATATTGGGAGAAAAAAAAGGTTCCTAAGTAGAGGCAATTTGAGTGTGGAAGGATTCTTTTTGGGATGAAAAAGAATGTGAGTTAATAGCAAGTCATCGTATTTGGAGAAAAGTATCAATTTATCAGATGGCCGTCTTCCCCCCCTGAGAGTGTTCATTTGTGGCAACGAATTTACGTGACCGTTAGTTTTTTTTCCTCTTCTTTGAAATCAAAATGAGGCGGAGAAGATAAATTAAATTAAATTATTAAATTTTTTTTAAAAATTCATCGGTCGATGAGAATGAGATGTACGGTATTTTATTGCAAATTCGAAAAGACTGTGAATTACTAAAAAGTTGAATAATTTCACGGAGAAAAATGAGTTTGCTGTTATATGGATAGCGAATTTTTAGCTATCACAGTTAATAATTAGCTGTTTTAGCAAAACAAATTAGCTATTTTAGCTAATTATTAGCTGCATTAGCTAACAATAATTGCTATCCATATAATAGCAATTAAGGTTAGCTAAGGTAGCTAAAAATTATCTGAAATAGCTAACTATTTTTCTCCGTGTTTATTAAATTAATTTAAATTAATTTTATAATTTATTTAATTTTATTAAATGATAAAACATTTCTGTAAAAATTGGTTTTTAAAAATATTCTACTGGAATTCTTTTTGCCAGCAACTGAATTTCTTAGATCAACTTCTGTGAATTATAGAAAACAAATGAATTTTTTTTTTTGAAGAATTTTAATTAAAAATTTATCACATATTTACGTTTTCCAAAAATGTCAAATTCTAAAAAAATTTATTATTGTTATTTGTACGTATTTGAATTTATTTATTTTTGAATTTTAATTTTAATTTTCATTTTTATTTTTAAAATATTTTCAAGTGGAAATATTGCATTATATTTAAATTCTTTTTTAAATTAGAATGAAAAATAAAAAATTGCAAGCATTTCTTTTGTTCTAAAATGTTTTAACGTAATTTTCATTAATTTTCATTTTTAAATTAACACTTGAAGATTTTTCATTAGAATTTTTGAGAATTTAATTATTAAAAGGAGAAAGAGAAAGATAGAAATAAAGAGAGAGAGAGAGAGAGGAAGGCAAAAATAAATAGTAAAAAGGAGAGTGAAAGGTAGAGGGAGAAAAATAGAAATGAATAGAAAGGAGGGAGGAAAAGTTAGAAAGAAATGGAAAAAGAGAGAGAGATAGAGAGATAGAGAGAGAAGGAGAAAAAGAGAGAAAAACCAATGAAGAGAAAAATAAATAGAGAGAAAGATACACTGAGAAAAAATTTATTTGATTCAAATAACCGATTATTTGTCTATAATCAAATAAATATTTACTTGAATCAAATAATTTTTATTTGAATCAATTAATTAGTATTTGCTTCAAATACTGAAATATTTGATTTAAATACAATTTATTTTATTCAAATAAAAATTATTTGATTCAAGTAAATATTTATTTGCTTCAAATAAAAATTATTTGATTCAAGTAAATATTTATTTGCTTCAAATAAAAATTATTTGATTTAAGTAAATATTTATTTGATTATAGTCAAATAATCGGTTATTTGAATCAAATAAATTTTTTTTTTCAGTGTAGAAATGAATAGAAAGAAGAAGAGGAAAAAAAAGAAAGAAATTAACAGAAAGAAGAAGAGAGAGAAAGGGAGAAAAGAAATAAAATAGAGAGAAGGGGAGAGAGAAAGAGAGAGGATAAATACAGAAGTAAATAGAGAGAAAGAGAGTGAAAGGCAGAGAGAGAAAAGTAGAAATAAATATAAAAAAGAAGAGAGAGAGAAAAGTAGAAATAAATATAAAACAGAAAAAAGAGAGAAAAGGATAGAAAAAAATATAAAGAAGATAGAGAAAAAGATAGAACTAAATAGAAAGAAAGAGAGAGAAAAAGATAGAAATAAATATAAAACAGAAAAGAGAGAAAAGGATAGAAATAAATAGAATGAAAAAGAGAGAAAGAGATAGAAGTAAATAAAATGAAAAAGAGAGAAAGAGATAGAAGTAAATAAAATGAAAAAGAGAGAAAAAGATAGAAATAAATAGAACGAAAAAGAGAAAAAAGGATAGAAATAAATATAAAGAATAAGAGGGGGAAAAGGATAGAAATAAATAGAGAGAAGAAGAAGAGAGAGAGAGAGAGAGAGAGAAAGAGGAAATTCTCCAGCAGTGCAGACGGGGTTACTTTCTCTTTGAGAATTCTGCTATACTGCTACTGCTGTTAGCGTTGGTTTCCAGTGTTGGAGGCAGCAGCCGGAGGTGTATTGATCGGTGGAAAACGGGCAGACGACCGCGTCTCTTGTCTCTTTTCCTCCTCATCCTCTATACACAATTTTCATCTTCTCTCTGTGTCTGTCTGTCTCTCTCGCTTGCAGCGCAAATTCCACGATTCACGCCTACTTAGCTGCGTCGCAACGAGTGAACGCGACGGACTATAACCTTCAATGAGCATTCGTGTAAGCTCATAAATGTTTATTTTACATGTACACAATTTACATCCTTAATACATGTGGTTTTTTTGGCAAAAAAAAGAACAACAACAACAAAAAACTGATTCACTACTATTTACTACTGATTGAAAGTTGTTAATTAAATTTTTGTTTTTAAATGTGAAGAAATTTATTTATTTTTTAAATTAGTGGAAAATTTATTAATTCAGCGAAAAAGTAGGAATAGTAGTAGGAAATAGCAGTAAATAGTAGTGAATAACTATTCACTACTATTTACTACTGATTAAATGTTGTTAATTAAATTTTTCTTTTTAAACCGTAAAACATTCATTTATTTTTCTAATTGATGGAAAATTTATTAATTCAGCGCAAAAGTAGGAATAGTAGTAGGAAATAGCAGTAAATAGTAGTAAATACTATTTACTACTACTATTTCCTCTTTCTTCACACTACTATTTACTGTCGTTAAAAGATGTAAATAAAATTTTTATGTATTTCAAATTTTTTAATATTAATAAATTTATTTACTTTTTTAATTGATGAAAAATTTATTCATTTGAGCGAAAAAGTAGGAATAGAAGTAGGAAATGAAGCTTGTAAATAGTAGTGAATTACTATTTACTGCTATTAAAAGTAGTTAATATTAATTTTTTCGTTTTTCAATTTTGAAAGATTTTTTTTAATTATTAGAAATTTTAGTAATTCAGTGAAAAAATAGGAACAGTAGCAGGATATGAAACTAGTAAATAGTAGTGAGTTACTATTCATTGTCATTAAAAGACGAAGATAAAATTTTTATGTTTTTAAATATTAATAAATTTATTTATTTTTTTAATTGATGAAAAATTTATTAATTCAGCGAAAAAGTAGGAATAGTAGTGAAAGAATAGAAAAAACAGTAAATACTAGTGAGTTACTATTTACTGCTATTAAAAGTATAGTTAATAATTAATTTTCGTTTTTCAAGTTTGAAAGATTTCTTTATTTTTTAATTAATGGAAAATTTATTAATTCAGCGAAAAAGTAGGAATAGTAGCAGGAAAGAACAGTAAGTAGTAGTGAATAACTATTCACTACTTTTTTACTGCTATTAAAAGTTGTTAATATTAGATTTTCGTTTTTCAATTTTGAAAGATTTGGTTATTTTTTTAATTGTTTAAAATTTTATTAATTCAGTAAATGTAGAAATAGTAGTGAAAGAATAGAACAAGAGTAGAAAAAACAGTAAATAGTAGTGAATTACTATTTACTGCTATTAAAAGTAGTTAATTAGTAGTTAAGTAGTTAAGTAGTAAAGTAGTTAGTTCGTTTTTCAATTTTGAAAGATTTCTTTATTTTTTTAATAAATAGAAAATTTATCAATTCAGTGAAAAAATAGGAATAGTAGTAGGAAATGAAACTAGTAAATAGAAGTGAATTACTATTCATTGTTATTGAAAGACGTAGTTAAAATTTTTATGTTTTTAAATATTAAGAAATTTATTTACTTTATTTAATTGATGGAATATTTTTCAATTTAACGAAAAAGTAGAAATAGTAATAGGAAATAAAACTAGTAAATAGTAATGAATTACTATTCTCTACTATTTACTGTCATTAAAATCAATAAATAAGTTTTTTATGTTTTTAAACAGTAAGAAATTTCTTTATTTTTATAATTAATGGAAAATTTATTCATTTGAGCGAAAAAATAGGAACGACAGTAGTAGAAAATGATAGTAAATAGTAGTGAATTACTATTCACTACTATTTGCTGTTATTAAAATTTGTAAATAAAATTTTTATGTTTTTAAATTGTAAGAAACTTAATTATTGTTGTAGTTAATGGGAAATTTATTAATTTGAGCAAAAATGTAGGATTAGTAGTAGGAAATGACAGTAAATAGTAGTGAATTACTATTTACTGCTATTAAAAGTAGTTAATATTTAATTTTCGTTTTTAAATTTTGAAAGATTTTTCTATTTTTTTAATTGATGGAAAATTTTTTAATTTAGTGAAAAAATAGGAATAGTATTAAAGGAAGTATACAGTAAATAGTATTGATTTACTATTCACAACTATTTACTGCTATTAAAAGTTTTTAATATATAATTTTCGGTTTTAAAATTTTTAAGATTTATTTATTTTTTTAATTGTTTGAAAATTTATTAATTCGGTGAAAGTGGAAATAGTAGTAAAAGAATAGAAGAATAAAATAAAAAAAATAGTAAATAGTAGTGAATTACTATTTCCTACTAGTTACTAGTGTTTAATATTAATTAATTAATTATAAACACTATTTTTTATTTCTAAATAGTAAATATTATTTTTTTTAAATAATTATAAGAATTTTAATCATCATTATTTTAATTATACTACAATTTTTCTTAATAATACTATTTACTACTACTACTACTACTTTTTAAAATTGATTCTGTAAAATTTGAATAATCTCCAGTGCCTCTATTCTTACGTTTTCAATTAATTAAATTTCAATAAAAACAGTTTAATAAAATAATATAAAAATATCCATCAATTTTCTCTAAATGGCTAATTAAAAATTTTAATAATTGAAAATAACTCGAAATTTTCAGTTATTTCTCAATTGGAAAATGAATTAAGAAAACAACTTATTATTCAATTATTTTTAATTAATTTTTGATTAATTAATTTATTAATTAATTTTAAAATTAAATAATTTATTAATTATTTTAAAATTAAATAATTTATTAATTATTTTAAAATTAAACAATTTATTAATTATTTTAAAATTAAATAATTTATTAATTTTTTTAAAACTAAATAATTCATCAATTAATTTAAAAGTTAATTTTCTTGATGAATTTTGCTTAAATTGAACACGTGAAGATATATCACCGAAAATTTCTGTCAATTTTCTGTTCACTGATTCAGATTTTAAAAGTTAAGTAAAAAATTTGATTTAATGGAAAAATTAATTTTTTTTACTAAAAAGTAATTTTTATTTAAAATCAATTAAACAAAAATTCCCCCTTCCACCATTCCGGAAAAGAAAAATTAAAATCAATGAGAAATCCTCCGATTTGTTGATTACAAAAAGAATACGAATTCTCCCCCTTGCGAATCTACAATTTATGAAAAAGAATAAGGAATAAAATTCCTCTCGTAAAAATATTTTCCTATCTTTACTCTCAAGATTAGATTAGTTACCGAGTTAGAAATTTTTCAAAGAGAATAATTTGAGATTTTAATATAAGATCTTCTTCTCCTTCTTTTCTGTGCGTATTATTACAGTAATATCCTCTCGATTCGAGGGGAGATTTTTTTTTTTTTTTTTTTGATACCCTATACCAACACAAAAGAAGGAAATTTGCTTCAAAATGAGAGTAATACGCGCGTTCAGTATATACTTCTTTTTTCTCCCGATGACAAAAGAATACGTGATAAACTTTAATTACCCCATGTCAATTTGTATTATCTCTATTCAGTAATTATTGTATTGAAAAAAAAGAATATAAAAGTTAAATATATATACACAAAAAGTGTAAATTTCTTTTCCAATATTCGTGTTTTCAGTTTTTGTAAAATAATATGATTTATGAAATAAATTCTTAATAAATGCATTTTCCATTCTGAATAAAATTTGTTTTTGTTATTATTTTTATTTAAACATTCTATTTAATATTTTTCGAAATATTTTTCAAAATATTGTTTAAATGTAAATTTAAAATATTTTTCGTATATTCTTCAAAATATTATTAAATATAATTTAAAATATTTTTGTGATATTTTTCAAAATATTATCAAATATAATTAAAAATATTTTTGGAATATTTTTCAAAATATTATTTAAGAAGAAAATTTATTTTTTTTAGTAAAAATTAAAGTTACTTTAAAATCAATTAAACAAAAAAATAAAAAAAAATATATAATTTGAAATCTTTTTAAAATATTTTTCAAAATATTATTTAAATATAATTCAAAACATTTCTATTAAAAATATAATAATAAATTCCCGATTGTAATAAAAATAGAAAAAGAAATATTTTACATTTAGAATATTTGGAACTAATTTTTTTCCAGTCACGCAAAATTATTATTCCCTAAAATTAATTCCAAGAAATTCCAAATTTCCATCTTCGGAACTTTTAAAATCACGATTTATTTATACAAATTTTAATTTTAATTTAAAGAAAAAAAAATTATTCTACAAAAAAAAAAACATTTTGAAAATTTATTCTCCATAATGTAAATATAACAAAATAAATACAAAAAGAAATAATCTGTAAGCGAACTCAATACGTGACTGTGTATTTGCGAGAGGGATAAACAGGTTTGATCAAAAGATTTACAAGACAAAGAACAAAGATACGAAAAAAAATCCCTTAATAACTAAGGGGCAAGAAAATAAGTAGAGTAAAAATAAGTCCAAAGGGAGCGGAAAGGATTCTTAACTAACTTTGTCAATAATTAAATAAGGACAATAGGTCTTTAATCATCGAAACTTTTCCGAAGGCGCAGTTTCCTTTATAGATTTCGCAACATTTCAATCTCGAGAATTTCCATCTCAATTCTTCTTACACTACAAAATTTTTACAAAACATAATTTAAATAATGCTAATTTAACAATTTCTGTTTCAAAAAATCCCAAAGGATCAAAAAATAAAAAAGTAATTAATTTATTTAAATTTTTTAATTAAAAAAAAATTTTTTTTTTATTAAAAAAAAAATTTTTTTAATTAAAGAAGTAAAATAATTTAAAAAAAAATAATTTTACAATGCGCAATGGGAAGAAAATTAATTTATTCAAATAGACAATAACTTGTCTATTATTAAAAAATATTGACTTGACTCAAATAAATATTTACTTGAATCAAATAAAATTTATTTTTAATAATTAAAAACTAATTTTTATTCAATAAAAAAATTCTAATTAAATAAAAACTAATTTTGATTTAATAACAAAATTCTAATTAAATACAAACTAATTTTGATTCAATAAAAAAATTCTAATTAACTAAAAACTAATTTTAATTTAATAAAAAAATTCTAATTAAATAAAAACTAATTTTGATTCAATAAAAAAATTCTAATTAACTAAAAACTAATTTTGATTCAATAAAAAAATTCTAATTAACTAAAAACTAATTTTGATTCAATATCAAAATTCTAATTAAATACAAACTAATTTTGATTCAATAAAAAAATTCTAATTAACTAAAAACTAATTTTAATTTAATGAAAAAATTCTAATTAAATAAAAACTAATTTTGATTCAATAAAAAAATTCTAATTAAATAAAAACTAATTTTGATTCAGTAAAAAATTTCTATTGAAATAAAAAATAATTTTGCTTAAATAAAAAAATTTAATTAATTAATTTAATTAAACAATAATTTTAAATCAATAAATTATGATTACAATTAAAATAATTTAAAATAATTCTAGACAATGGAAATTCGGTTGAAAAAATATTTCGTTAATTAAACTTGAAATGAAGATTGGAATCGAGAAAATAATAGTAAAATCAAATTCGCCTTCTATTCGAAACGATAAAGATAAAAGAAAATATTGACTAAGAAAACTTTTGACAAAGAGCAAAATAAAAACTGTTCAAGCTCGTCAAATAAAACTAGGGTTGAAATGTGTATACTCAACTTTTATCTAATCTAGAAAACAATGTATCAAGCTATCTTGATTTATCAAGTTGACAGAGCTAAAGTCCCGATTCCGTTTCCCCCCACCCCTATATCTCCTGTCAATGATCCATCAATCTTGAAAATTTAGCCAATAAAAAAAGCAATTTAAAATTGTCGGAAATGGTTTAGTTTTCGTTCAACGCTGTCAATGTCTATATATATATATATATATAGATACACACAAAAACTATTTTTAAAAGTTTGCTATTTTAGAGGATTTCTTCTATTTCTTCATTTTCTTCTCTTTATATATACTTATTCAATGATAGAAGAAAATATTTGAGGAAAATTGCAATATAATTTATTTTTCTTTTTAATTATTTATTAGGTAATTTATTTTTCACAAATTTTATTATTTTGCGTTAAAGGAATTTTTACTTATGGCAAAATATGCAAAAATAGAAGCAAAAAATGTCAAATAAATTATAAATTTTGACAAGTGGATTTTTTTCACAATTTTCAATTTAAATTACATTGAAAAATAAAATATTTTCTGGTAAATAAATAATAACATTATTTATTTAAAAAGAAAATAAATAAATATTTAAATATATCTACTTATTTTTCTACAGGAATTAAAATATTTTAAACGAGTTCAATGTAAAGCATTTTTTAAATGTAAAATTTAGTTTTAAAAATGAAAATTTTAATTCCTTAAAAATTTAATAATTTCTGTTCTTGAAATTTTTAAATAAAATTATTTAAAAATTTAATCATTTCCATTTTGGAACAAATAAAAGTTTCAAAGATTTCGATTTAAAATCTTTTGAAACTAATTTACAAAGATTTCAATTTAAAAACTTTTTAAATTCAATTAACAAACATTTTTAATTGAAATCTTTGAAAACTTTTAGAACATAATTTAATAGTTTTGGAATAAATAAAATTTAAATTTTATTGAAATTATTTTCCAAAGATTTCAATTTAAAATGTTTTGAAAATAATTTCCAAAGATTTTAAATAGAAATCTTTGAAAATTTTTAGAAAATAATTTTATCGTTTGGAACAAATAAAATTTTCAAAAATTTCAATTTAAAATCTTTTGAAATTAATTAACGAAGGATTTTAAATTGAAATCTTTGAACATTTTTAGAAAATAATTTAATCGTTTTGGAACAAATAAAATTGAAATTAATTTCTAAAGATTTCAATTTAAAATCTTTTAAAATTAATTCTCAAAGATTTTAAATTAAAATCTTTGAAACTTACTAGAAAATAATTTAATCGTTTTAAAACAAATAAAGTTTTCAAAGATTTCAATTTAAATGTTTTGAAATTAATTTCAAAAGATTTTAAATTGAAAGCTTTGTAAATTTTTAGAAAATAAATTCATCGTTTTGAAACAAATAAAATTGAAATGTAATTGAAATTAATTTTCAAAAATTTTAATTTAAAATCTTTTGAAATTAAATTTCCAAAGGTTTTTAAATTGAAATTTTTGAAACTTACTAGAAAATAATTTGATCGTTTTGGAACAAATAAAATTGAAATTAATTTCTAAAGATTTAAATTTAAAATCTTTTAAAATTAATTCTCAAAGATTTTAAATTGAAATCTTTGAAACTTACTAGAAAATAATTTAATCGTTTTAAAACAAATAAAATTTTGAATGATTTCAATATTCCCAAAGATTTTAAATTGAATTCTTTGGAAATTAATTTCAATTCAATTTCAATTTTATTTGTTCCAAAACGATTAAATTATTTTCTAAAAATTTTCAATGATTTCAATTTAAAAACCTTTGGAAATTAATTTCAAAAGATTTTCAATTTCAATCTTTGAAAATTTTATTTGTTCCAAAACGATGAAATTATTTTCCAAAAATTTTCAAAGATTTCAATTTAAAATCTTTGGAAATTAATTTCAAAACATTTTAAATTGAAATCTTTCAAAATTTTATTTCTTCTAAAACAATTAAATTATTTTCTAGTAAGTTTTAATTTAAAATCTCTTGAAATTAATTTCCAAAGATTTTAAATTGAAATTTTAGAAAATTACTATAGAAAATAATTTAATCGTTTGGAAAAATTGTTTTATAATTTTTGTTTTAACTTGTAAAAATTATTCAGAACAGTTTTTTTTATGTCAAATATTAGCGAAATAAAAATTTACTGCAAATTCACAAACGTAAAAATTAACTATTAGTGTCACAACTCTAAAAAAAATTATCCAAAAGTAGCAAATTGTAAAAATAGTATTTAATAATAGTATCTTTCAGTAGATAAGTAATTTTAATCATTTTCGTTTAATTTTAGTCGTAATTTATTACTACCATAAACCTAATTCTACGTTTATTAAAAAAAAATTTTTTTCATTATTAAATAAAAATTCTCTAAATTTTTCCATAATGTAATAATAATAAAAAAAAAATTTGGCAAATTTGGAGAAAAAATAAATTTTGGGAGAAAAAATGAAAGAATTTAATTTTGAACTTGTTGGGTGCTTGTCTTATTTATGAGGTCTGTCAATGTGGAGGTCCTTATTCATAATATCCCCCACAGAGAAAAAGAGAAAGAGAGAGAGAGAGAGGGGAGGGGGTATTTTTTAGAGGTTACGAGCCACACGTATTTATTTTTAAATCTCTCGCTCCTGTCGTTGTACTACAACGAATGTACAACGAAGACGACGACCACCTGGCTCGTGATCATCGATGTCACTTGTACACCATAAGGGAAAAGTAGTCCCTACAATTTCTAAAGTAGCTGCTTGCATTTACACCCACTTTAGGTTCCCCATGGAAACCCTCTTAAACACGTGTCACCAAATCAATAATTCTCCCCCTGAAAAAAAGTTAAAGCACTTAGAAATCATCTAATAGGCCTCCATTCATTAATCAAAAACGCGCTCTTTTGTTACAAATACGATGTCACTTGTGATATATTTTTTTGTTTGAAAGACTAAATATTATGGTGGATAATGGATTAGAAATAATATTATATACTATTTTTATTTACTTAGTGCTACTATTTTTTTTCAAATTTATTTCCCGAATTTATTCGTGAATAATTTTCATACTTTTAGATTAAGATTATTTTTTGTTTATTCATTATTGTGATTTTTATTTTATTCATTTTATTTATTTTGTTAATTTTATTTATTTATTTTATTTTCTTCAAAAATATATCCTTTTTTTCTTAATAAAAAAATGAAAAAATAAACTAAATAATTTAATTTATTAAAATAACTCAATTCTGAAATTTCAAAAATACAATTATTTTCCTATTTTTTAGATTAAATTCAACAAAAATACAATTATTTTCTAAATTTTAATCTTAAATTCTTCGTTTTGAATAAAAAATATGTTTTAATTAGACTTGATAAAATTTTTAAATAATTGGAAATTTCATTTAATCTTTTTGAATTATTTATGTGACTTGAACTACCTACAAAAAATTCTAATTACAATTTTTTAAAAGACTAACTTTTTCTTCGTATAATTTTCAACTTTACTTACATTCAAAACTTGAATAATTTTTGATAAATAATTTAATTACCTTTACACATTAATTTTTTCGCAAGATTTAAAATTTAATTTAATTTAATATATTTTAACGTAAAAACTTTTTGAAATTTAACTAATTTTAAAAATTACAAGGGTAATTCTTCCAAAAGTGACGAATTTGTTTAATTAAATTTTTAAGAAAAATTATTCAAAACTATAATTATTTAGGTATTAAAAAGGAATAAGTTTTCTAAATAGAAATTTTAATATATTAGTTTTCTAAAAATTAGTATTTTCAAATAGTTTCATTTGTTTTGAAAATAAGTGAATTTATAGAAAGAATTTTCTTATCTATGAAAATTATAAGAATTTTTGAAAGAGAATATACATCGAATTTAATTCATGAAAATAATTGATTATTTTCTAAAAATTTCTAAAAAAAAAGAATTTTATCGAACTTTTTTATGAGAATTTAATTTTTGTGAAGAATTTTCTCGAAGGATTTCATTAAAATTTTTAAAATAATTGAATTTATAGGAAAATTTTTATTATTCATGGAGAGAATGGGATTTTTTGAGATAAATTATATTATTTATAAAAATAATTGATCTCTCAAAAAAATTGAATTTAAATTTTTGAAGAAGAATTGAATTTCTGTGAAAAATTTTATTCTGTATAAAAATAATTAAATTTACACAAATTATTTTTTTATATATGAAAAAAATTTTTATTCCTACAAAGAATTTTTTTGTTTATGAAAAGAATCGAACTTTTTGGGAGAATTTTTATTAAAATTTTTGAGAAAAGAAAAATAATTTTTTTTATTTCAGTTTTTTTAAGAATGGCAAAAAAAATGTTTGCTCTGCAACAATTTTCATACGTTTTTTACCTCAATTTTCCATTCTTTTATTTTCTATACTTTTCAATTTTTTAATCATCTCAAAATTTTCAACATTTTTCTATTTAAAAATCCATTTTTAAATATAAAGCTCCTACTTAAAAATATTAAAAATCCCCTTTTTATTATTCCAAAAAAAGACGATATTAAGAGAAAAAAAATTTTTTTGTCGACTAAGTTTCAATTTAATTTTCCAAGAGTTGCTTCACAGTGATGGGAGAAAAAGAGAGAGAGAGAGAGTCTCAAGGCATAAAAACGGAAGCTGCGCTAGATCAAAAAAATCGAATGTGGTAAAAGTGTAAAAGTTAAATCTCCCAAGTTACTTTGGAAGCGAGAAAAATTTTTATGGGGCTAAAAAGATTTCCAAAGTTTAATAAGAGGCAAATTGAAGGATGACCGTTAACCTACTCTTGCGAACAAGAACAAAAAGAAAAGATAAAATGTTTTTTTAATCAAAGTGATTGTATTTCCCTTTCATTTTTTTTTTGTTAATTTTCTAAATATAATAAAATTAAAAATCTCTTTTCGAAAAATTTATTCTTCCCTTCAATAAAGCAAATTTGCTCTCTCAACTTTTCCACTTGGTCGACGAAAAAATCTTTTATAAACTCATTTATAAAATATATCCTATTGGGAATTAAATTGAAAAAGTGAATCTCGCGGGTTATTTAGAAATTTTTTTAGTCAAATAAAATGCTTCCTCCACAATGTTTTTTTTAGAGACATATTGTTATCCGAAAAAAGCTTTTTCGAAAATCGTGTTTTAAAAAATGTACTAAATACACTAGAAAAAATTTTTTTACCGTCAAGATTATAAAATATAAGTTTACTAATTTTTATCTCGACTTTTATTTAATTAAATCGTATTTTCGCTCTAAATACGAAAATCATAGGTTCAAATAAAATTTATTCAATTTCAATAAAAACTCCAGGTGAAAATTTTTCGACTCCAATTCAAACAAATATTTATTTTATTCTAATAATTTATTTATTTATTTTATTAATTTTTCCTTTTATTCGAAATTTCAAATTAATAAAACTCGATTTTTTAAATCTTTTTCTTTTTTTTCCTTCTTTTTTTTTGTTTGATGCAAATAAATTTTGTTTTTTTAAATATACACAAGTTGCTTGGAATAAAATAAATTTTTTCTTTCAAGTTGTAAAAATAAAAATAAAAATAAAAAAAAAATAATGAGGACGTGTCTCATTTCCTCAATGCGAGAAATTCGACATTTATACGCCCTCTCTTTTCTCGTCAAGTGTTGGCAAGTTTCTAGGGAATGAGGATCAAGCATAATCTTCTAAACTTTGCAGATATCCCCGCGAGTGGAGAACAAGAAGCCTTTGGCTTGGATCATGTTCGTGGTAAAGTTCAGCGGTTTAGTACCAGCCTCAGAGAGAAATTACAGCGATCTCAATTTTATTTCCCTTTTTGCTGCCAACGAAGCAAAGTGTACTTTTGGAAAGTAAAAATTTTCCCCATTTTCGTTTCAAATCTCACTCTCTCTCTCTCTCTCTTTCCCTCTGCTTTCTATCTATATAATAATCTTGAGAGAATCTTATCCGATGTACATTTACCTGTTTATTTATTTTCATCATCAGTGAGGACTAATTTTCTATTTAATTACAAGCTTATTTTATTTTTGATTTATTTTTACTTTTTTTTATTTTTACTTCTTTTTTTTTACTTTTACTTCTTTTTTATTTTTACTTCTTTTTTTATTTTTACTTATTTTTCTTACTTTTACTTCTTTTTTTATTTTTACTTCCCTTTCTTATTTTATTTTAATTATTTTATTATTTCCGGTTCTATATTTATTTTTCTATTTCTTTTCTTTTGCTCTATTTCTTTCCTTATTTTTCTGCCACTTTCATTTAATTTATTTTATTTATTTTTAATTTTTTAACTTTCTTCATTAGCAATTAGTACCAGTATTTATTATATTCTTATATTTTTTATTAGTATTTTTACGACTGAAACAAAAAGTTCATTTTTTTATTCCAAGCAACGATTATTAATTAAAATTTCAATCCTGAATTTATTATTAATTAAATAATAAAATAATTATAAATTATTATATCAATTAATAAAATAGTTCATATCAAACTTATTTTTATTTATTAAGTTAATAAATAAAATAGTTCAAGGCAAACTTATTTTTATTTATTAAGTTAATAAATAAAATAGTTCAAAGCAAACTTATTTTAATTTATTAAGTTAATAAATAAAATAGTTTTAACTTAATGAAATAGTTTCAAAAAAATAATTTTTCTCACTCACGTGAAATTGGCCAATTCTCCATTTTTCCTTACCTGCAAAAAAGAAAAAATCTCGTTAATTTTCAGAAAAAATATTTAAAGTACAAACAAAGATTCCATGAAAAAAAATTTTTCCCCACCGAATAAAAATTTTTATTTGACAAACAAAAAACCCCTGAAAAAAGATTAAATCAGTCAAATAAAACAATAGCTTACAATTAAGTTAAACAAAAATATTTATTTCTCCCCCTGCGAAAAAAAACTAACTTTGCGGAAAAATAATTTTTAAACAAGATAAAATTTCAATTTTTACGATATAATCTTTTGATTTACTAAAAAAGAAAAAAAAACGAAAATAAAAAATCCGTGAAATAAATTAAAAGAGAAGAAAAGGAGAATAAATAAAAAAAAAAACCTCGAGGACATTAGATAAACGCGACTGATATGGGTTTTATAAGCGAAGAATTTAAAGTAAACTAGGGAAAAAAGGAAGAAGTTTGTTATATAGAATAGCGTGTCTGATTCGTTTTTGTCACGCTAAAGTGGATCCGTGATCGGAAACCGTCCGTGTCTTTTTATATTGCTCCGAATGGACCCCCTGAAGCAAGTAAAAGACTGCTCGGAATTCCACAGAATGTACACGTGGTTTTATCTACACTTACTTCCTAATATTGACAACTTAAGGGCGATTAAAAACAAAGACAAAAAAATAAATATCGCAAAAAAAATATTGCAAAAAAAAATAAATACCGCAAAAAAATAAATATCGCAAAAAAATAAATATCGCAAAAAAATAAATAAATATCGCAAAAAAATCAAGAAAAGGGGGAAATAAAAATGGAAAATGAAGGAAAAAATAAATAAAAATAGAAAAGTTTGTAAGGGGCAATTTTCTCTGTATCGTTGAAAAGAGAAAAAAGAGAAAAAAAGAGAAAAAAAGAAAAAGAGAGAGAGAGAAAGAGAAAAAAGAGAGAGACTAAAAGAGAGAGAGAGAGAGAGAGACAGAGAGAGAGTAAAAGAGAGAACCAAAAAAAAGGGAAAAAACTATCAAAAGTAGCCATATAGAAATGATGTATCCGATAATACTGTTAAAACAGGGTTCAAATTCTTCGCTTTCATACATGAAATTTTGCCTGCAGGCGAATCTCGATTGCCTCAGCAGATCGATAATCATGCGTACGCGCTGATTTTTCCAACATTATATACACATGCAAAACGCGGCAGTCGGAGCTTTTCATTTCATCACAACTGATTTTATAGATTGATTGGAAACTAATAACTAGTTCATTTACATATTGATTCAAAATCATACCACTCTATTTTTTTCGCCTCTTTTTTTTCGAAAAAAAACCCCCAGATTCATTAAATCTAAAATTCCACGCAAAGATTTTTCCTTCACACAGTAAATTATCATCGAGAATAAAAAATTTATTTCGAAAACTAATTTTCATTACAATTTATTTATTTTGTAAAATACGCAATATATTTTTTAATTCTCGAATAAACACAGGGAGAGTAAACAAAGAATTATTATTTATTTATTATTTATTTATTATTTCTTTATTATTTATTTTTAATTTATTATTCATTTATTATTTACTTATTATTTACTTATTATTTACTTAATATTTATTATTCATTTATTATTCATTTATTATTCATTTATTATTCATTTATTATTTGTTTATTATTTATATTTATTTTTTAATTTCCTTTCATTAGAAATACTGGAAATGATTCCTATTTCAAAAACTATTTGCCTTTCATGTTTTAATTTGACCATTCTTTTTTGTTTACATACTAAAAAAAAAAAGAATATGCAATTAAGAGGGAAAGCAAATAAAATAAATAACGATTGTTTATATTTTTTTGAACGGGGGAAAAAAATTACATCCGTTAAAGCGAAAATAAAAATTTGATATTTTTATATTTTTACACAACTAGAAAAAGGGAGGAAATATGACTGCGATATTTCAATGAAAATATATTTTTTTCAATGACAAAAAAAATGTAATAAACACTGTTGAAAATATATTTTTTTCCTATCAACTGAAAATTGTAAATACATTTATATAGGAAATAAAAATAAAATTTCAACGACTCAAAAAAATTTGTTGAATATACCTGAAAGAAATATAATTGGAATTTTGTACAGTTTTGTTGCGCAAAAAAAAAAATAAAACAACATTTAAAAAAACAGTAAACTGGTGGTTATAAAAAAAATGCGATAATGAATTTTTTTCAAGTTTCACTTATTTTTAAATTGTTAAAAAATAGACTCGTGATATTAGAAAAATTAATTTTTATAAGTGGAGAATAGAAAAAATAGAAAAAATAAAAAAAATAGAAAAAATAGAAATAGAAGTAGAAAATAGAAAATAGAAAATTGACGTGAATGCAAAAGACGAAAAGAACAAAAATACAAAAAAGAACAAAAATACAAAAAGAAGAAAATAAAAAAATAGAAAAAGAAAACATTCAATAGGGAAATAAATAAGAAAAGAAATAATACAAACAGAAGAAAATACACGTAGCGAAAATACAACAAGAAAAAAATTCAAGAAGGAACAAAATAAAAAAGAAGAAAATACAACAAGAAAAAAATTCAAGAAGGAACAAAATAAAAAAGAGGAAAATACAACAAGAAAAAAATTCAAGAAGGAACAACATAAAAAAAGGAAAATTTAAAAACAGAAAAGTACAAGAAAAAAATACAAAACAGAAAAATAATACAATATACAAAAAAAATTTATTAGTAAAAAAACAAAATACATCGTACAAGAAAAAATACAAAAGAAAAATAATACAATGTACAAAAAAAAATTTACCAGTAAAAAATACAAGGAAAAATATATTGCAAGTTGAAGTTTCGCAAATACAACGTAAAAAAAATTCATTTCTAAATAATGAAAAATTTAGAGAGAAAAAAAAATTTAGAGCACAAAAAAAAACGCCTCAATTCGTCAGAATTATTCAAACGCCATTCTTTTTGCAAGACAATAGAAAAAAGAATATCGATTTTAATAGTCAATGGCTACACGTAAAACAAATTAATAACGCCGAGCTGACTGCTTTGCTAAACTCGAGTTTAGTAGACAGAAAACGTCACGCATTCAGTTACTGGTGGTTTGAACGTGACAGGTAACTGTCAAATTGCGCCACATTTTGCAGCTAAAATGATTACAGCTTGTGCCGCACAATTTCTACGCAGGTAATTCTGACAACAATTATATACAGCACACATAATACAGCATTGCAATTGTAAATTATTCAAGTGCCCTCAAGTCTCTTCTTGAAGTGATTTAAATAAAAAAAATTTCCTTTTAGAATTTTCCATCATTTAAAATTTTTTTCAATGTATTATAATATTTCACTTTTTGAATTTTTTACAACGAAAAATTGTTACTACTAAAACTCGTTACTATACTAAAATTTGTTACTACTAAAAAATGTTACTATCAATAATTTGTTACTACTAAAAAATGTTACTATTAATAATAATTTGTATCTACTGAAAAATTTTACTATTAAAAATTTGTACCATTGGAAATTTTTACTACTGGAAATTTTTACCATTACATATTTTAACTACTAGAATTTTCTATTTTTACAATTTTTACAATTGGAATTTTTTACCTCTACAATTTTTTACTATAAGAATTTTTCACTATTACAATTTTTTTCAATTTGAAATTTTTTACTATCACAATATTTTACTGTTCGAATTTTTTACCGCTAGAATATTTTGCCCTGTTAATATTTTACTTTTACAATTTTTTACTATTTTAATTTTTCACTATTAGAATGTTTTACTATCACAATATCTTACTGTTCGATTATTTTACTATTACAATTTTTTCCTATTGCAATTTTTTACCATAACAATTTTTTACTACCCCATTTTTTTACCATTACAATTTTTTACCATTACAATTTTTTACCATTACAATTTTTGACTGTTTTAATTTTTCACTATTAGAATATTTTGCTGTTACAATTTTTCACTATTACCATTTTCCCAATTGGAGTTGTTTACTATCACATTATTTTACTGTCCCAATTTTTTACTACTTGAAAATTTCACCATCAGATTTTTTTACTTTTACAATTTTTTACTATTTTAATTTTTTACGATCACAATTTTTTGCTATCGTAGTTTTATACCATTATGATTTTTTACCGTAACAATTTTTTACTGTCACAATTTTTCTACAAATTTTTCACTATTATAATTTTTTTCAATTTGGAATTTTTTACTATCACGATAATTTATTGTTCGAATTTTTTACCATTATACAATTTTTTCACTATTAGAATTTGTTTACTATTTTAATTTTTGACCATTAGAACGTTTCACTATCACAATATTTTACTGTTTCGATTTTTTTACTATCACAATTTTATAGTATAATAATATTTTAATATTCGATTTTTATCTAACACAATTTTTTACTATATTACAATCTTTTAGTGTTCCAATTTTTACTATTACAATTTTTCACTATTATAATGTTTTACTGTTGCAATTTTTTCCATTTGGAATTTTTTACTTTCACGATAATTTATTATTCGAATTTTTTTACTATTATAGAATTCTTCACTATTAGAATTTTTTCACTGTTTGCAATTGTTATCATTACATTTTTTTAATTATTATGTAAAATTGTAAATAAATATATAAATAAATAACTTTTTACTGTGAAAGTTTCTGTTAAATTACAATTTTTTTTTGCTATTTATTTATAATTATATTTTTTACTATCACAATTTTTGTTGTTATTAAATTTTTCTTAATTTACAAGATTATCAAGAAATCTGGATTAATTAGATTAAATTTATTTTCAGAATATTATAATTATATTATTACAACAACTGAGTAATTTTATTTCCTACAGAATTACAGAAAGTCTATTGGATTATGTTTTTAAATGAAATTTTAAAGATTATTTTCATAAATTAGAAATATATTTTTCTTTGTGGTTTAAGAACGTGGAGTTTAATCCGAGTTTAAAATTTTTATTTTTAGTTTACTTTTTCTCTGAATCTTAATTATTAGTCTTTTTTTACTACTTTATTATTGTTATTGTTATTATTATTTATGCCTTTAAAAAATGTTGAATTATTGTCACTATTATTAACATTACATTTATTATTATTTTGATTAGTATTAAAAATTTTTTAATATTATTTTTATTATTATTATTATTATTATTATTTATGACTTTCAAAAATATTGAATTATTTTTATCATTATTATTAACATTACATTTATTATTATTTTGTTTAGTATTTAACATTTTATATTATAATTTTTATTATTATTATTATTATTATTATTTATGACTTTCAAAAATATTGAATTATTTTTTATCATTATTATTAACATTACATTTATTATTATTTTGTTTAGTATTAAAAATTTTTTATTATAATTTCTATTATTATTATTATTATTATTATTATTATTATTATTATTATTATTATTATTATTATTATAAATAAAATGACATTTTTTTATTTGAAATTTAATTCAATTTCGTTTTATTTTTCTATTTATAAATTTTAATGTAATTTTCTTGTTTATTTTCTGTTTATAAAATTAAATGACATTTTTTTATTTGAAATTTAATTCAATTTCGTTTTATTTTTCTATTTATAAATTTTAATGTAATTTTCTTGTTTGTTTTCTGTTTATAAAATTAAATGATAATTTTTTATTTGAAATTTAATTCCATTTTTAATTTAAATTGTAATTTAATGTAAGTTTTTTTAATTTGAGCGTAATTATCAATTGAATATACTTTATATTTTCTTTTAGTATTTAGATTCTTCTGTTAAAAAATATTAAGATTAAATTAAATAAATTTAAATTTTAAAATAAAAAATAATGCTTTAATAAAATTCATTGAAAGCAAGAAGGCTTCTAAAAATATTGAATTATTATTAACTCTACATTTATTATGATTTCGTTTAGTATTAAATTTCTGTCATTATTATTATTATTTTAATTCGCAGATCGTATTTTTGCTTTAAAAATAAATACAAATTTTCTTTCACAAAATTACAAAGAACCGAATGTCGTCACTTTGTGTAATAAAGTGCCTTATATACAGTAACATTTGGTGTAAGTAAAGCGCCAAAATTTATAACTTTATATATAGAGAGCGAGAGAGAGAGAGAACTTTATACGGGACTTTGCGCACGTTTTGTCTCGGCGCGATTTTATATTATTAATGTGACCGCTATGAGAATCGTTAATGGCACAGAAATTCGCTGCTTTTCGGGCAGCAGCATGAGTCGTGATGGGAATGAGAAAACACACAGTAGTTTGCTATAACCAGTTTCTCACATTTGATCTTGGCGGTCGCACTTTCTGGAATGGCTTGATCAAATATTTATCGAACGTACACCTTCGAGGCTGTTTCGCAGGGGAAGAAAGTCGTTATCCAACTCGACATAACGACTGTCTACACGTAACAGACAAAATAGTGTAGACAATAACCCTTTTTTAACCCTCAAAAAAAAAATACCTCTAACGTCCCTTGAATTTTTACCACACCTTCCAACGAGTCCAATTCTATTTTATTTACAAGTTGAAAAAAAACAATTCTTTTCTTTACGTTTCGTCAAAAAAAAATTATTATTTTTCCTAGCAAAAAAATAATTAATGAACAAATTTACTTTAGAAAAAAAATAACGAACAAATTTACTTTAAAAAAAAATTAACGAACAAATTTACTTTAGAAAAAAATTAACAAACAAATTTACTTTAGAAAAAAATTAACAAACAAATTTACTTTAGAAAAAAATTAGAAAAACAATTTACTTTAGAAAAAAATTAACAAACAAATTTACTTTAGAAAAAAATTAGAAAAACAATTTACTTAACAAAAAAATTGAAAAAGATTTTCTTTTTTGTTGAGATGAAAAATAATTGAGAGAAATTAAAAGCCAATTGATTTCAAGTTTCTTTTTTCTTTTTTCTTTTTTTTGTTTTTATGAGTGAAATCTTGAGATAAATGCGCATGATAATATTTATAGCGTAAAATGTGTGTAAAAGTAATAAAAGTAAATATTAACGACCGATATTAACATAAATTGTACATTTATCCTTTTACACAAGGGGAATAAAAAGAAGTAAGTAGAAATGGTAAGCGTTTGGTCCGACAGCATATTAATCAAGGAGCTTTAGATTCTAAATGGACGTTTAAATCTGCTACAAAATGTATTGAATAATGATTTTTAAATACTTTTTTAAATACCTATTTAAAATATAATTTTTCACATCGTTTTTTTTCGACGAACTTTTTTTTTCAAAATTTCCCCTCACGAATGGTTTGAATTAAATTCATTGAATTTAAAAGACAATCTCTTGTTTCAAAAAATTGAATTATAATATTTATAATTTATAATTTATAAATAAGCGAATAAATAAAAAATCGTATAAATAAATATTTGCATAAATTACAATTCTATATTTTACTTTGAACATTTTTTTTTACTTTTTTCTTGTCCGTTTTTATTAAATTTAAATTTCGCGCCATTGTAACTGCTTAAGTTCCCGCTTAGAGGGCATGAAAGTTCTCTCACAATCGAGATGAAGTGGCCCGATTATAAGAATCAACCGAAATTGAAATTTCCGTTAAAAATAAATACAGTAAAAATGTTCAACTAACGGGTTAAATTTAAGAAGTAAAAAAAATAATAAAGAGTAAATTCAATTGATAATTACGCTTAAATTAAAAAAACTTGAATTAAATTACAATTTAAATTGAAAATTGAATTGAATTTCAAACAAAAAATTGGCATTTAATTTTATAAACAGAAAAATGGAATTAAATTTCAAACAAGAAAATACTATTAAAATTCATTAATAGAAAAATGAAATGAAATTGAATTAAATTTCAAATGGAAAAATGGTTTTTAATTTTAAATAAGAGAATAATATTAAAATTCAAGTAGAAAAATGCAATTGAATTAAATTATATTTCAAATTAAAAAAAATGCCATTAAAATTTAAATAGAAAAATTAAATTAACTTCAATTAAACTCCAAATAAGAAATTGTCATTTAATTTTATTAAACAAAAAAATGAAATTAAATTTTAAATAAGAAAATTACATTAAAATTTATAAATAGAAAAATGAAATAAAATTTAATTGAATTTCAAATACAAAAATGCCATTAAATTTCAAAATAAGAAAATAACATTAAAATGTATAAATAGAAAAATGAAATGAAATTGAATTAAATTTCAAATAAAAGAATGCCATTAAATTTAAAATTGAAAAATTAAATTGAATTAAACTTAAAATAAAAAATTGTCATTTAATTTTATAAATAGAGAAATGGAATTAAATTTCGAATAAGAAAATATCATTAATATTTAAATAGAAAAATGAAATAAAATTGAATTAAATTTCAAAGAAAAAATGCCATTAAATTTCAAATAAGAAAATAACATTAAAATTTATAAATAGAAAAATGAAATAAAATTGAATTAAATTTCAAATACAAAAATGCCTATAAATTTCAAAATAAGAAAATAACATTAAAATTTATAAATAGAAATATGAAATGAAATTGAATTAAATTCCAAATAAAAGAATAACATTAAATTTCAAATAGAAAAATTAAATTGAAATAAAATTAAAATAAAAAATTGTCATTTAATTTTATAAATAGAAAAATGGAATTAAATTTCAAATACGAAAATATCATTAATATTTAAATAGAAAAATTAAATAAAATTGAATTAAATTTCAATGAAAAAATTTCTTTAAAATTTAAATAAAAAAATGAAATAAAATAAAATTATGTTTCAATTTAAAAAATGCCGTTAAAATTTAAATAGAAAAATTAAATTCACTTCAATTAAACTCCAAATAAAAAATTGTCATTTAATTTTATAAACAGAAAAATGGAATTAAATTTCAAACAAGAAAATTACATTAAAATTTATAAATAGGAAAATGAAATGAAATTGAATTAAATTTCAAATACAAAAATGCTATTAAATTTCAAATAAGAAAATAACATTAAAATTTAAATAGAAAAATGAAATTGAATTAAATTTCAAATAAAAGAATGCAATTAAATTTCAAATAGAAAAATTAAATTGAAATAAAATTAAAATAAAAAATTGTCATTTAATTTTATAAATAGAGAAATGGAATTAAATTTCAAATAAGAAAATATCATTAATATTTAAATAGAAAAATTAAATAAAATTGAATTAAATTTCAAAGAATAAATTCCTTTCAAATTTAAATAGAAAAATGGAATGAAATATAATTATGTTTGAAATAAAAAAATGCCATTAAAATTTAAATAGAAAACTGAAATTGGACTGAATTAAACTTTAAATAAAAAAATTATCCATTAAAATTTTGTAAATAAAAAAATTGAATTAATTTCAAGTAAGAAAATTACATTAAAACTTTAATAGAAAAATTAAACTAAATAGAATTTAATTTCAAATAAAAAATGCCATTAATATTCAAATAGAAAATTTAAATGAAATTGAATTAAATTTCTAACAAAAAAATACCATTACAATTTATAAATAGAAAAATTGAATTAGATTTCAAATAAGAAAATTACATTAAAATTGAAATAGAAAAATTAAATTAAATTTCAAGTGAAAAATTGAATTAAATAAAAACTCTAATAAAAAATAAAATAAATACCAAAAAATGAAATTTAATTAAAAAAATTAACTTAACAAAGTAAATAAAAATCAATATCAAGTAAATTAAGAACAAAAAGGTAAAATTCAGAATTTCATACTCATCTTGAAACAAAAAAAACTTTTATAACTCCACTACTAGAAAATTCATTACCAACTTTTCCTAAAAAAAGAAAGTGAAAAAAAACTGATTCTAAAATTTGATTAAAACAATAATTCAACTTGATTTCTCACACTTAAGTTTTCAATTTTTCCCTCCTTGTAGACTGTTATTAGTATTATTACTGTCATTATACAAAAGACACTCTTTTATATATAAAAGAGAAAAGGTCAAAAGTGCACAATTGCAATGGTTAAAGTAACACTTTAATCCGAGAGAAAAAGAAGAGAGAGAGAGAGAGAGAGAGAGAGAGAGAGAAATATATATTTGTCTCCTAAAGTCCCTGAGGCATGTTCGAGAATAGCGACAAGAACGTTGTTTAAAAAAGATCTGCCAGATATAATAGGAAAAGAAGCTATATATGTTGGGAGTTTTCAAGTTGAAAGTGGAGAAAATCCATTGAATCGAGTCGATAAAACAATAACTGTCGCGAAAACTTTTCCTAGATCGCCAGTAATGGACTTATTGGTCTTGCGTATCTTCGTGTCAACTTTTAGAATATAACTTTTTATGACTTTTATAATATAATTACTTTTTAATAACGGAGACGAGATACGAGATACGACATTTTTATATGTAGAAGAATCGGAAGAGATTAAAAGATGAAAATTTAATTCGAAAACAATAATAACGGAAAATCGATATTTTTTTTATGGGGAAAAAAGACAATTTTTTATGCTCGAAATTTTTTATTTTTCCTGATTAAAATGTTTACCAAGATTTTTAATATTGCAAATAATTAGATTTAGTATTCAAGATATTTTATTTTTATGTTTCAAATTTTTCACTATTCGAAATATTTAATTTTTCTGTTAAAAATATTTAAGGAATTAAAAATATTTTATAATTTATTTTAATGTTTAAAACTTTACAATACTTTTCGTATTTTCAGAAATATGATTTTCGTGTTCAAAATATATTTAGCATTTGAAATTTTTTATTTTCCTGTTTAATTATTCAATTTAAAATTTTTAACGGTCGAAATACTTTAAATGTTCAAAATATTTCATTTTTATCTTCAGCACACTTTTGGTGTTTAAAATATTTATTTATTATGTTCAACACAGTTTTGATGTTCAAAATATTTAACTTTCAAATTCAAAATACTTTTTGTAATCAAATTTTTCAATTTTTTGGTTCAAAATATGAATTTAACTGCGTTAAAAATATTTTTAGTGTTCAAAATAATGATTTTTTATGTTGAACACATTTTTAATATTCAAAATATTGAATTTTCATCTTCAAAACATTTTTGCTATTCAAAAAATTGAATCTCTATTTTCGAAATATTTTTAGTATTCAAATTATTCAATATTCTTGTTCCAAATATTTTAATTTAATGTAAAAAATAATTTTACTGCGCAATATATTTAATTTTAATGACAAAAATAGTTTTTTGCTTTCAAAATATTTAAATTTCATTTTAAAAATATATTTTAATTCTTTTAGTATTCAAAATTTTCTATTTTATGGTCGAAAATGGAAATTTTACTGTTAAACATATTTCTTCTGTTCAAAATTTTCAATTTTTTCGTTCAAAACATAAATTTTACTGTTAAAAATATGTTTAGTGTTTATAATATATAATTTTTATTTTTAACACTTTTACGAATAAAAAAAATGTAACTTTGACGTTCAAAATTTTACTTGTATTCAAAAAATTTAATCTAATGTTCAAAGATTTTTAATTTTTACCTTTAACACATTTTTAATATTCGAAATATGTAATTTTCATTTTCAAAATACATTTAATATTCAAAATATTTAACTTTTATATTCGAAATTTTTTTCGTATTCGAATTATTCAATTTTTTTGTTCCAAATATTTTATTTTAATGTTTAAAATATTTTTAGTCTGCACAATATCTAATTTTATGAAAAAAATAATTTTTCGTTTTCAAAATATTTAATAATTTTAAATGGACAAACTACTTTTGGTTTTTAAAATACTTTATTTTGATGATCAAAATATTTTTAGTATTCAAAATATTGAATTTTACTCTTAAAAATATTTTTAGCTAACAAAATATTTAACTTTGACGTTCAAAATTTTACTTGTATTCAAAAAATTTAATCTAATGTTCAAACATTTTTAATTTTTACCTTCAACACATTTTTAATATTCGAAATATGAAATTTTCATGTTCAAAATACTTTTAATATTCAAAATATTTAACTTTTATTTTAAAAATATTTTTAGTATTCAATTTTCAAAATATTTAACATTCATGTTCAAAAAATTTAATTTTCTTGTTCAAACTATGTTTAATTTTTAAAACAATTAATTTTAATGTTGAAAATATTTTTAGTATTCAAAATATTTTTTTTACTGTTAAAAATATTTTTCGTTTACGAAATGTGCAACTTTTATTTTAAAAATATTTTTAGTATTCAATTTTCAGAATATTTAACTTTCATGTTCAAAAATTTTAAGTTTCTAGTTCAAACTATTTTTAATGTTTAAAGCAAATAATTTTAATGTTCAAAATATTTTTAGTATTCAAAATATTTATTTTCAGTATTCAAAATATTTAATTTTACTGTTAAAAATATTTTTCATTTACGAAATATTTAACATTCATTTTCAAAATATTTTTAGTATTCACTTTTCACAATATTTAACTTTCATGTTCAAAGAATTAAATTTTCTTGTTCAAACTATTTTTAATATTTTAAATAATTAATTTTAATGTTCAAAATATTTTTAGTATTCAAAATTTTCAATTTTCTTGTTAAAAATGGTTTTAATATTCAAAATATTGTACTTTTACATTCAAAATTTGTTTAGCATTCAAATTATTCAATTTTTTTGTTTCGAATATTTTATTTTAATGTTAAAAATATTTTTAGTTTACAAAATATTCAACTCTGATGTTCAAAATATTTTTAGTATTCTACTTTTTAAATTTTCTTGTTCAAACTATTTTTAATATTTAAAACAATTAATTTTAATGTTCCAAACAGTTTTGAAATTTAAAAATTATTATTTATAAGTTTAGAAACTTTTGCAAAAACTATTTTTCATATTTATAGAGTTTTGAATTATTTAATTTAAACTATTCACTTTTTTTAATTCAGAATTATTTAACTGTTAAGTTGAAAATATTTTTAATGTTTAAAATATTTCTAATATTCAAGAGCCTAAAGTTCTGGACGTTCAAATGAACGAAATTTATTTATTTCTTCTAAAAATTAAATTTTTGTTACAATTATTTTGCGTTACTATCCAAAAAATTAATTACTGAGCTTCTAAACGTAAAATTTTAGTTAAAAAAATTCTTTTTGATTAGTAATTTATGAAAATATCATTAATAAAAAATATTTTGTTCATTTGAACGTTCAAAACTTCAGGATCATTAATATTCCAAATATTTGGTTTTAATTTAATTTAATAAAAATTAAGTTTTTAATCTATTTTAATTTTTTTTTACTTTAATTTTATTTAATACTTAAAAATACTTAAAATACTCGTTTTTAAAAATAAAAAGAAATACAATATTTGGGGCTTAAAATTATTTCCAATTTTCTCCATTATTTATATATACACACACACAGAAGGAGAGAAAGAGAAATAACGGATGAAATACTAAAGAAAGAGTGTGTATAATTAAAATCCGTTAATTGAATTATTTCCCAAAGTCGAATAATAATTGTGACTTGAAAATTGGTTTGGGATAAAGAGAGAGAGAGAGAGAAAAAAAAGAGTGAGAAGGAATGCTCGGCGCTTTGAATGCCACATACAGATGCCGCATGTCAAGGGGGGAGGAGGACAAAAATCTCTCCTCCCCCCCCCCTCTACGACTATATTCTGCCAAGTTTTCGCTAATGTACTCCCCATCTCGCGTGTGTATTTATGCGCAACTTTAATAAAAACACGCAACGGCATCAGTAATTATTCGTTCCACGTAATTCAGTTAATTTTCTTTCCACGATACATCTACATTTCCAGACGTTGCTGTAATATAATTATATTTGGTAGCTTTATTAGCCTCTTTTTGTCACATACTTCATTTAACAATATCAAGACAAACTATGTAATTTCTCTCTCGTGGCTTTAATCATCTTGGCTCACATGAAAATTATTATACAAACCCAGATTATTATACGCCTTTTTTCTCATTTTAATTGCTTTTAATTAGTGGTAACTAAGAAATCTTTTACACGAGAAGGGGAGGAGGAGAGGAGCAGGAGGTTGAAAATATTTTACTCGATGCATAATTTCAAAATTATTTATTATATAAATGCTCGAGTGTAATTGTTCAATTATTAATTTTTTTTTGGTGTTATTAACTGTATAATTAATTAGGAGTTCAAAAAAATTAATTAAGTTAGTAAGCAAATAGAATTCATTAAATTATTAAGCAAATAAAATTCGTTAAATTATAAGCAAATAAAATTGGTTAAATTATTAAGCAAATAAAATTCGTTAAATTATTAAGCAAATAGTGTAATTAGTTATATTTTATATTTTTTGCTTCATTAGATTATTATAATCAATATTCGAATCAACTCTCTAGATTTAAATTAGTAAAAATGCTTAATAATTTGAATTAGTGACTGACTTTTTGCTTTTGAATTAGTAAAGTTTACTGATAAATAGTCATTTCTACTAATTTATTGGTGATGTTTACTAATTCAAAAGCAAAAAGTCAGTCACTGACTCAAATTAGTAAACATTTTTACTAATTTAAATTTAGAGAGAATGGAATTATTTCTTAGTAAAAAAAATAAAAAATAATAAAATTATAAAAAAAAATAATAAAAAAAAGAATAAAATTTACTGTACTTTTAATAAATTTACGGAAATTATTAATTATAATTATTATTATTAATTATTAATTATTATTATTTATTATGAGTAAAAATGTTCATTAATTTGAACAAGTAGCTGGCTCTTTTTAAATTAATAAATTTTACTAATAAGTTAATAGAATTTACTATTTATTAGTAAAATTGACTATTTATAAGCAAAATTTACTATACTACTAATAAATTCCTAGAAGTAATTTCCAGTAATTTATTAGTAGTATAGTAAATTTATTTTATTATTTATTTATTAGTAAAATTTACTATTCCTCTAATAAATAACTAGAAATTAGTATTTACTAGTAAAATTTACTATACTACTAATAAATTACTGCAAGTAATTTCCAGTAATTTATTAGTAGCATAGTAAATTTATTTTATTATTTATTTATTAGTAAAATTTGCTATTTATTAGTCAAATCTACTATTCTTCTAATAAATAACTAGAAATTAGTTTTTATTAGTAAAATTTACAATTCTTCTAATAAATAACTAGAAACTAGTTTTTATTAGTAAAATCTACTATTCTTCCAATAAATAACTAGAAGTTAGTATTTATTAGTAAAATTTACCATACTACTAATAAATTCACGGAAATTACCATTAATTCGAAAAATTTACAAATTCAAAAGCAAAAAGTCAGTCACTAATTTAAATTAATGACCAATTTTAAATTTAGAGAGTAAATTAATAAAATTAATTAAATTTTGCTTATTTTATTAATTAATTAATAATTCAAGAAATTTATTTATTTTAATTTTTAATTAATAATAATTCAAGAAATTTATTTATTTTAATTAATAATAATTTAAATTTAAAGACAATAATTTATATTATTGGCTCTGAATTTTTTTTATTTTTTTTTATTGATCTCTAAGAATCAATTGTAATAATAAATGAACGGTTATTAAGAAGAGCTTTCGGACTCGATCCAAGCGTGATGCGAAGTACTCAGCATCAATCTCCAGCTGTGCAAAGAGATTTGCAAACTATCGAGAGTTTATTTTTTCATCGAAAGACTCAAATGTGAAATTATTAGCCTAGTCTGATTGCCTTTTCACCGCAAAATGCCACTTTTAAACTACTCTTGTCAGACATCAGGTGCTATGATAATTAGCCGTTGACACGCAACTCCCTCCACTTTCTTTTTCCCATTTATTTTCCAATTTTTTTCCCATTGCCAAGAAATATCTACTGTTTCATTATATGTTTATTATTTATTATTATATTTATTATTTATTATTATATTTATTATTCATTATTATATTTATTATTCATTATATTTTTAATTCCCTGAAAAATACTGAAAAATAAACTTTCATAAATACATAAAAATAAACTTCATAGATACTTAAAAATACTATAATGAAATTGAAAACCAAAAAAAATTGTAATTACGTTTCAAGATATTTTGCAAAAATGTTAACTATAAATGAATTTCAGTACATTTACGAAATTAGTGAAATGAGAAAAATAGTACAAACTCGATCTAAATATAATTGTAAAATTAAAAAAAAAATTATTTTAATTTTGCATAACAAAAAGGGATTTTAAAAAAATTAAAACTTTTTGAACATCGATAAATGTGGGAAACTAACACCGCATGAAGTGTACGAAACTTTATTCGCGCACAAATTCACTCCATCAAAATGCGAGTAGAACAAAATAATACTTGAATTTTATGAAACAAAACCTCTCCACCTTGCAAACTAAATAAACATGATAAACAAACATGTAAAAGTATCAGTATAAAGGGGAAACACGAGCAGAACTGTATTACATTTCGTAAATTAACATTAATATTATATTCTATATGATAAATTCTTAACAAACAAAAAAATGTCGAACCAAAAGAGGAGCAATTAAAAAAATGCTATTTATTACAGAAGAATAATTTTTTGAAACTAATTAATTTAATCTCATTGGAAAATTAATTGTTATTATTAATTTACTCTCAATAGTCTAAATTTAAATTTTAGTAAAAATTTTTTATTTATTGTTCTTATTATTCTACTAATTTTACTTAGTTACTTAATTTTGTTAAATTTAAATTTTAGTAAAAATTTTTTATTTATTATTCTTATTATTCTACTAATTTTACTTAGTGACTTAATTTTGTTAAATTTAAATTTTAGTAAAAGCTTTTTATTTACTATTCTTATTATTCTACTAATTTTACTTAGTGACTTAATTTTGTTAAATTTAAATTTTAGTAAAAATTTATTTATTAATTTATTATTATTAATATTATTCTACTAATTTGACTTAGTGACTTAATTTTGCTTTTGAATCAGTAAACTTTACTACCAAATAGTAATTTTTTACTAAATTAATAAAATCCTATTAAATATGTTCCTAAAATATTATGAACAATTAATAAAAAAAAACTTTTTTTTACTTTTTTAGTAAAAGTAAATGTTTTTTCGTATTTTTTTATTACGATAGTATTTTTTTTTACTTCTTGTAATTTGTATTTCTTAACAAAACAATTATTTTTAAAATTAAAACAAACTAATTCTAAACTAATTCTAATTCTTTTTTTTCTAATTTCTAATTCTTTGATTTTAATTATTTTTCTTTTTTGTAAAGTAATTTTCAAAAAAGCTTAAAGCTGGAAAAAATTTCCCTTCATTTGAACGATCGAAACTTTAGCCACATTATTAAATTTAAAATCAAAAACAAAAAGTCAGTCAGTATTTTTAAATTAGTAATTATTCATAGTTTGTCTTTTTCCTAATTAAAAATTAAAAATTTATTATTATTATACTACTATTTAATTTAAAAAAGTAGAAAACCGCCAGGAATGCAATTTCAGCAATAAAAAACCCAAATGCCAAAAAAGTAAAATTCTACTCAATTTTGAACAAAAAGATTAAAAAAAATTATTTTCAAACTAAACATTCTTTCTGTAAAGAAAAAAATATATATTTAAAAAACAAAAACAAAAATAAAAGCAGCTCGTGAAATTAAAAAACTTTTCCATTTCCGTAAATCTTTCAAAAGTGAAATTGCAAGGCAGGGAAGTTTCCTTCTTTTCCCCGACCAAACTTTACATTTAATTTCAATCAACCAGTTTCTATTTTTCAAAAACAGGTAAACATTTTTCTGTATATTTTTTTATTTCCCCCCTCCCCTCAAAAAAAACCCTTTTTTTTTATCAACAATCTACCGATTTAAGTGCGCCTGAGAAATCGCTCTTTCGGTGGAAAAGGAAAGTCAATCAATTACAGAAAAAAAGAAGAAGAAGAAGAAGAGGAAAAAGAGAAAAAAAGAAGACGACGGCGAAAAAGAAGAGGAAGAAGAAAAAGAAACAAGCGACAGGATTAAGAGTTGAAAAAAGCTCAATCGAACTTTTTTTTCTACTTCTCCTTCTTCTTCGTCTTCTTTTTCGTCTTCTCTTTATTCGAAATCAAAGCTCGGAAATCTCCAACAGCTTAAATCCTCAATCGAATGCGACATTTCCGGTCGATCAGTCGTTGTCGGAAGAAATTCGACGACGTGCTTATCATGCCGGTTGCACGGGTGAATCCCTGACATTTTACCTTTTCTAAGATCAAAATCATGACCTGTCTGAAATGCAAAGCTATACAAGACAAAAAAAAACGCATCGCAAAGATATCTTTTACCGATGACGAGAGAAAAGTGAGTTACGTTTGTGTTCAATGTGCGCGACTGCTTTTGATTTGCGGTTCTCTGTTTTTGATGAAAATTTATTTTAACTCGGACAAGTTGGAAAAATATTGCATCATTTTTTGAGAAGCGAAAGGAAGAAGGAAACGAAAGAATTAAGTCGACAATTTTTTTCTGTAAATTCTTTTTGTAGAGGGAGAAGAAGTACAGTTTTGTAAATTTGAATTTCGCGCCATTTTAATGCCTAAATTCACCGTCCAGATGGCATGGAAGTTCTCTCACAAGCGGAATGAAGTGTTATCTTTTTATTATCGAAAGAATTATTATTTATTGATTATGAAAAGAACAGTTACACTTTATTTCAATTATTGACATTAAAATTATTAATATTATTAACGTTAAATTTTAATTTTTATTCTTATTTTTAGTACAGGCCGCGAATCGGCATTAAGGGCATTTGAACCATTATGACGTCACAATTTATACAAAGCATATATTTTAATGCTGTGACGTCATAAAATTTCAAATGCCCTTAAGACGAAAAAAAAATCGTTCTAGTCGATAAAAAATACAAAAAAGCCGAAAAAGTCGTTTTATTAATTTAGTGATGTTACAAAAATTTAACATTGCATTTCTCCGACTTTTGGTTTCTAAATTCAATTATTAAAAAGTTGAATAATTTTTTTAGATAAATATTTAAATAGATATTTCTTATTTTTCTTCGGCGAAGAAATAAAATTTCTTAAATTTCAATTTAAAACGTCTTCTAAATACTTTCTGAAAATTATAACCATTGTCCTTCCAAAATTCAATTATTTTCTACAATTTTTAACTAAATTCCATCTCTAGATCAATTATTTAAAAACAAAAATTCAATTTTTATAAGACTTTTTTATTTTTAAAAGTTCTTTAGATAAGATATTTTTAAAAAATTGAAAATTAAAAAATTCTCTAAATTATCATTTAAAAAATATTTTTAAACAATTTTTAAAAGACAATAGTGTATTTATTAAAAGTACGATTTAGAAATTTCCAAATAAATGAAGTTTGATAAATACTTTTTCAAATAAACGGATTTTCGAAAAATATTTTTAAAAAATAATAAAATTTTCAATGAATTTTAAATTTAAAATAATATTAACATGTTTTTTTATAAAATTTTACTAGGTCAGAAAAATTGAATCTTAAAAAATGTTAACTTTGTTCCAAGATGATTGTTAAAAAATTTGGATAAAACTTTTCTAAAAATTCGTTTTGAAGAATATACTGCAAATTTTTGAAAGTAATTGAATTTCTTAGAACAATTTTTATAAAAAAAGAATAATGTTTTTAAACAATTTTAATTAAATTTTTTTTACATAATTTCGTTCTTGAAAATGTTAAATTCTAAAAAATTTTAATGTTAACATTTTTTGTGTGTATTTCAATTTTTTTTTTTAAATTTAAAAGTGAAAATATTGCATATTTGAAATTTCGTAAAATTAGAATGAAGCATTGTAAGATTTTCTATTATTCTAAAATATTTTAATATAATTTTTAGAAGCCAATATACAATAATTCTTATTATTCAATTTACACTTGACCATTTTTCATTAAAATTTTTGAGAATTTAATTATATTCACAATTTGCAAGTTAAATTCATTGAAAAGTTGATTTTCAAAAATTATCTAATTACAATTTACTAATTACAATTTTCAATAAAATTATACAAAATTTCAATTATTCTAAATTTTTTAAATTATACTTATAATTTTGAAAAAATTGTCTATAGTTTCTTTTCAAACTAGAAATATCAAACTAGATTTTATTATTTATTAAAAATTTAGTATTTTGTTGCAACATTTGAAAAACAATTCAAGAAAGTCGCAATTTTTGAAAATAAGTCGAAAAAAGTTTTATTTTTTAAAAATAGTTGTAAAATGTCGAAAAAGAACGGAAAATTACAAAAATTCCTTTTGTTCTTAAATATATTTCATATAATTTCTAAAAGCAAATTTACATTTCTTTTCATTTTTAAATTTAGACTTGAAAATTTTTCATTAAAATTTTTGAGAATTTAATTATTTTCAAAATTTGCAAGTAAAATTCAGTCAAAAGTTTATTTTCAAAAGCTAAATGTAATAAAATAATTAAAAAAGATAAATTAATTTTCAATGCGATTTTAAAAAATATCAATTATTCCGAAATTTTTTATTATACATATAATTTTACAAAAATTTGTCTATAGTTATTTCTCAACAGAAAATATCGAAATAAATTGCATTTTTTTTACTAAAAATTTAGTATTTTGTTGCAACATTTGGCAAACAAGTGACCAAAGTCGCAATTTTTTAAAATAAATCAAAGAAAGTCGCATTTTTTTAAAACAGTCGAAAAGTGTCGAAAAAGTTATAGTAACCGAAACCAGTTAACATTAAAAAATAAGGGAATTATTTATTTATTTACTCTCTAGATTTGAATTAGTAAAAATGTTTACTAATTGAAATTAGTGACTCACTTTTTGGTTTTGAATTAGTAAATTTTTACTAATAAATTGCTCTTTAAAAATTAGTATTAGAAATTACTATTTATTAAATAAATACCAATGAAAAAATTTCAATGGTAGAAATTACTATTTATTGGTGAAGTTTACTAATTCAAAAGCAAAAAGTCAGTCACTAATTCGAATTAGTAAATATTTTACTAATTCAGATTTAGAAAGTAGTAAAAATTGTAAAATATATAATAATAATTAATTACGGAAATGAATAATAATTCTGATTTGAACAATTTGAATTTGAATTTCGCGCCATTTTAATTCCTTAAACTCCCGGCTAGAGGGCATGAAAGTTCTCTCACAACCGAGATGAAGCAGCTGGAATATAAGTAAATAGCAGATAAATTTTCACTAACTTTCCATTAATAAAATAATTCGATAATGATTGTGAAACAAAAAAATCTGACAATTTCTGCAAAAATCAAGAAGAAAACCATTTTATTACTTTCCTTTCATGAATTAATGTAATAAACCCGCCATTGAAAAAAAGAAGAATGAAAGCTGAATTTAATTAAAGAATTCTCAATCTCTCAACGATGTTTATCAATTAATTTCAATGGTATTTAAGTACGACGTTGAGTTTCCTGTTCCTTTAGTACTTCCAAATTCAAATAAAACTCGGGAATAATGCATTGCCAACTGCGGTTCTGTGGAAGACGAGAGCAAAGTTACAGCTCTCGCCTGAACTGCGATGCGATGCTACTTACGAGATTACGAGGTCATAAGTCACTGTCCATGAGACTTTTCTTACACGAGCATGCACTTCTCGTAGACGAAAATTAAATGCCCCAGGCTATCAACAAACTGATCACTTTGATTATCTAATAAAATGTTTTTTTCTTCTTTTTGTTTTGTTTTTTTTCTTTTATTTCTCTTCTTCTTCTTTTTCTTATTCTTTTCACGAAAAGAGACGAAGACAATAAAACTAAACGCATTTACATCGTTTTTATTCGAAAGGGTATAATAAAAAAAGATTCAAATTTAATATTTCTCGATCCATTTAATTTTAAAGGGGGATTCTAAAATTTGCTTTCTTCTTTTTTAAGACACTTGAAAAATTATTGGAAAAATTATTAGCGTAGTTTTTTATTTTTATTTTCTATTATAAAGAGATTTATTTCTTGTATCATTTTATGATTGATTAGATATTTTTTTTTCTTTTTTTATTTTAGAAGAACTCTTGAGAAAATTGCCAACAGGAGACAAAAGTGGATCAAAAATACAATTCTTATAAGCGAGTGAATTTTTTTTTTTTGCTTTTTTTATTTCGTGCGTCAAAATAACATTTCAAATTATAGAGTACGTGATTAGAGTGAAAGCCCTTTGAGAGAATATCACCATCTCAGGGATGATTTCCTATGCGCATTGCAGACAAGAAACGTATGCATTCTCAAATGCGTATTTATATGTATGTATCTCTAACGGATATGTGCATAGATATTGTCAGAGGAGAGAAAAGCATTCTTTATAACACACCCTGTGTTCAGCAAAAATGCTAAGTTCTCGTAAAAAGAAAGACATGCAAAAGAACTGTGAGGGACATGAACGCTTTTATCTTTTTCAAACGAAAAAGGTGCTTCAGGTGTACAATAATTTTTAACACCTAAGATCGCAATAGGTGATTTTTTAAATTTCAGGAATAAATATATTTTCACAAATAAGTGAAAAAAATACTACTAAACTTAGAAATTATGATTAGAATTTTAAAAAAAAATTTAATAAGTGTTAATAATAAGTAGAAAAACTGCAAGATTCACGCTAATTGACCTAATTCTTAAAATTTCTTCCTAAACCTAATGCCGCTTGTGAGAGAACTTTCATGCCATCTAGACGGCTATTTTTTGAATCATAATGGCGCGAAATTCAAATTTTGGAGAAATAAATTGAAAGAAATATATAAAATATAAAACGTAAAATATTAAACATTTAACAAAGCAAAGCAAATGTAAAAAATAAAAGATAACAAAAATTTAGAAGAATTTGTGTTAAAAAGACAAAATCGAAGTCTGCAACGTTTTTGAAAAACTACTAGATTCACGCTAATTGACCTAATTCTTAAATTTCACCCTAAAACTAATGCCGCTTGTGAGAGAACTTTCATGCCATCTGGACGGCTATTTTTTGAATAATAATGGCGCGAAATTCAAATTTTGAAGAAATAAATTGAAAGAAATATATAAAATATAACACGTAAAATATTAAACATTTAACAAAGCAAAGAAAATGTAAAAAATAAAAGATAAATAAAATTTAGAAGAATTTATTTGTGTTAAAAAGACAAAATCGAAGTCTGCAACGTTTTTGAAAACGAAAAATAAAAAACTAATACTTTTTTCAAATTAAATTCATCTCTAACTTCCATGTGCTTTAATTTTTGAAAAATCAGTTGTTACTAAGGATTCAATTACTGTAATAAATTATTCATAAAAAAAAATGTACAAAAATACAAAGTTAGAAATACAAAAATACAAAAAAAAATACAATCATTAAAAAGTTGAATAATTTTTTTTAGATAAATATTTAAATAGGTCTTCTCATTTATTTTTCGACTGGAAATGAAATTTTTTAAATTTCAATTTAAAACGTCTTCTAAATATTTTCTTAAAATTATAATTATGGTCCTTCAAAAATTTAATCATTTTTTACAATTTTTAACTAAAATTCATCTCTAGATCAATTATTTAAAAACAAAAATTTAATTTTTCATAATACTTGTTTCTTTTTAAAAGTTCTTAATATATTTTCAATAATTGTAATAAAGAAATTCTTAAAATTAATTTTTTTTAAATATTTTAAAATAATTTTTAAAAAATAATAATATTTTAATGAAATGTACAATTTAGAAATGTCTACATAAATAAAATTTGATACATTCTGTTTAAAATAAACAAATTTTTGAAAAATATTTAAATAAATAATAAATTTTTCAATGAATTTTAAACTTAAAATAATATTAACATGTTTTTTATAAAATTTTATTAGGTCAGAAAAATTGAATCTTAAAAAATTTTAACTTTGTTCCAAGATGATTGTTAAAAAATTTGGATATAATATTTCTAAAAATTGGTTTTTAAAAATATTATACTGCAAATTTTTCAAAGTAATTGAATTTCATAGAAGAATTTCTCTAAGTTATAAAAAACGAATAATTCTTTTTAAACAATATAGGAACAATTTTTTCCAAAATTTTTATTATGTCAAAAAAATTAATTTTTTAAGAATTTTAATTTACTTTGTTCAAAAATAATTAATTGTTAAAATGTTATGATAATAAAATTTCGAAAAATTGGATTTTTAAAAATATTCTACTGCGATTTATTGGAATTATTTAAATTTCTTAGAAGAATTTCTATAAGTTATAAAAAACTAATGAATTTTTTTTTAAGAATTTTAATTAAAATTTTTTCACGTTATTGCGTTCTTCAAAATGTCGAATTCTAAAAAATTTGAATGTTACTATTTCTTGTGTGTATTTGAATTGTTTTCCAATTTGTAAATGAAAATATTGCACAATATTTAAATTTTTTGAAAATTAGAATGGAAAATTCCAAGAATTTCTTTTCTTGCATAAAAATTTTAATATCATTTTTAGAAGCAAATTTACATTAATTTTCATTTTTAAATTTACACTTGACGATTTTCCTTTAAAATTATTTAAGAATTCGATTATTTAAAAAATTTGCAATTAAAATTCATTCAAAAGTTGATTTTCAAAAGCTAAATGTAATAAAATAATTAAAAAAGATAAATTAATTTTCAATGCAATTTTACAAAATATAAATTATTCTGAAATTCTTTAATTACAAGTAAAATTTTGCAAAAATCAGTCTATAGTTATTTTTCACTCTAGAAATATCGAAGTAAATTGCACTTTTTACTAAAAAGAAAAGTTCTAAAAAATTAGAATGGAAAATTCCAAGAATTTCTTTTGTTCCATAAAAGTTTGAATATAATTTTTAGTAGCAAATTTGCGTTAATTTTCATTTTTAAATTAACACTTGACGATTTTCCTTTACAATTATTTAAGATTTGGATTATTTAAAAAATTTGCAATTAAAATTCATTCAAAAGTTGATTTTCAAAAGCTAAATGTAATAAAATAATTAAAAAAGATAAATTAATTTTCAATGCAATTTTACAAAATATAAATTATTCTGAAATTCTTTAATTACAAGTACAATTTTGCAAAAATCAGTCTATAGTTATTTTTCACTCTAGAAATATCGAAATAAATTGCATTTTTTACTAAAAAAAAAAAGTTCTAAAAAATTAGAATGGTGAATTCCAAGAATTTCTTTTGTTCCATAAAAGTTTGAATATAATTTTTAGTAGCAAATTTACGTTAATTCTTAATTTTCATTTTTAAATTAACACTTGACGATTTTCCTTTAAAATTATTTAAGATTTGTATTATTTAAAAAATTTGCAATTAAAATTCATTCAAAAGTTGATTTTTTGTTTTTCTTTTATAAAAAACGTTGTGGACTTCAGCCTAATTTCAAAAGAATGTTTTTTATTATTTAAATTCGAGGTAAAAATATTCAGAACATCACCGATTTTGATTTAAACTAAACAAAACAAACACGACCGTTCTTTTTGCCAGCTACTTTATTCCGCTTGTGAGAGAACTTCCACGCCATCTGAACGGTAACTTTTAGAGTTAAAATCCCGCGAAATTCAAATTTAAAAAAATTTTTTTTTAACAAATCGAAGCAAATATAAAACCGAAACACAAAAAAAAGTTCGTACATTTTTCCTCGTAGTTTTTACCAGAAAACTAGGTCAATTTTTATATATACATACATAAGATAAAAACGATAAGAAAAACTGTTTATAATTTAAATTTACGATAATTGAACTTAGTTTCCAGTTTCGAAACGATTATATTGAAACAATTAACATTTGAGATAACAGTATAGAGTATAGTCAGTAGTTGAGGAAAAAAATAATTTAAATTTCAAATTTCACCTTCTTCCCCAACTATTATTATGATTATTATTATTATCATTATTATTATTATTATTATTATTATTATTATTATTTGCCATGTCTCTTGACGATAACAATGAAGAAAATATTTTCCTCCGAATAATAAATATTCTTCCTTCCATTGTATATATAATACGAAATGTTGATTCAGAGATCGTTAAAATATGGAACTCTGTATAGTGTTTAATCTTTTTCTTTCTAGCAGCATCAGAACCCTTCGGCTGTGTTTTTTTCCCTCTTTATATAGCTTTTAATACATACTCTCTCAATTTTTGGTTTCAGGTCCAGTCGAACGGAACGACTCGTGTCGAAGGGTGAAAAAGAGAGAGAGAGAGAAGAGAGTAGAAATTCACTCAAGTGTAAATAGGAATGTTTATAAGGAGTATGAGATATTTGGGAGAGAAGATAAAAAACAGATCTTTGATTCATTTTTTTAGTAGTGATGAATTCAGAAAGAGGTGCGACAAAAGCTTTGTAAATTGATATTGACACGGATCGAGGGACGGATGTGGGTAAGCAACCTTGGTCACTTCCCAGGTATTTGTATTTGTTTCTATGTGTGCTTGGAAGTTCCCTTCAATGGTATAAAGTTTGCGTTACAGTCCAACGGCTCACAATCAACGTGGATTTAGGTTTATTGTTTACCGTTTCCGCAGACCAAGTTGCCAAATTTAGAGAACTGCTCTTTTCCTACCCCTTCTTCTGTTTTTTTTTTTTTTTTTTTTGTTTCTTTTTTTCGAACTTTATTTTGTTATTGTCTCGGTCGATTTTTATGTGCCTGTGATTCAATTCAAGTGATTCTTGCTGAGAATGCGAATTTACTACCCGGGATTGTTAGGAGTTTTCTCTGCTATTCTTAAATTCAATTTCGAATTTTCGTGATTCATCTTGGTGGTTTTTTTTAATTCAAAAAAAAAGGTTACAAACTTGATAACTTTCGTCTATTAAATTATGTGTTTTTGAACCCTTCAAGCTGATTAAAATTGATTGACGCGTGAGCATACGCTTTGCAAATGTACTAATGTACATTTAATGTACATTTACATTTTTTTACATTTACATTTTTTTATAACAGAAAATCCATACGAATTTTGCCCGGAGGATATCCGAAAATAGATTTAGCAGGGCTCGGAATGTGCGACTTTTTCGACTTTTTTCCCCTTTTCTAAAGAAATGGGACTTTTTTCGACTTTTTTGTGAAAAGATGAGACTAATTAAGTTTTTCAAGATTTTTTTTAGTAAAATGCGACTGAAATTTTTTAAATTTTTAGAAAATTAAAGTTAAAGGAAAAAGTTTTAGTCAAAAAAATGTTCTGTTATGTTTATTTACAGATTTCTTTCAAATTTTTCAAAAAAAACATGAATAACTTCTTTTTTAAATAAATATTTAATTATTATTTTTCCATAAGAATTAAAATTCTTCAAAAGATTTAAATTTAAACCTTTATAAAATTAAACTACTTATAAAAAATTGTTGTAAAACATGAAGAAATCGACCACTTCGAGTCTTAGACTCGGAGCAATCGATGTCTTCATGTTTTATAATAATTAAAGATGGCCGAGTGAGAAAATCATTATTTTATATTATAAGATTTTATAAAAAAAAAGAATTTGAAAATAATTAAATTTCTAGGATGAATTTTTTTATTTATAAAGATAATTAAAATTTTGACAATAATTTTATTAAAATTTTTTGAAAATAATTGAATTTCAGAGAAGAATTTTATTATTTATAAGGATAATTGAAATTTTTAACAGATTATTTTTTAAATGTTTAAAAGTAATTGAATTTTTAAAGAAGAATTTTGATATTTTTAAAAATAGTTGAAATTGTTGAAAGAATTTAAAACAGTTTGAAAATAATTCAATTTCTACGACGAATTTTCTTATTTTTTAAGATAATTGAATTTTGCAAAGAATTTTATTAGAACTTTTGAAAATAATTAAATTACCATGATGAATTTTATTATTTATGTAGATAATGATAATTTTGACTAGAAATTTAAAAAAATTTTTGCAAATAATTGAATTTTTGCGAAGAATTTTATTACTTTTGAAAATAAATTAATTTCTAAAATGAATTTTATTATTTATAATGATAATTACAAATGTACAGAAATAAATAAATAATTGAAATTTTAACAAGAATTTTATTAAAATTCTTTAAAAATAAATTGAATTACAGAGAAGAATTTTATTATTTATACAGATAATTGAATTTTTGAACAGACATTTTTTAAAAATGTTTAAAAGTAATTGAATTTTGAACAAGAATTTTTATATTTATAAAAATAATTGAAATTTTGAGAATTTAAAATAAAAAATTTGAAATTAATTGAATTACAGAGAAGAATTTTATTATTTATGAAGATAATTGGATTTTTCAACAGACATTTTTTAAAAATGTTTAAAAGTAATTGAATTTTGAAGAAGAATTTTGATATTTATAAAAATAATTGAAATTTTGAAAATTAAAAAAAAAATTTTGAAAATAAATGAATTTCTGCAAAGAATTTTCTTACTTTTGAAGATAATTGAATTTTGCAGAGAATTTTATCAGAACTTTTGAAAATAATTGAATTTCCATGATGAATTTTATTATTTATGAAGATAATAATAATTATGACGAGAAATTTAAAAAAATTTTTGCAAATAATTAAAATTCAGCGAAGAATTTTATTACTTTTGAAAATAAATTAATTTCAGAGAAGAATTTTATTATTTATAAGGATAATTGTATTTTTGAACAGATTTTTTTTAAAACGTTTAAAAGTAATTAGATTTTGAAGAAAAATTTTGATATTTATAAAGATAATTGAAATTGTGGGGAGAATGAAAAAAAATTTGAAAATAATTGAATTTCTGCAAAGAATTTTCTTACTTTTGAAGATAATTGAATTTTGCAGAGAATTTTATCAGAACTTTTGAAAATAATTAAATTTCCATGATGAATTTTATTATTTATGAAGATAATGATAATTTTGACGAGAAAGTTAAAAAAATTTTTGCAAATAATTGAAATTCTGCGCAGAATTTTATTACTTTTGAAAATAATTACATTTCCATGATGAATTTTATTATGTATAAAATGTTGACGAGAAATTTAAATAAAAATTTTCAATTTAATTGAATTTTTGCAAAAATTTTTATTATTTTTGAAAATAAATGAATTTTAGAGTAGAATTTTATTATTTATAAAGATAATTGAAATTATGACAGGCATTTTATTACATTTTTTTAAGTAATCAAATTTTGGAAAAGAATTTTATTATTTATAAAAATAATTGAAATTTTGAACAGATTTTTTAAAATAATGTTAAAAATACCTAATTAAATATTTGCCATGCATTTTATTGAATTTTATTAAATATTATTCTAAATTGCTTGATTTTAAAGTATGTGTTGGCGAGAAATGTGATTTTTTTTGACAATTTTGACAATTTCGTGTTTTCTTTTCGGCGTTTTTTCCCTAAAATTTCATTCGACTTTTTTCCGACTTTTTCCGAAATTTTATGCGACTTTTCGTGACTTTTGTTGTGAATTTATGCGACTAATGCGACTATGATGTTTTTGAGTCACGGTAAATCGTTAGGTATTAAAATAACACCAAAAAGGATTCAAATAATCCAATTTAGTGTTATTTTAATTCATTTTGGTGTTATTTTAATACCTAACGATTTACCGTGGTCTTAAAGACGATCCGAGCCCTGATTTAGTGGAATTAGTTCGTAATTATTAATATCTTTCTTTCGACTTGTAATTTCTTTTCTTCTCGACTAAAAAAAAGGGGAAAAATTCGATTAACACTGAATTTTTGATATATTTAATTCAGCTTTTGTTTTGTCATTAAAGAGTCATCTTAAAGGACAATAAATCTCATCCTTTTTTGCATGAAGATTCGTAAAATGCTCTTTGTCACTGTCATTGTCAGGTTCGCTTTTGCATATTACGTGTGGTAATAAACGGAAGCTTTTCGTAATTGAAATTCTGTATAATAATGAGAGTAATACAATATAACGAAAGAGTGAATATATGTATATATGTATATATAAATGTGACGTTGGCAATAAAGAAAATAGAGATAAAAAGCAAATCTCACAAGACTGAATCAAGCAGACGACGTTATTATAATAATATGTCGTCGATGAAATATACGGATATAGAGAGAAATATGTACATGAATAATATACAGAGAACGCTTTTCTGTGGTATAAAAGAGAGGGACATCAGGTGCACGTGCGATTACACACATATACTTGGAAACGTAAAATAACGGTTACCAGAAATGACATGCGAGAAAAGCGCATCGCTTATATGGAAAGAACGTGTCGACGAAGATTCGTATATCACCTACTTATATGTGAACCGGATCTAAAGCAATTTCCACTCGTCTTTCTATATTTAGAAAAGTTTTCTTCACCTCAACTAAAAGTTAAGGAGAGAGCGAGAAGAAAAAAAAGAATTGATGAAGAAGAAAAACATAAAAATCGACTCATCCTGAGAATTTTAATCAACTTCTTTACTTCCTCCCAAAGAAGAACACGATGCTTCACAATATTTATTAGTCTTCAAGGGATAAATTATTGCACTAGTCACCGATTGTCGACTTTTCTATCTTTTTTTTTTCCTTCACTTCGAATTTGGTATTACTTTGGTAATTTTGCACCAATTTGTAATTTTGTCGATCATCATTTTATCTTGAATTCAATTCAAAGATTCAAAATTCGAGAAACATTTTAATTAGGCTGGAAAAAAATTTACTTGATTCAAATAACCGATTACTTGACTACAATTAAATATTTCGTTCAATCATTTATTGGAGTCAATTGAATGCTACTTGAATCAATAATTTTAGTATTTGCATCAAATTTGAATTAAAACATTGAATTGACTGCAATAAATATTATTTGATTCAAGTAAATATTTAATTTTTAATAGTCAATTGTTAATAGCAATTAACGGTTATTAGAACAAAATAAATTTTTTGATCAGTGTACAAAAATTGAAAAAACTTTAATTATAATAATTAAAAGAACTGATTAAATATAATGATTAAAAAACCTGTTTAGTTATAATAATTCAAAAAAAACTGTTTAATTAAAATTCAAAAAAACTGTTCAATTATAATTTAAAAAAAGTTTAATCATAATTTAAAAACTGTTAAATTATAACAATTTAAAGAACTGTTTCAATGTAATAATTCAAAAACTTTTTAGTTATAATTATTGAAAGAAATTTTATTATTACGATTATTGGAACAATTTGGCTGTTAGCAATTTATATTTCAGCTGCTTCATCTCGATTGTGAGAGAACTTTCCTGCCATCTGGACGGTAACTTTTTGAGTTAAATGGCGCGAAATTCAAATTCAAAATTGTTAGAATAATAACAATGATTGTATATTTTCTCCAATAATTATTGTTTTATAATTTTGACTAAACTAATTTGACTGAATTAATAATTCTATAAAATTGTAAAGTAAACTATAATTTTATTATTTAACAAATTAATAAGTAAATAATAATACTAAATAAGTAAAGAAGGAGTAAATACAAATAATAACAAAAATAAATAATAACAATAAAAAATAATAACAAAAATAACAATAATACTAAGAAATAGCAACAATACCGATACAATGAATAAATGAATAAATGAAAATAATAATAAAATTACAAAAATAATGCAAACAATCATAAAAGAATGAAAAATAATAACGTATTTTGAATGCATATAATAATAATAATAACAACGTTATTTATCAAATCCGTCACTTTATAAACAATTCTAAAAATTCCGAGATCAATGAGTAAAAAATACGAAAATAATGGTAAAAATTAGTAAAAATAATAATGGTATAAAAATAATGGTGAAAATTAGTAAAAATAATAATGGTATAAAAATAATGGTAAAAATTAGTACAAATAATAATGGTATAAAAATAATGGTAAAAATTAGTAAAAATAATATGTAAACATATTAAGTAATAATATTAACATTACTAATTCAAAACGAGATTGTAAATAATAATTTAGATTTAAAAAAATAATAATTCAGACGGCCTGCAATCATAAAAAGATGAAATTACGCTAGAATTAAAATTAAAAATATTAAATATAGAAATTTAGAGGGAGAATTGAATAGAGCTCTCATGGCAACAAGAACGAATTTTGTTGATGGAGACTATTCGAGAGACATTAATCGAAATGCCAATATGATGCCTGGAGGGAAAGCACACTAGTGGCTTAATATAGTTAAAAGTATTGTACGTTTCGCGTATTAAAAAAAACTTTTTCACGACATTTCATTTCACCATTTTTATTAAACGACTTGTGTGTGTGTGTGTCTGTATGTGAGTACGAATTGTGGCAATTATCATAATTACAAACAGAAAAAAATATTCTCTTCCATTTTTTTTTTTTTGGAGAACCAAAAGTAAAAAAAATGTTGCGAAAATTAAAAAAATCTAAAGGGATGAATATTATATTTATTAAAAAATTCGCAGCCAAGTGTAAATTAAATTTTCCAAAGCACTCTCTAAATTTGAATTAGTAAAAGCTTTACTAATTTCAATTAGTGACTGATTTTTGCTTTTGAATTAGTAAATTTTTCTAATAAATAGTAGCTTCTACTAATTTATTAGAAAAGTTTACTAATTTAAAAGTAAAAAGTTAGACGCTAATTTGAATGAGTAAAAATGTTTGCTAACTCAAATTTAGAGAGCAAGAAAAATTAATATTCCAAAAAGAAAAAAAATTAATATTCCAAAAAGAAAAAAAAATTAATATTCCAAAAAGAAAAAAAATTAATATTCCAAAAAAAATTAATATTCCAAAAAGAAAAAAAAAGAAATAATCCAAAGAGGAAAATAAGCAATTTTTTCAAAAAAGGATAAAGAAGCGATATGACAAAAAATGAAAAAAAGTAAATATTCCAAAAAGAAAAAAGGAGCAATATTCCAAAGAGAAAAATAAGCAATTTTCCAAAAAAGGATAAAGGAGCGATATGACAAAAAGGAAAAAACTAATATTCCAAAAAGGAAACAAAACCAAAATTTAAAAAAAAAACAGAAAATGCAAAGTAAAATTTTTTTCACAAATCAAGAGCAGCAAAAAAGGGAACAATACATAGTAACATGATAATGTAATGTTGAACAATACACCTGTTGCTTAACATAACACATATAAGCTAAAATCATCCCTTTGAATGCAAACTATTCATAATCAGAGTGATTCCTAATCCAATTTGTCAAACAGTAATGCACATGATTACATCCATTTTCCTAATGTTGTCAATTAACATAATCCATCGATCTACAATTATGAAAATGCATTTCTTATTTTTCGGCTGAAAAAATACCCTCTATTCCAAAAATAGATGAAAAATGCATCAAAAATACTCAAGAAATTTTTAAAATACGAAGAAAATTACAGAAAAAAAATTGTTTGAAACCATTAATATTCTGAAATAATTCAGTCAAAAATATTTAAACCATTCGAGACCGTTCACTGAGAAAACAATATATTTGAATGAAACATAAATATCTTTGTTACACAGTCAACCAAAAATTATCATTGAATTAAGTATAATAAATTTGATTCAATACATATAATAAATTTAATTCAATAAAAATTATGTTCAGTTCAATTATAAAATATATTTAATATATATTTAATTCTTACTATTTTACATCACATAACGAGCAATACTATTATATTTTCATTATTTAAATATTTATTTTAAATTATTAATTTTTCAAATTAATTTAATTTAATTCAAAAATTAATTTTCAATTAATTATTAAATAATTATTATAGCTCTAATACATTTTTTTCAATTTTAGCGTGGTCTTGATGAAGATTTTTAGCCTTGATTTTAAATCGAAATTTACAAATTTCACATCTTAGCCATTTTTTCTTTTTATGTAAAAAAAATATTAAAATTTAGACCAGTAGAAAAAAATAAAATCTTCAAAATTCTAACGAGGAGGAGAATGTTAAAATTTCTAGATACGTTTTCACAAATTTTCCATAAGCCTATCAAATTGAGAGAACAAATAATTAAAAGTGTTGCGAGGCAACATTTTTGATTCGTTTTTGAAGTGTCAAAAAAACTGAACTTTTGATATAAAAAATACCGAAATTTGAGAAAAAAAAATTATGTAGAACTTACAAATTAGTAAAATTAAAATTAATTTAATTAGTTAAATTAAAATTTTTAATTGAATTAAAATTCTTGATATTTGTTATAATTGTTCTAAATTTTTATATCAAAATTTCGATTTGTTGCAGTTTTTCCCCCAAAAAATACTTTTACTTTTGTAAAATACTTTTACCAAACTTTAATATTCTCTTTCTTTCAGTGTGAATATTTCTAAAAAGGTATTCACATCAAGGATTTAGAAATAATTGAAAAAAAATATTATTGGAAAAAAATAATATTTGAAAAAAACGAATAATAATGTAAAAAAAATATTAATGGAAAAAAATAATAGTAACATAGAAAAATAATAATACACTGAAAAAAAAATTTATTTGATTCAAATAACCGATTATTTGTCTATAATCAAATAAATATTTACTTGAATCAAATAATTTTTATTTGAATCAAATAAATTGTATCTGAATCAAATATTTCAGTATTTGAATCAAATAATTTTTATTTGAATCAAATAATTTTTATTTGAATCAAATAAATTGTATTTGAATCAAATATTTCAGTATTTGAAGCAAATACTAATTAATTGATTCAAATAAAAATTATTTGATTCAAGTAAATATTTATTTGATAATAGTCAAATAATTGGTTATTTAAATCAAATAAATTTCTTTTTTCAGTGTAATAATAATTATTATTTTTTTAAAATTTTAATCACATTGCAAAAAACAAAAATAATAATAATAATAATGAAACGGAAAAAAATATTAATTTGAAGAAAAAAATAATAACATTGAACGAAAACGAATAATAACAATATTGACAAAAATCGAGTAATAAACAATAGAAAACTGTCAACTATTGTATTATACATCCAGAGAGAGAGAGAGAAAGAGAGAGCAAGCGAGAAAGGATGAAACCCTAAAGTTCAGAGAATGAAATTTGCATTGGCTTATTGAAGTGCAATAGAACAATACTTATACATCACTGATAAATTTTTACGCGGATAGAAATATCTATATAGTGGTTTGCTGCTGCTGCTGCTGCTTTTTATTGAATGCCACAAACACCATTGGAAATGCATAAAGGAAATAGGTACGAAATGGAACAAAGCCAGAAAACATCTCTGCGAACACTTTTTTTTTCTTTCTTTTCAAAGAAAGATTGTGTATATGTACACAAACACACACGCACACAAACAACGTCAATATAAAACGGTGAATGGAAATTATGTGATTGTAAATCGACATATGTTCGTGATCTCTGCGCGTACATCCATACATGAACACAACAAAACAATGCTTCATGGTTTTTGGTGCAGAAGAAAAAAACAGAAAACTGGTCCATCACTTTTTTTTATCTCTTGTGTCATTAGAATTCTACAGGATGCGATTTTTTTTTGTAATTGTTTATTATAGTGAAAATTTTTTTCCGACTTTAATAAAAAATAAAATTGTTCTCTGTTCGGGGGGAAATTTTTTTCGTTTTGGCGCATTGAAAATAATTTTAATTATTAATTTATAATTTACAATTTTAATTATTAATTTATAGTTTACAATTTTAATTATTCATTTATAGTTTACAATTTTAATTATTAATTTATAGTTTACAATTTCAATTATTAATTTATAGTTTACAATTTTAATTATTAATTTATAGTTTATAATTTAGTAAATAAATTTTATTAAGAATTTTCATTACTCACGAATGGGAATTGATGATAAAAATAAAGCCAGAATCAGTTCAAGAAAACTCACCTGAAACGAAAAGAAATTATAATTATTAAAATTATCAATTGTATTGGATTATCTAAATTAATATTTGTATTAATTTTTAAAGTTGGCAATTGTTTTGAATTTTCTAAATTAAAATTTGTATTAAAAATAAAAATATTTTTCTACTTATTAACTGAATTTGTTCAATTAAATAATTAAATATTTTAGTTCAATTAAATAATTAAATATTTTAATTTGAAGTAAATAATAATCAGGGAATTAATTATTAAACAATAAAATAAATAAATGAACCCGAATAAATAAGCAAATAAATAAAGAAGATAAACAATCACTTAAATAAATAACCAAATAAATTACCGAGTAAATAATATATAAAATAAAGAAATAAATACAATAACAAAATTCCATTTAATTTTGCGCTTCATTGGAATTGCAGCAATTCTCCAATTACAATCAGAAAATTTTCCTTCGCGAAATCGAAATATTTGCTAAATTACTATACAAACGTGAAACAATATCGTATAAGCAATGAGGAGAAATTTCAAATTCTTTCATTTAAACTCACATTTTCAATCAAAAATCACTTTATACTCGTAATTATAGAAACCGAGATTCGGGATTTTTTTCTGAAAAAAAATGTTCTCAACGATATAGAAGCCGGAAAAAAATAATAAACATTTTAGCCAATTATTGAAACGATCAGAATTTCCAAACATTCGAATTTAACGATAAGGAAAAAAAATTATATAAAATTGAGAACGATGATAAAAAATTTTCAAATACTTTTTTTAAGTCGAGAAAAAGCAACTTGTTAAAACTCACAATATAAAAAAAATACATCTGAATATAAAAGGGGAAAAAATTAAAATTCGTAATTTCCACAGTTACGTGACACGAAACAAAACGAATTTTACGAAAAATCAATTTCCAAATTGTCTTTGTTATTATTAATTTGAGAAAATATTTTCCTTCAAAAATGTCAAAAATGTTTTGAAATTCGTCGAAACATTTTTGAACGAAAATATTTTCTGAAATTAATAATAACAAAGACAATTTGAAAATTAATTTTTCGTACGAAACTTTACGAACTTTACGAAATTCACATGCAACAAAAAAAAATAATAATTTAGAGAAAATTTTACGTAATAAAACAAACATTTTTCGATGAAAATATTTTCTGAAATTAATAATAAAAAAAAACAATTTAGAAATTAATTTTCTGTATAATTCCATTTACTTAAACTTTAGGAAATTCACGTACAACAAAAAGAATAATAATTTAGAGAAAATTTTACGTAATAATTATAAAAAATTTCGTTCTGTTGAAGTTTCAAAAATAAAAAGCGAAAAAAATAACAATTTAGAGAGAATTTCATGTAATAATAATTGTAGAAAATTTTCTTCATTATATTAAATCGTATTTGTATTAAAATATATTTTTAATTATTAACTGAATGAAAAATGGTTAAAAGAACCAAACAAACGAAAACTTATTTTTTTTAACTTTTGTGAATTCAGAGGCAGAGAAATTAATTTCTTCTTCCTACGAAAACATTTGTAAAAATTCTCCAAATCGAAATTGTTATTTACTATATAAATTATTATCTCGAAAATAACATTAAATAAGAGAGAGAGAGAGAGAGAGAAATTTTCCGAAATTCTTTACACTTGGAAATTATTACAAATGTGTATTTTAATTCGTTTAAAATTACACAATGAAAATAATTATCACGAGTTTGATTGTGTCAGTAACAATTCTTAGTTACGTTCGTTTAATGAAATTTACGCCAAACGCAGTAATTCGTTGCTTGGAGCTCCGATAGATTGCTGCAACGAGTATAAGACCGAGTTTCAAAGCAATTTTAGTTCTCGAGAGCAAAACCGATATCTTAGTGTATATCCAAGTCGAGAGGAGTTAGTGTGAGCGAGAAGGATTTTTAGATTTGTTTTACTTTTCGGTGAAATATACCGACGCGCACGAATTACAAAACCCAACGAACAAAACTTGGATTTCGTTTTTATATATATATATATATATAGATATATAAATTTCATTCCTTGGAAACTTTTATTCTCGCTAAACACCTGGCGCAAGCAGTACTGCCACGTTCGAAGATAAGTCCGATGACTCAGACATCCGGTCTTGGTAAATTATATACTTTATTAAAAAAATCTCGTCGTTCTCGACGAGATTTCGGTGACTCACAGTGTCTTCACATTACTTTTGTTTTTTTATTCTCCTCCTATTCTTTTAATTCCAAGGTCAATAAAAATTGAGCAGATAAATTTGAATTAGAAACGACAAGAAATATTTTTCACGCGCTGTATCTAATAAGAGACTTTTTATGTTGAACAAGTTTAACATCGTAATCGGCCAAAACACTATTTTGTTCACAAATCAGAGGAAAAAAAAATTCTTCTCAATTTAGATTTTTGTGGGGAAAAAATGTTTTGTTTAGAATATTTTTTGCTGGACAATTAAAGACACTATTTAAAAACAATTTAAAAACAATTTAAATAAATTTTAAAAACAATTTAAAAACAATTTAAATAAATTTTAAAAACAATTTAAATTAATTTTAAAAACAATTTCAAAATAATTTCTAAAGAATTTAAATAAATTTTAAAAACAATTTCAAAATAATTTCTGAACAATTTAAATAAATTTTAAAAACAATTTCCAAATAATTTCAAAACAATTTTAAAACAATTTAAATAAATTTAATAAACAATTTTAAAACAATTTAAATAAATTTAAAAGGCAATTTCAAAATAATTTCTAAACAAAATAAATAAATTTTAAAAATAATTTCCAAATAATTTCATAACAATTTAAAAACAATTTTAAAACAATTTTAAAACAATTTTAAAACAATTTTAAAACAATTTTAAAGCAATTTTAAAACAATTTTAAAGCAATTTTAAAACAATTTTAAAGCAATTTTAAAACAATTTCAAAACAGTTTAAATAAATTTTAAAAACAATTTTAAAACAATTTAAATAAATTTAAAAGACAATTTCAAAATAATTTCTAAACAAAATAAATATAAATTTTAAAAATAATTTCCAAATAATTTGATAACAATTTAAAAACAATTTAAAAACAATTTTAAAACAATTTTAAAACAATTTTAAAGCAATTTTAAAACAATTTCAAAACAATTTTAATAAAATTAAAAAAATTTTAAAATAACTTCAAAACAATTTCAAAAACTTTTAAAAGCAATATTTAACAAAATTTTTTACACAGTGTCAAACAAATTTAAAAAAAACAATTTATCAAACTTTAAAAGAGAATTAAAAAAAATTGTTAAACAAAAAATGTTGTTTTCTGAGGAAAAAATATTTTTTTCTACGTAAATAATTCTATTCTATTTATATTCATTGTTTTAAAAAAATAATTTGACAAAGCGTTTTGAGTGAAACTTTTAGAAAGAAAAATTTGTTAACAAAAAAAATATCGTTTACAGGGAACAAATAAAAAATATTTTTTAAATTGAGAATATTTTTCATTTTCCAATGGTTTTTAAACTGGAAATAAAAAAGATATTTTTCACGACCTGTAGAAATTAAGTTTAACAACATTTTTATTTAACAATGCAAAAGAAAATATTTTTTCTATTTAATGTATTACTATAATTCTTGATTAACAATGAAAAAAAATTATTTTATTTTAATTATTTGAAAAATTAAATCAACATTTGTTTATTTTTAACAAATATTTCTCTGAGTTTTTTTAATTTAATAATTCCAACTAGAAATGAGTTTTTATTAATTCAAAGAAACCTCGTTCATTTGCTTTAAAAACAATTTCTGTTCAAACAAAAAGAGAATTTTTCATTCAAAGAAATTGATTTAGTTTAAATACTGATTCTTTGATTTTCAATAAATTTATATTTAATTCAATAAATTTGTTGTTTACATACAAAAAATTGACTTAATTTAAATAACTTTTCTTTAGTTAAAAAAAATTTTCTTTGTGTAAGAAACTTATTCTTTAAGTCAAAGAGAAATTGATTTGAGCTCAAAAATTTTTCTTCGAATACAAGAAATTTTCTTCGAATTTAACAAATTTGTTCTTTAAATCGAAGAAATTGACTTCATTTCAATAATTCTTCTTTGATTGAAAGAAAATTTTCTTAATATTCAAAAAATTTGTTACTGAAATCGAAAAAATTGATATCGAAAATAATTCTTTGATTTAAACAAATTTTCTTCGAATTCAAGAAATTTATTCAGTAAATCAAAGATATTTTATCAATTATGTATAGAGTCGAAGAAATAATTCTTTAATTTGAAAAACAAAATTTCTTTAAAATAAATCATTTGTTTTTAAATCGAAGAAAACTGTTTTGAAAAAAAATTTTCTTTGATTCAGACAAATTTTTTTTTTAATCCAAGAAATTTGTTTTTTAAATCAAAGAAATTCTATCATTGATTTTTGAGCAACAGAAATGTTTCTTTAATTTGAAAAAAGAAAATTTCTTTTCATGAAATAAATTGTCTAAATCTCAGAAATCTTCTTTGGATCAAAAAAATTCTCTTTAAGTCAAACAAATCTTGATTCAATTTGAGAAATTTGTTTATCAAAGTAAAGCAAATAAAGTTGATATTGAGCCAAAGAAATTATTCTTTAAATTGAAAAAAAATTTCTTTGAAACAAATAATTTGCTTCTGAATCTAAGGAATCTTCTTCGAATTTGTGAAATCTTCTTTTGGCGAAAAGAATTTTTTGTTGATTCAAAAAAATTTTCTTGTTATTTAAGAAATTATGTTCTTCAAATCAAATTTTTTTTAAGTTTAAGAAATTTTTTTCCTTAAATCAAATTTTCTTGCAGTTTAAAAAATTTTATTCTTTAAATCAAATAAATTTAATATGGAATCAAAAAAATAGTTCTTTAATTTAAAAAAGAAAATTTCCTTGAAACAAATAATTTGCTTCTGAATGGAAGAAATTTTTTTTTGAATCAAAGAAATTTTCTTTGAGTGAAACAAATTTCTTTTCAATTTAAGAAATTTATTCTTCCAATTTAAGAAATTTTTTCTTTAAATCAAAGAAATTTTATCATTGATATAGCCAAAGAAATATTTTCGCAATTTTTGAAAAAAGGTTTCTTTGGAAAAAGCAAATAGTATTTTGAATAAAAAAAATTGTCCTTAAATCAAAGAAATTTTTTTTAACATTCAAGAAATTTTCATTAAATCAAAGAGTAATTAATTTTCAATCGGAGAAACAATTCAAAGAAAATCATTTCCTTAAATCAATAATAAGTTTTTTCTATCTATGAAAATAAAATTAATTAATTAATTAATTAATTCTTCCCAAAATACCTTTTTCCAATATTTGAGAATTTTACAATAATCAATATATTTTTACATATTTGCATCACTAGTTCACGTACCAAACTTTTCATTAACATGCGCCAAAAAAAAATTGTTTACTTTTAGAGAAAAAAAAGTCCCTTTTTTCCTCTCAAGCCTAAATGAAAAAAGTCCTCCCTTTCTCTCTCTCTATCTCTCTCTCTTTTTCTCTCCCTCTTTCTTTCTCCATTCGGGAGTGAAATAAATTTTAAAAAATTTCATTTTGTAAAATGTTTTTTGCCTCTGGCCATATATGTATATATATATATGTAAAAAAAGGAAGGAATTTTTTTCATATTAAACTTTCCGCATACAAAAATGGAGTTTGCAGTTCTGTGAAGATTATTAATTTTGCTGATGCTTTTGGGATACAATGGGAAATAAAGCGAGACATTTTGTTGATCTAGGTTATGGTATATGCAGAAAGAGAAAAAGAAGAAAAGAGAGAGAGAGAGAGAGAAAGAGGTCGTAGTCTCAATTTCCTTGTCGTTGAACAATTCAACATTTAATTTCGGGCGCGGTTGAAAAGAGTTGTGTGTGAGAAAGTAGAAAAGGGAAAAATAGTAAAAAAAAAGAGAGAAGAGAGAGAAGGGAAGAAAAGAGGAAGAAAAAAATTGTAAAAAAGAGAAAAAAAGGGAAGAAAAAGGAAAAAAACGTGTACGGTTTTCGACTACTTAAGATGTAGATTGCGTGCTCCTAGGCGGTTTCAAACTGCAAACACTATTCACCCTCTGCTGTCCCACTTTGTCCCTCGTCTAGGAATTTTGTGTAAATAAGCCGACAGTCAACTATTTCTACCGTCCTTTAGGGAATCCTTTGTGTCACCCAAAAGAAGAGCATGCAAGCGAATTTTCGCACTTTGAACCAGGTCAACTTTTTTTTCTCCCCCCTCCCTCTCTTTTCTCCCTTCTCTTTCTCTCTCTCTCTCTCTCTCTCTCTCTCTCTCTCTCTGTTTCTCCCTTTTTCCCTTTCTCTCTCTTTCTCTTCTTCTCTCCTTTTTTTCTTTTTTTTACATCTACTTTTGGTGCCTTGCACGAAACGAAAAGCTATCGATTCAACTTCTGGAGAGAATGATGCAATTTAGGAGCGAACGAGAGTGAGAGAGAGAAGGAGGGGAGGAGAGGAGAGGGAGAGCAAAGAAAGCGGGAGAAAATAAGATTGACACTTGTTTTCCGATACTGCTTTTTATCGGGACAAACTATGTTATATGTGTTGACTTTATTTCTATTTATACGATCCATACTGAAAAGTAGAGTTGCTTTTGGAAAACTTCTGGTTTTCTCCCAAGAGAGAGAGAGAGAGGGAGAGAGAGAGAAACTTCAAGTATAATGTGTAATTTGTTCAAGGAGTCAAATGAGTTGGGCGGATATAGAGCACATTTTTTATCTAAAACAGATGCGAAATTTTTCTCGGGGAAAACTTTATTTCTCGTTTTCGCTTCTAGTTCACTTTCACTCGATTTCGGTTCTATTTTTTTACTCTCTTGTTTTCATTTTCTTTATTTGTTTATTTTCATTTATTAATTATTTCTTTAATACACTGAAAAAAGAAATTTATTTGATTTAAATAACCAATTATTTGACTATTATCAAATAAATATTTACTTGAATCAAATAATTTTTGTTTGAATCAATGAAATAGTATTTGCTTTAAATACTAAAATATTTGATTCAAATACAATTTATTTGATTCAAATAAAAATTATTTGATTCAAATAAAAATTATTTGATTCAAGTAAATATTTATTTGATAATAGTCAAATAATCGGTTATTTGAATCAAATAAATTTTTTTCCAGTGTACATTCTTTAATAATTTAGTAATTAATTTTGCACTGAATTTTCTTTTTCTTTTACTTTTCTTAATACTTACTACATTCAACCTTTGGTAAAAAATTAAAAAACCCTTTGTTTGCAAAAAACACAAATTTTAGTAAAAAATTTTCTTTTTTTTGACTTTTAATCCTTTTTTGTTTCTAATTTAAAAATTGAAATTGGCGTCATTTCTATTTTTTAACTACAATTGCTTTAAAGAAATTCAAAGTTTTCTTTAAAAATAAAAGAAAAATGGTTGTTTTAAAGTTTTGAACGTTTAATTGAACGAAATTTTTTTCTATTTGAATGATTTTTCAACATTTGCATATAAAAAAGAAAATGAATTAAAACGAAATATTTTCCTACTTAAAAATAAAAAAAAAATAAATTAATAAAAAAAAATAAAATAAAAAAAAACTTTTTTAAAAATAAAAGAAAAATGGTTGTTTTAAAGTTTTGAACGTTCAATTGAACGAAATTTTTTTCTATTTAAATGATTTTTCAACATTTGCATACAAAAAAGAAAATGAATTAAAACGAAATATTTTCCTACTTAAAAATTAATCTTTTTAATAAACAAAATAATTTTTTTGATAAAATATAGAAATTAAAAAAGATTAAAAAACTTCGTCGTTCATTTGAACGTTCAAAACTTTAGGAACGTGAAAAATGTTCATAAATTCTATTTGTTACTTGCTGTTAATTGAAAATGAATTTGAAAATTTTTTAATCTTTTAGAAAGTAAAGGAAAAAATTTTACTCAAAAAAAAATGTTCTGTTACATTTTATTAACGAATTTTTTGAAATGTAAAATTATTCGAAAACATTAGTAACTTCTTTTTTTGAAAATATTCAATTATTATTATTTTTAAATTGTTTTCATCGTTTCAATTTCATTATTATTTTCTGCAATTTCAAATTATTTTGTTATACAAATAATAGAATTCCTTAAAAAATGTTCTTACTTCTTCTATTATTTATTTTTCTTATTATTTTCAAATTATTAACATCATTTGAATTTATTTACTATTTTCTAGAAGTTAAAAACTATATTTTATGAAAATAATTAAATGCCTTAAAAAAAATTTTTTTACCTATTGTTTTATTTATTAATTATTTTACTTATTATTTCCGAATTATTTTTAAAGTTTCTATTTAATTACTATTTTCTAAAATTTTAAATTATTTTTTATGAAAATAATTGAGTGCCTTAAAAAAATTCTATTACTTATTATATTATTTATTACTTTTTATTTATTATTTATTTTTCTTATTACTTTGAAATTATTTTTATCATTTAAATTTAATTATTATATTCTAGAACTTAAAATTACTTATTTATAAAAATAATTAAATTTCCTAAAAAAAAATTTTTTTACTTTTGAAAATAATTGGAGAAATTTATTTAAAAAAATGTCTAAACACTTGAATTCCCATAAAAATTGTATTATTTATGAAAATAATAAATTGTTTGCTTACAATTTTGTCAAAAAATTTTTTAAATAATTAAATTCTTTTCGGAAAATTTTATCAAAATAATAGATATATTTAGAATAATTCAAATGAGTAAAATTTTTGAAAATATATTTTGAAAACAATTCAATTTTGGAGATATTAAAAGTAATTCAATTGCAGAAATTCAATTATTTTCAAAAGTAATAAAATTCTTCACATAAAAGCCAATAATGTTCAAAATTAAAAAAATAAAATTATCAAAATATGAAAATCAATCTTTTTTTTAAATATTTTTTTGTCAATATTGCTGCGAAATTTTAATAAATTTACAAAGAGAACAATGTTTATTTTCGTTGATCAACGTTTTGTACTCCAACTTGATTTCAAAAATGTCAATAATAAATTAAATTAAATTAAAATTTAATGAAAAATTCTTGTCTTAAATTTAATTATAATTTAAATTGGAAAAAGGAATTAAAAAAATAATTCTCTTTATAACTACAATTATTTTCTTTGTATAAATAAAAAAAATTCTTTCTCAAAGTTCAATTATTTTCAAAAAAGTCAATAAAAAATTAAATTCAAAAAAAAATTCTTGTCTTAATTTCAATTATAATTGAAATCAGGAAAAGAATTAAAAGACAATTCTCTTGAAAATCACAATTTTCTTGATATAGAAATAAAAGAAATTCATTCTCAAAGTTCAATTATCTTCAAAAATGTAAACAAAAAAATTAAATTTTAATTAAATAAAAAGTTCTTGTCTTAATTTCAATTATAGTATTGAAATTAAATTAAATTAAAATTTTATTTTTCATTGACATATTTCAAAATAATTGTACTTTAATTGTACTTTTTTTAATTTACTTTTTTTTGTTATTTATAAAAATTGTGATTTTTAAGAGAATTGTTATTTTAATTTCCAACATTTCTGGATTTTATGAAGAGAATTTTATTACTTTTGAAAAAAAATTAATTTCTATAATTATTTATAATTTCTCCAAAATTGAGTTGTTTAAGTGTTGTTAACAAAATTTTTTGAATTAAAAATTTTGAAATTCTATTATTTTTCAAATTGATCATTTTATTTTACAAAAAAGTAAGTTTTATAAATAAAAGTATTAAGAAATTGTAATAAAAATTAGTTAATGGTAATAAATATGATAAATAAAATAATAAAAAATAAAAATTATAACAAAAAAGTTATAATAAATAATAAATAGTAGTAAATGAATGACAAATAAAAATAATACCAAAAGTGAATTAGAAACAATAGAAAAATTCTATTCTAATTCTAGAAAAATTCTAAATTTTCAATAGAACAATAAAAAATCGTAAAAGAAACAATAGATAAATAAAAAATAATAGTCAAATAAATAATACATAAAAATTGACTCAAAAAATTATTTAAAAAAAAATATCAGTGGATAAAATAAATAAGAGTTGCAAAAAGTGCCGAGTTTTTGTCTTCGTTGCAGAAAATAATAAACAGAACAATAACAATAATAACGCAAACAACAATTAATATAATCGAAACAGTAAGAAAAAAGAAGTAAACGGAAAATAAATAGAAAATCGATTTTTACTGAATTAGAACAGAATTTTTCAATAACTTATCATCGAAACTGTCCAAACAAGAAACATCAAATAACAATGAATTTTCCTTTTCCGTTTTAGTAACAGAGTAGAAGTGAAACGATTCTTAAGTAAATTCAAAGCTTACACAACAGAATTTGTAAATTTGAATTCAATTTGAATATACAACCTATTGCCATTGAAGTGTGAGAAAATAATAGAGAGAAATATCGAGAGAGGGAGAGAAATATCCGATTTTATTTTCCCTCTACATACAAACGAAAAGTGATATATAATCAATACGAATTGAACTTTTATTACAACAGCAGACAAATGTCAAGTAGTATGAATACGGCAATAGTCAGACACACGCGATGCAATAGTAGAACTGCAAATATATATATATACATATATAGAAAACACTGTCGAGTTATTAAAGGTAATGTGCAGCAAACTGTTTGAAAGGATGGACTCGAGCAAGTCGATAATTGCTGTTAAATATTTTATTGCCACTCTGAGCTTAAGCTTTCTATTAACAATGTACGTTTCAATTAACCGATAATGAAAAACTTTTCCTCAAAAACTCTCAATTTTTCTTCATCGATTTCTCTTTAAAAAAAAAAAGTTGCAACACAATTTTAATTAACTTTTTCTGCATTACAGAATTTCTTCTCAAAGAATCTTAATTTTCACTTTTCAGTCTATGCAAATTCTATACTAAATCGCTGCGATTATGCGATATTTTTTTTTTACACAGTAATACAACGCTTTTCGCACGACATTAATCGTCTCAATTTGAGATTATCGCACGAAAACAATATTAATACAATAATAAATATTTTTAAATATAAAAAAATCGGTTTTACAAACAGTAAATAATATTATTCTTTTGTCCCGTCGATAAATAAATAAATAAATATTAATAAACAATCAAAAATAAACAAAACTGGAATAATAAAAATAATGGAAATAAACAGTAATAATATTAATGAAGAAATAAATAAACAAATATTATTAAACAATAAAAAATATTAAAAAATTTGATTTACGAACAGAAAATAATATTATTCTTTTGTCTCGTCGATAAATAAATAAATAAATAAATCAATAAATAAATATTAATAAACAATAAAAAATAAACAAAATGGAATAATAAAAGTAATAAAAAAACAGTAATATTATTAATGAAGAAATAAATAAACAAATATTAATAAACAATAAAAAATAAACGAAATGAAATTATAAAAATGCCAGTAATAAAAAATAGTAATAAATAATAATAATAATAATAATAATAATAGTAAATAAATTAGACAAATAAATAAATGAATATTAATAAACAATAAAAAATAAAAAATAAACAAAACGGAATTATAAAAATGACAGTAATAAACAATAGTAATAAATAAATAATAGTAATAATAATAATAAATAAATAAATAAGATAAATAAATAAATATAAACAATAATTAAGAATAAATAAAGAAGTAAAGAATTTAAACGTCAGTGAAGTTCACAACGTTTATTAACAACGATTGCAAGAAAAAAAAATATTTTTCTTGAAAAAAAAAACAATAAAATGTTTTGTTCAGAAATTTTTCTATTTCAAATTATTGATAAAATAATTCACAAAAGTGTTTTGGGGAAAAATTTGTAAAAAATTTGAATATAAAATATTTTTCCACCTAAATCGTTGATTATAAACGTTGTGAACTTCGCTAACATGAATTTACGTCAGTGAGTAAATAACGTTTATTAAAACCTAAATAAAGAAAAATATTTTTTTAAAAAATAATAACAGACGTAAATAACAAATATTTATTAAAAAAAAATACTTCGACGAATATTAAAAAAAAATTCCCGTCCAATTTTAATTAATTTCCCTCCTTTCCTCAAAAGCACAACAATGTTCTCACAATTATTAAACATTTTTGTCTATAAAAGAGAATACGATTTGAAAACAAAGAAAAATTCCAAGTAAAAGTGATTCTAGTGAAAATTCACTTTCTAAAAACAACTAATTTAACATTCAAATCAACTCATTGCAAAAATGCAAAGCAAACAATTATTTATCTGAATATGGTGTTAGAATTGCGACAAAAGGCAAAAAAAAAAAAAAGAGTGAAATTCCATATATAAAAGAAAAATGATAATATTCACACGGTATTTGACAGTATAAGAAAAAAAGAGAGAGGGGAGAGAGAAAGAGATCTCGATTTGGAAGAGACCTACGAGGTTTTTGATTGCTCATCAAAGCCTGATGATCGTTTGCATCCGCTGACGAATATGGAAAGCAAACTACAACAACGGATGCTTCGTTTCCGTTTGCCATTTTAATTTTTCTCACATTAAATCCTAGGTCATTGATCTTCATATTCTTATTATAGTCGTACGCAATTTTATCGAAATCGAGAAAAAAAAACTGTCAGAAATATTCGATCTTAATTTTCGTCAGATTCATTCAAACTTTATTTCAACCATTTTTCTAAAAAAGAAAAGAAATTTTTTCTAATATTATTACTAAATTAATTTTATTATTAAATTAATTTTTTAATTTTCTTTTTAAATTAATTGTTTAATTTTATTTTTAAAATAATTTTTTTAATTTTATTTTTAAATTAATTGTTTAATTTTATTTTTAAAATAATTTTTTTAATTTTATTTTTAAATTAATTGTTTAATTTTATTTTTAAATTAACTTTTTAATTTTATTTTTAAATTAATTTTTTAATTTTATTTTTAAATTAACTTTTTAATTTTATTTTTAAATTAATTTTTAAACTTCAAATGTAAATTTTTCAGTTTTGAAAATTTTGTATATTTTATTACCTATTATTTCTGAAAACAACAAATTATTCAAAACTTAGTCTATATTCAATCTTAAATTAACATTATTTCATGAAATTTCTATACTTCAACATACAACTCTTTTACGATTCAATTACTTTCCATAATTTATTATTAAAATTTTTCTCTAAATCAATCAATTAAGGAAATTTAATTTTTAATCATCCTCAGAAAGTTCTTTAGTAATTAAACTACATAAAAATAAAAAATTGAATTATAAAGATATTTGTATAGAATAAAAAAATGCAATAAATTACTCACCGAAATTAATGAAACTGACAATGAGTATTGTGAATATTCCCAAATATTGATCAAAGAAGAGACTCACCTGGAACAAAAAGAAGAAAACATAAATATTTCATTCTATATAATAGCGAAATAATCATAAATTTGAAATAAATTGTTATGAACTAGCATTATTTATTAATAAATAATAATAATTTCAGAGACCACAAAATTTTGTCATGTAATATTAAGTAAATTAAATTTAATTAATTATGAAAAAGATTTTAATTTTTTTAAAGGGGATTAAAATTTAAAAACGGGATTTTTCAAATTGAGTTTAACAAATTGTAAAGCTACTTTTATTTCCAAATTCCGTAACTTTTACTATATTGAAAGTAATTTTAGTAAATTAAATTAAAATGTAAATAAATATAAATAAATATAAATAAATATAAATAAATAAAAATGTAAATTACAATAGTAATTAGTTAACTTTACTTCGAATTTAATAAAATTTACTCCAAAATAAGTAAAATTTATAATTTAATTTAAAAAACTCTTTAAAAAGATTCAATAATACTTTAATATTAAATAGAATTTTAGTAAACTAAAATTGATTTTTTTTTAATTTTCAATTATTTGTTTATAAAAATGCAATTATCTTTAAATAATAGAATGGAAATATTCTAAAACCCTTATTTTTTAAAAATTTTAAATAAAAGTTTTCAAATATTCAATTTTTTTAAATATTAAGTAAAATTTTTAACTAACTTTTTATTTGCTTAGAATTTTTAAAATTTTAATTTTACTAAAAAAATGTTCTTAGAAAATAGTAGAAGTAAATTAAATAATTAAATAGTAAATTAAATTAATTAAATTAAAGTAAATTAAACAGTAAATTAATAAAAATTTTGTTGCAAAAAAATAATATTTTACCCGCAAAGTTTGATGCAAACAAAATAGAAATATTTTTTCTTTCAAAATAATCAGTTTTTCTAAGAATATCAAATTGAGTAAAAAAAGGAATTTTTTTGCCTTGATTTTAAATTTCTGTTAAATTAAAAATTCATCAATTTCTACATTGAAATTCTTCGAAAAATTGTCTTTCTTTCAATTTTCGAATAAATAAATTAAGCAATTTAATTGTTTTCAAATTTCAATTCAATTTCACAAAATACAATTGTTTTTAAAAGATTTAAGAAACTTTGGAAAATTTAATTAAAATTTCACACAAAACGTACGTTTTTTTGGCTCAATTTAATATTCTTAGAAAAAATGAAAATAAAAAAGCTTTTAACTTAAGGAAAATGACAATTTTTTTGTAAATTTTTATTGTTTTAGAATATCTCTAAAGTTTTTAACGTTCAAATGAATGAAATTTATGCATTTCTAATTGAAATTAAATTTTTTTTACAATAATTTTGCGTCAGTGTTAAAAAGAAAATTACTTACAAAGTTTCTAGAATTAAAATTTATTTTTCTAATTTTCATTCGAATTAGTAATTTACTAATTTTTGAAAATATTATTAATAAAAAATTTTTTTTCATTTGAACGTTCAAAACTTTTGGATAATGTTTTATGATAATTTATTAATTTTATTAATAATTAATTTTTATTAATTTTTGAAAATATTATTAATAAAAAATTTTTTTCATTTGAACGTTCAAAACTTTTGGATAATGTTTTATGATATTTCAATAATTTTATTAATAATTAATTTTTATTAATTTTTAAAAATATTAATTAAAAACATTTTTTTTTCATTTGAACGTTCAAAACTATTGGATCATGTTTTATGATATTTTATTAATTTTATTAATAATTAATTTTTATTAATTTTTAAAAATATTAATTAAAAATATTTTTTTTTATTTGAACGTTCAAAACTTTTGGACTATGTTTTAGGAGATTTTATTAATAATAATTGGGAAAAGGGCTGAAAGGAAGATTAGGAAAATTAATTCGTAAATATTAATAAATATTGAAACATAATTTTTGACTAATTAATGAAAGTTTAGTAATTAAAATCATACTCAAATTCGAGTTTAGTTCAATTTTGTAATTTTTTATATTTAACTTATTTTATAGATTATTTTTTATTACGATTTTAGAGAAAAAAATCTTTTTCGATAAAATTTAGTTAATTTTTTTTGTTCTTTTTTTCTATTTATTTTCCCAAAGAAGACCAAAAATTGCAAATAAAAAAAAAAAATAATAATTTTAGAGAAAAAAATCTTTTTCGATAAAATTTAGTTAATTTTTTTTGTTCTTTTTTTCTATTTATTTTCCCAAAGAAGACCAAAAATTGCAAATAAAAAAAAAATAATAATTTTAGAGAAAAAAATCTTTTTCGATAAAATTTAGTTAATTTTATTTTTGTTCTTTTTTTCTATTTATTTTCCCAAAGAAGACCAAAAATTGCAAAAAAAAAAAAAATAATAAGAAAACGGAAAATTGTAATTACGAGTGTACGGTCATGTAAAAAAGAAAAGGAGAGGAGAGACAAAGGCAAGGCGAAGGCAATTACACACATGAAGTTAAAATGAACTCAAGAGAGAGAATATGTGTGTATATAAAATGAAAGTAGGAAGGAAAATTTGCTCGTTTATAAATGGTTGGACAGCAGGTGGCTACTGTAGAACACAGTACATCCACGAACAGGCTAACTGTCGTGAGAAGTTAAACCCAGGTAAATGTGTTCGCGATGCTATGCGCGCAATATTGTAGTTTATTATACCCAAACAATAACCGCATGCGGGAACGGGTTTCCCGGGTTAATTTGATTTACTTAGTCTATCCCGGCAAGTTATTCTCGATTAAGGACCGCCAATGACATGCCTTGACTATCAACAAATTTCTCTATAATTTAATGTTACATCGCGGTTATCGAAAATCAATATAACATACATTAAATGACTGAAGCTTTCCTCCCTATATACGCATATAGATATATATATATAGTGAGAGGAAAGACTCTCTCTCTCTATTCCTCTCTAACGTTATCAATAGCTATCACTTAGTGAGTTAAAGTCAAATAGAGATCAGTGAACTGCTAACCGAAATTTCACATCAAAACTTTGTCAAACTTGCCGTTTTGCCAACGTTCACCATTTCAACGATTATTTACACTGATTTATCAATTTCTCCTCGTGCATTCTCTCTTCATCTCTATATATCTCTCTCTGTCTTTCTCTATCTCTCTATCTTTCTATCTCTCTCTATCGCTTCTCTAAATTTTAATCAGAGGAAATGAAATTTTTTCTACCAACTAATTCAATTAGTCAATGCAGTGAAAATTTAATCGAAAACAAATAGCAAACGGTAAAAAAGTAATAAAAGTTAAGCTTAACCAAGTATTTAGCAAACATTAATTTTTATTTCCTAAAAAGAAATAAAAAATATAACTAAAAAAAAAAGTATAAAAGTTAATTATAAAAATAAAATAAAGTTATTAAAAAAAAAAATAAAAAAGTTATTATAAAGTTAATATAAAGTTTTAAGTTAATATAAAGTTATTTATTGAAATTCAATTTTAATTTGCAATTATCGAATGTCAGTTCGAAATTTTGGATTTTCAATAATTCAAATTTAAATTATTTAATTTTTTTTTCATTTAAATTCTGATTTTATGGAATTAGCAAAAAGTCGTTCACTACAATGATCCCCAAGTTTACGTTGGTGAAGTTCGCAACGTTTATAATCAACGATTACTGAAGAAAAATATTTTTCAAGCAAATTTTTATGAATTTTAGTAAATAAAATAATACGTTTAATAATAATAATAATTAATTATTAATTATTAATTAATAATAATTTTTTGAATAATGATTTACAAACAAAATATTTCGGAACAAAACATTTTTATTCTTTCTAGTAAGAAAATAATTTTTTTCTTTCAATCGTTGATCATAAACGTTGAGGACTTCACTGACGTAAGTTTTGACGTCGGTGATGAAGTTCGCAACATTTTTACCCAACGATTGAAAGGAATAATAATTAATAATAAAAGAATAATAATTTTTGTTCACAAAAATTTTTGTTTTGTAACTGATTATTAAAAAAAATTAATCGTACTATTTTCTTTACAAATATTTATAAAAATTTTCTCAAAAAAATATTTGTTTTCTAAAATCGTTGACTATAAACGTTGTAAACTTCACCAACGTAAGTTTTGAACATTCAAATGAACGAAATATTTTTAATTGAAGATATTTTAATAAATTACTAATCATAAAAAAATTTAAAAACTTAAATTTTACGTTTACAAACTCAGTAATTAATTTTTTTTTGATAGTGAAGTAAAATAATTATAATAAAACTTTACTTCTGAGAAGAAATAAATTAATTTCGTTCATTTGAACGTTCAGAACTTTAGGATCTTTCACTATACATTAAATAAGTAAAAATTTCCACTGATTCTCAAAAATATTTTACACTAAATTCTGGAGTATTGTTATTCTTTAGGGAGACAAAAGTATACCCTTTATGCCCTTGGAAAAAAAGTGAATTATAAAAGTAATTTTTAAGGGCAAAAAATAGAGCATTTAATTCTTAGGGAATTGAGTTAGAAAACATTTCAACTAATTCAGATGGAACTATTTTTTGATGAATTAACTAACAAAAATTTTTCAAACAAATAAATAAAATAAGAAAATTAAAAACTAAAAGTTAGTAAAAATTTCAACTAATTGTGATGCAAATATTTTTTTACTGAAATTAAAGTAACAAAAAGTTAGGTAATAATTTTGATGAAACAATTTTTTCTCAATTTAGTAACAAAAAGGTTTTAAAACAAATAAATGAAACCGAAAAATTTAACTAAAAGTTAGTAAAAATTTAATTCTTAAGAAATTAAAGTAACATTAAATTAAAATAGTAAAAATTTCAACCAATTGTGATACAAATATTTTTTACTGAATTAAAGTAACAAGAAGTTAGGTAATAATTCTGATAAAACTACTTTTTTCAGTTTAGAAACAAAAATGTTTCAAAGCAAATAAATAAAAAAGGAAAATTTAACTAAAAGTTAGTAAAAATTTAATTCTTAAGAAATTAAAGTAACATTAAATTAAAATAGTAAAAATTTCAACCAATTCTGATACAAATATTTTTTACTGAATTAAAGTAACAAGATGTTAGGTAATAATTCTGATGAAACAATTTTTTCTCAATTTAGTAACAAAAAAGTTTTAAAACAAATAAATAAAACAGAAAAATTTAACTAATAGTTAGTAAAAATTTAATTCTCAGAGAATTAAATTAACATTAATTTAAAATAGTAAAAATTTCAACCAAATGTGAAGCAAATATTTTTTACTGAATTAAAGTAACAAGAAGTTAGGTAATAATTCTGATGAAACTATTTTTTCTCAGTTTAGAAACAAAAAAGTTTTAAAGCAAATAAATGAAACAGGAAAATTTAACTAAAAGTTAGTAAAAATTTAGTTCGTAGGAAATTAAAGTAGAAAATTTCAACTATAATTCAGATGGAACTATTTTTTGCTGAGTTTAGTAACAAAAATTTTTAAAACAAATAAATAAAACAGGAAAATTCTACTAATAGTTAGTAAAAATTTAATTCTTGGAGAATTAAATTAGTAAAAATTTCAACTAATTGTGATGAAAATATTTTTTACTGAATTAAAGTAACAAAAATTAAAAAAAAAATAAATAAAATAGTAAAACTAAACTTTAAGTTAGTAAAAATTACTAAATACTTTTAAATAGTGGAAAAATTCCCGCACATTCAGATTGAAGATTTTTTTCTACGCTTAAGTTTAAATTAGTAAAAATGTTTACTAATTTAATTGACTTTTTGCTTTTGAAATTGGAATTGGGAAATTTTTTCTAATAAATAGTAATTTCTACTAATTTATTAGTTAAAATTTAGTAATTAAAAAACAAAAATTCAGTCACTGATTCAAATTAATAAACAATTTTTACTAATTAAATTTAAAAAGTAAACTTAGCAAATAAAAAATTTTGTAACAACGAAATAAAATAGTAAAATTGAAATAAAAATTAGTAAAATACTAATATATTTCCTCTACTTTCAAAAATTGAATTAGTAAAAGTGTTTACTTAATTTTTAAAGTGACTATCATTTTTCTATGAAATTAGCGAATTTTACGAGTAATAAATAATAATTTTAAAATAAAAATTTATTAGCCAAATTTTGTAAATTAAATTAATTAAATTAGAACTGGGAATGAATGACAATTAGCTAAAAATGTTTACTAATTTAACATTTTTACTAGTAAAATTTAAGGAGTAAATGTATCAACAAAAAAATGTTAAACAACGAAATAATAATTAAACTTTAATTTAAAATAGTAAATATCAACTAAAAATTAGGCAAAATACAAAATATTTTTCTTTCTATTTTTAAAAATTGAATTAGTAAAAATATTTACAGTAATTTGGTATAGTGACTGGGTTTTTGCTCTTGAATTAGTAAATTTTACTAATAAATAGCAATTTCTAATTATTTACTAGTAAAATTTACTAATTAAAAAAACAAGAAGTTTTTCTATATCAAATTAGTAAACATTTCTGCTAATTCAAACTTAAAGAGTGATTTTAGCAGTAAAAAAAATTTAAACAACAAAATAAAATAGTAAAATTCAACTAAAAATTAGTTAAAATACTAAAATGTTTGTCCATATCAAATTAGTTAACATTGCTGCTAATTCAAACTTAAAGAGTGATTTTAGCTGCAAAAAAATTTAAACAACAAAATAAAATAGTAAAATTCAACTAAAAATTAGTTAAAATACTAAAATGTTTGTCCATATCAAATTAGTAAACATTTCTGCTAATTCAAACTTAAAGAGTGATTTTAACAGCGAAAAAAATTTGAATAACAAAATAAAATAGTAAAATTCAACTAAAAATTACTAAAAATACTAAAAAGTACGAATTAGTGAAAGAATTTCCCAAATATTTTGACTTTAAAGATTTCTTACTTTCTCCAAATTTTTCCCTTCCGTTTGACTTCATACCCTGAACTCTGAACCTTACATCCGTTTTCATGTCAATAATATAAGGAATAAAGGAAAAACAAAAAAAAAAAAATTCAAGAAAAAGTTGTGAAAAATAGCGAATTATTTCTGTTGCTGTTTGCTACAGACAATGGAAGATTACATAGAACGTGATGTTCTCTTCCTGGTTCATTTTTCTGCACGTAAAGTTGACACGCTTACAGAAGTATACAAGTTTTAACTCACGTTTTTTTCAGAAAGAACAAGCCAGTAAATGCCCAAGGAATTTTAGTTTCTTTTCTTGAATTTGTACCTCACGTCATGATTTATCCAAGCAATGAGGAAATATCAAACTAAATTAAAACTTTACAAACGAAATATTGCATTACTTCCTTTTATTTACAAAATCGACTGATTATTCTGTTTTAAACTTTTTCCCAATGTTTACTAATTATTTTCTATTTTAAGTTTTTTGGTATTTTTTTTTTTTTTAATTTAATTCTAATTGTTTTATTTAACTTATTTTTTATCTACTTTACTAATTTTACTATTTTTCTTACTTTACTTATTTATTTTTTTAATTTTGATAACATTTTCATTTATACTACTAATTTTCTAATTTATTTGACTATTTTTTTACATTCGCAACTAATTTTACTAATTACTTTATTTATTTTATATTTTACTCTTTTTATTAATTTTTATTTTATTTCTTCTAATTTTTTTCTTATCTTCTGTACTAATTACACTTGTTTTTTATTTAACTAATTTTTTATTTACTTTATTAACAATGCGAATTGTTTTCTTTTACTTTACAAATTATACTATTTTTTTCATTTACTTCACTAATATAGTAAATATTTTATTTTACACTATTTATTTTATTCATTCTACTAATTTGACTAATAATTTTTACTTTTTCTCTAAATCTGAATTTAATTCAGTGAAAAATTACTTAATGTTTAATTGTTTACTAATTAAATTTTGACCGTTTCTGTAATAATTTGACTGACTTTTCTGTTTATTTTACTAATTTAACTAATTTCTTTATTTACTTTATAATTTATACGAATTAGTTCGTATATTAGTAATATTTATCATTATTATTATTATTATTATTATTATTATTATTATTATTATTATTATTATTATTATTATTATTATTATTATTATTATTTTGCTTGAATAATAATTTATAGATTCATTCCAAAAGGAATTATCAGAATGAATTTCATTCTTGGAATAAAATCCACAATATTCATTTATAATAAGCAAAGAATGTAAACTAACAATTGAATGAGAATTTAAACAAAAAATAATACAATCGAACAAAAGGGAGAAGAAAATCTATAGAGATTTCTTTGCAAAAAAAAATCCGATAATCAACAATCACTTGACGTGATACTTATTTGTCAGGGATGACAATAACGGAATTCCATTTTAATAAAATTCCATCAAAATCCAATAGTAAAAGTAAATATTAAAAATAATTTCAATGAATTGAATATCATTTCTACTTTTATAGTGTTTGATTAACAACCTCTTTCAATTTTATATTCACGCACGAATCCTTTCATTTGAATTGATGGATTTTCTCCTCTATCCTTTCTTTCTTTTTTTTTTTATTTTAACCAGCTTTTTAAAGCACTAGTATCTTTACGATTGGAGGGAGGGAAAAAAATGGGTAATGGGCTGGATTTAAATGGACAGGAATGTTTTGAGTGAAATTGAGTGAATGGAAGCTTTGCAAGTTTCTGTGGTTTAAATCAGTGTTCTCTTCATTCGAAAATTTGTTCCGAAAAAAAAATAATGAAAGGAGGGAAATTTTTTTTCCTGCTTTAAATTCTAAGGAAAGTAAAAAAAGAGTATTATTTAAATATTATTTATTATTTTTCTTTCTTAACGAAAATAAATACCTGTTTGGAAATGAAAAAATATTTTTTAATGTTTTCATTACAAATTATTTTCTTTTTTAATCTTTTTGCAAAAGATTTTTTTTATACATTTGTTTTCTCCAAAAAAAAAAATCTATTCTTGAAGAGCAAAACATTTTTTCTCTATTATTTCTCCTTGAAGAAGATTTAAAAAAAAATCTCTGAAATCACCACTTTTTCAAATTGGAACACTCTTTTTAAATGGACATTCGCCTCTAAACTGAGACACTTTTTTCACAAAAAAATCCCACAAAGAAGTCCTTTGAAAATTGGAATATTTTTCAGAGTAAAAGAAAAAGAGAAAACTGTGCCGCAACGAAGTACTATCCGAAAATTTAGATTTAAAAAAAAGTACTTTACATAATTTTTATTCATTGAAAATTAAAATCTCTTCAAGAACCTCAATTTGTTCGTTAAAAAAATTCCTTTTTGCAAAAAAAAATATTAATGCGTTTTATTTTATAATTTTTTTTCGTATTTTGCTTCTGTTTCTCTTTAAAATATCTCCCTTGCTATTTTGATATTTATGTTTCCTTTCATGCAACTCCTGTTTCTACACCGGCGCAACACTTTCAACAACAGGAAAAGAAGCGAGAAAAGGAAGAGAAAGGTCATGGAGCAAACGAGGGAGAAAGAGGAAAATAAAAAGATGGAGAGAGACAGAATGTTGAAGAGGTCGATACTTGGTAACTTATACGGAAGTAACGAATCTAGATTCTATTGAAACGTGAGAGAAGGAACATTAATATTGCAAAAGAGAATATATGTGAAGGCTAAAATTGATTTCAATTGTAACGTTCATAATGAAGAAAAGCAATTATCTAGACACCTGCAATTTGTCTTCAATTTATCATTAATTTATAATCATACCGAAATTTAATTAGATTTTTTTTTCAAAACTAATTAATTTTCCATCTTAATTCATAGGGAAAAAAAAATTATTTAATCTAAACAGAAAAAATTCCACTATTTTTTGTGCGGAAAAAATATTTCTTTTTCCATTCAATTAACTAATAAACCTTGTAAACATTTAACAAAAAGATAAAAAAAATTTCAAACAAAAAAAAATAAAAACATAAAAAAAATAATCACAAAAAAAAAAGTTCCTAAAGTTTCGAACGTTCAAATGAACGACAACATTTCTTTACTTCTTCCAAATTGTATTTCATTTCAAAAAAAATTATTTTTCTAAATTAAGACAAATTAATTCTAAACTAAATATTGTTTAATTTTAATTTTCTTTTACTCAATAGTAATTTTCCAAAATAAAGGTGAAAAAAAATTTCGTTCTTTGAAACTTTAGCTCCATAAAAAAAAATTAGCAGAAAAAATTAAGATTTGTTTAAATCTTCAAATACACACTTAAACTAATTTTAATTTGTTTAAATGAAAAAATAAAAAGTTTTTTTAAATAAATTTTAATTTTAATTTTGTTTTCTAAAGCATTTTTTTTTCTTGCCTTCATAAAAAAAAACAGGTTTTCAAGAAAAAAGAAACTAAATTAAACAAAATTAATATTCCCTCGAAGCAAAACCTTTTGATATCCTATACGAAAGGAAAATTTGCATCAAAATGAGAGGAATCCGCTGAAACGGCAATTACTTTTTCCTAGCCGAGAAAAACTCTGTATATAGTTACTCTGTCATGTATTTTAGTCTCCGCAGAAAAACTACACACGTCAGAGAAAATTCAGATTTTTCCCCATAGTTAAAAGTCGAGAGAAATTTTCTATTTACAAAATCAATTTTGAACCCTTTAACCGAAATTCGAAAAATTAAATCATATTTTTACGGATTGAAAGTATAAACAATTCGGTGAATTCAATTTTTCCTAAAGTTCAAGTTCATTACACATTTACGAACATCAATTTGAAAAAAAAAAATTCTAAAAGACCACTTTTTAATTTAAACTGAAAATAAACACAATAATAATAATAATTTTGATTTAAATAATCTAATTTTTTCTAAACATCAAAAGTTCATTTAACATTATAATCAAGAGGTGAAAAAAATATATTTTTCCCCCAGGAAACAATTTTTCAATTTACAAACTTATTTTAAAAACAGTTTTTAAAAACAGTTCCAAAAAAGTAAAAAAAAAATGTACCTGAAATTTGTTGTCAAAAATAGTTTTTTCTCTCTCATTTTACAAAATTCACTGCGAGGAAAAAGAGAAGTGAACTTCAGTGAATCTAATTTTTCCTAAACATTCAACATTTCAAGAGATTGATTATGTTTTCATTCAACATAATCAAGAGTTGTAAAAAAAATATTTTTCCCCAGAAAAACAATTTTTCAATTTACAAACTTATTTTAAAAACAGTTTTTTAAAACAGTTCCAAAAAAGTAAAAAAATTTTATCTGAAATTTGTTGTGAAAAATATTTTCTCTGTCATTTTACAAAATTCACTACGAAGAATAAGAGAAATAAAAAAAAATAAAAAATTCAGCTGTAAATTTAAAACACGATTTTTTAATTAATACGTGATGCAGTGTTATTTTATCAAAAAAAAAAAATTTACTTGCAAAAGAAATAAATAAATTCCCTCCCTTTGATTGTAATGATTGCGACAATAGTACATGTCACTTGAATGTTTTTGAGAAATAAAAAAAAATCGAGAAAAAAAACTACTCGGAAATATATAATAGAAAAACGAGTGCACAATATTCATTGTCAAACGACTTTTAATCCTTTTCAACTCAACGAATTTATTGATAAAAATGTTTTGTTGGAAAAAAATATTTGCTCTGAAAAAAAATTCGAAACATTAAAATTTTCCCGGAGAAAAATGTGGAAAAAGTTAATAAGTTTCCCGAGAGTCAATTTGCTTAATAAATACTGTACAGTCAGATTTTAAACATTTTTGTAACAATAATCATCTTCATTGTCGTATTAATAAAAATAGAAGAAATAAAAAAATCATAAAAATGAAAAAAAATCATGATCCCAAGTTTTGAACGTTCAAATGAACGAAATATTTTTTATTAACGATATTTTAATAAGTTTCTAATCATGAAAAAATTTTAAAACTTAAATTTTACGTTTAGAAACTCAGTAATTAACTTTTTTGATAGTGAAGCTAAATAATTAAATAATTTTTAATAATAATAAAAATTTCATTTCTATAGAAAAAATAAATAAATTTCGTTCATTTGAACGTTCAGAACTTTAGGATCTTAAAAAATCATAAAAATCATTAATCATAAAAATAATAAGTAAAACAAATAATAATAATTATTATTATTACTGTATGACTTTAATTTTCCACTACTTTTTAAGTTTTAAGCAAATTAGCACGAAGTAAAAAAAAATAACGTCAGTGAAGTTCGCAAAGTTTATGATCAATGATTGAAAGAAAAAAAATTATTTTCCTACCAAAAAGAATAAAAATTTGTTGTTCAAAAATATTTTGTTTGTAAATTATTATTCAAAAAATTAAACGTATTCTTTACTAAAATTATGTAAAAATTTGCTTAAAGAAATATTTTTCTTCAGAAATTGTTGGCTATAAACGTTGTGAACTTCACCAACGGAAAAAAAAATTTAATTACTATTTTTCCCTTAGAATTTCACATATTTTACTATCGTCAATATACAATAAAAATGAATTAGTGTAATTGACTAAATAAATATTTAAATGGTAAATTTGAAAATTTATTAACAGGAAAATAAATGAATACAATTATTAATAATTAATTTTTAGTATTACTTTATTTTTATTATTATTATTATTATTATTATTATTATTATTATTATTATTATTATTATTATTATTATTATTATTATTATTATTATTATTAATATATTAAAAGTTGGTTTTAATCGAGTTTTTAGAATTCATAGAAATATTTTTTAAACGACTATTAACAATGATAATAATAATAATAATAATAATAATAATAATAATAATAATAATTTTATTATTAATAATAATAATAATAATTATTATTATTATTATTATTAATAATAATAATAATAATAATAATAAATTAAAAGTTGGTTTTTATCGAGTTTTTAAAATTCATAGAACTATTTTTCAAACGACTATTAACAGTGTAAATAATTCGCAAAATGTGCAGAAAAAATCTGTTTGCAAAAATCACTCTCAGCAGATAAAAAAAAACGGTATTAAAAGATTAAAAACTATATTTTAAGCGCCGTAAATATTCAAAGACCATAACAAACAGAAAATTTTCAACAGCAAAGCATTTTCGACAAACTCTTTTTTTTTCCTCCATCATTAAATTCTCTCCCTCTCTCTCTCTCTCTTTTACATTATTATTAACAGAGATTGAGGGGAAAAAATGTGAATTTTTTCCCAAAGTTAAAAACTCAAGAAAATTATAATAAAAAAATCAAGATCATATTCAAAGTTATACATTCGGTCCTTGTCGTTAAGGTTGTTTTTTTTTTTGCTCGTTTTTATTCCCTCGTTTAATTCTTTCTTTTCAATAATATCACACTAGAAATAAGTTTTTCCGCTCCATTCGAACAACTTTATCCCGTCCGATAAAGTTTTACGATCAAAACTTCCCCGTAGCAGCATACTACTTGAACTTTCACAATTAATCTGTCCTGAACAATTTTTTTCTTTCTCTCTTTCTCTCTCTTTCGTATTTTTTCTTTCCTTCTTCTTTTGCTTTTTTTTGATCCTAAACAAGAGAGAATCCTATTACAGATTCAGGTGTTCGATAAACCGTTAAACACAAATGATAATGGACAATTACAAGTACGCCTCGATAGAATCGAGCACTATGGGGTGATGCTCGTGAAATGAGCGTAAAACCATCGCGATAATGAGATTTGATAACCATCGTTTAATCTTGCTAAATCGTATAATGGTGAATAATTTCTCGGTGGAATTGCAAAAATTTTATATATATATATATATATAATGTATAAGAATTATATTGTACATATTTATGGTAATGCGTATGGATATTTGCCGCATACTTTGAAAATTGCATCTGACATAAATGTTAAACATTCAAATGAAAAATGACTTTTTTTTTATTTTACTTTACGAAAAGAAATTTTCTCCTCCTGGGAAAAAGATAACTTCTTCCAAACTAGCGAAACTATTATAATTGAAAGCATCACGGTAAATCTTTAGGTATTAAAATAACACCAAAATGGATTAGAATAACACTAAATTGGATTATTTTAATCCTCTTTGGTGTTATTTTAATACCTAACGATTTACCGTGATTAAAAATTTCGCGAATGTGGCGAAATTTTAAAATTGATACAGATAAACAATTTTTTCGACTTTTATAAAAATAAGTATTTTGTATAAAAAAATAAATTTCACCAGCAACAATTCTTTAAACATCATTTTTATTTTTTTTTTTTTGCTTCATTTTTTAAAGAAAATTATTAATTTTATAAAATGAATATAATTTAAAAATTTCAAATTCAAATTTTTCGTTAAAAACACTAAAATAATTTAATTTTGGAAAAAATTGCAAATAATTCATTGCAGAAATTCAATTTTTTTTCAAATGTAATAAAATTATTCTCATAAAATTCAATTATGTTGTAAAATTAAAAAAAAAAAAATTCTCGTTAAAATCCCAACTATGTTTGTAATTAACAAAACCATTGCCACAAAGTTCAATTATTTATGATCCCCGATAGTTTTGAACGTTCAAATGAACGAAATATTTTTTATTGAAGATATTTTAATAAATTACTAATCATAAAAGAATTTAAAAAGTAAAATTTTGATTGCAAACGCAGTAATTAATTTTTGTAGATAGTGAAGTAAAATAATTGCAATAAAAATTTCATTACTAGAAAAAATAAATAAATTTCGTTCATTTGAACGTTCAAAACTTTAGGATCTTAATTATTTTCAAAAATTACAATAAAATTCTAGTCCTAATTTCAATTATTTTCAATTATTTTATTTTTTTATGACATTAAAATTATTGTCCTTATTTCAATTATTTTCAATTATTCTTCAATTATTTTTAATTAGTATCTACTATTTTAATAAAATTACCGAGGAAAATTCAATTATTTAAAAAACAATTTTAATAAAATCCTACAAAAACATGTAATTATTGTCAAGAACATTAAAAATTTCACAGGAATTCAATTATTTTCAATTTTTTATAAATTTCTTCGCACTAATTCAATTATTTTCATAAATTTTTAATTATTGTAAATTATTATAAAACATGACTCGGAGCAACAAACATTTTCATGTTTTATAGCAAAATACTTTTATAAGTTCTTTAATTTCAAAAAGGTTCGAATTCCGAATTTTCAAATGTCTTAATTCCTGTGGAAAAATAATAATAATAATTAAATATTTATTAATAAAAAAGAAATTATTGACATTTTTGCATAATTTTACAATTAAAGAAATTCGTATAAAAATGTAACGGAACATTTTTTCTTTTAAGTAAAATGTTTTCCTTTCATTTCTAAAAATTCCAAAATGCAAAAATTTTCTTTTTCAATGAAAATTTGTAATTGACAAATAGAATTTATAAACATTTTGTTTCGTTTATTTTGAAAAGAAACTGAATTTTAATAAAACAATTGTAATTAGAAAATTGAAATAATGTAAATTATTCCCTTATGAAAATTGAAAATTTAATAGAAAAATATTAAGAAACGGGAATATGTAATGTTTTTTTTCTACCAAAATAAAAGAATGAGTTTGTGAACAATATTGTTATTGAAAAATAAAAATGATGCATAAAATGGGTATTTATTTACTATTTCTAAATTCTAATTTTTTAACAAATTTTCTGTTTTTTAGAAATAAAGCAGAGAAAAATCAATCTTTTTTTTTAATTTTTTAATTTCGAATATTATTTTATTATGAATCGTGAAAAAATACCTCTGTTTGTTTCTTTATTTAGGTCTAATTTTATTTGTTTCTATTCTCTATTCTATACTTATAATTTTATTTGCAATTATTCTTCATTTTTATTCTAATTATATATTTTTGTATTTTTTTTAATTCATTTACTTCTATTTTTTTAATTTTTCTAATTTTATTTTCTCCTATTTTATAATGATCTCTAATATTTTTTTAAATATTATTTTCCATTTTCTCTAATATTATTTAATACTATTTTCCATTTTCTCTAATATTATTTAATACTATTTTCTTTTTCCTCTAATTTTCTTTTATCCTTTTCTTTTCTTCTTCTGATTTTAGATTTAATTATAATTTCTATTTTCTATTTTTTTTTAAATATTTTATTTTCTCCATTTTCTTATTAATTATTTTCTACTATTTTCCACTTTCTCTAATTATTTATTTGAAATCATTTCCTTTTTTCTACAAATTTTCACATTTTTTCAAAAACTCAAAAGTTTAATTTATCCGATTTCCATTTTTCTCGCAGTGAAAACATTCTTTTTGGTATTTCTCCAAATTTGTTTTAAAATTACTTTCCAGTTTTTCTAAACTTATTTTTAATTCTCATTTTCCCGAATTTTAATTTTTCTGATTTCCTATTTTCCATATAATCTTATTTTGTACTTATTTTCTCCTTGTTCTCAAATTATTTGCCATTTTCTCCAATTTAAAATTCCAAATTTGTTTAAAATTATTTTCCAGTTTCTCTACATTTATTTTTAATTCTTATTTTCCCGAATTTTAATTTTTGTAATTTTCTATTTTCTATACAATTTTATTTTGTACTTATTTTCCACTTGTTGTCAAATTATTTTTAACTTTTTCGATTTCAAATTATTTTTAAAATACTACAGAATTAGTTTATTCAGTTACAATTTTTTTTGCAGTAAAAAAAATTTTTAGTAATTTCTCCAAATTTGTTTAAAATTATTTTCTATTTTCTCTAATTTTATTTTATTCTTATTTTCCCGAATTTTAATTTTTGTAATTTTCTATTTTCTATACAACTTTATTTTGTACTTATTTTCCACTTGTTCTCAAATTATTTTCCAGTTTTTCCGATTTCAAATTATTTTTAAAATACTACAGACTTAGTTTATTCAGTTACAATTTTTCTTGCAGTAAAAAAAATGTCAGTAATTTCTCCAAATTTGTTTGAAATTATTTTCCATTTTCTCTAACTTTATTTTATTCCTATTTTCCCGAATTTTAATTTTCATAATTTTCTATTCTCTATACAATTTTATTTTGTACTTATTTTCCACTTGTTCTCAAATTATTTTCCACTTTTTCCGATTTCAAATTTTTTTTTAAAATACTACAGAATTATTTTATTCAGTTACAATTTTTCTTGCAGTAAGAAAATTTTTAGTAATTTCTCCAAATTTGTTTAAAATTATTTTCCATTTTCTCCAACTTTATTTTATTCCTATTTTCCCGAATTTTAATTTTTATAATTTTCTATTTTCTATACAATTTTATTTTGTATTTATTTTCCACTTGTTGTCAAATTATTTTCCACTTTTTCCAATTTCGAACTATTTTTAAAATACGCTACAAAATTAATTTATCCAGTTAGAATTTTTCTTGCACAGTAAAAATTTTTTTTTAGTAATTTTCTCCAAATTTGTTTTGAATTATTTTAAAACAAGTTGTAAATCTTTAAAAATAGTTTTAAATTTTCAAAACAAGTTTTAAATTTTCAAAACAAGTTTTAAATTTTCAAAACAAGTTTTAAATTTTCGAAACAAGTTTTAAAAAAGTATACACGCGTCGCAAACTTCTTTAACGTCAGTTTACTTTCGAAAAATCTATTTCAATCATAAATTTAATAAAATAAATTTTGTTCAAACTTCAAACAGATTTTGTTTTGTTACTTTTCGAGGGGGAAAATTTTTCTTTCCATCAGCGTGATATAATTTTAAACTGATTTCCAGAAAATAGTGATTGTTTTTTGAAGCTCGACAGCAAGAACTGAAGTGTTAGGTAAAAAATACGTTGGGGGATTTTTATACATCGGTAAGTGTAACATAATAATAGAGTAGAAGTAGCGTATACTCTTATTTGTTTCTCAAAAAAAAAAAAAAAATTGGTCAACTTTTTTTCCTTTTTCGAAATACGTATTTTTCATCTGCAAGTGTTTGCGTTAGGATTTAATTAAAGAGTTCCGTGATTTTAACATAACCTGTCATCTTGGTAATATTTTATGAAACTTAACACTTGCTTTGGCTTTTTTTCTTTCTCTCTCTCTCTCTCTCTCTCGCTTTTGAAATTCCATTAGAAAATTTTTGCAAAATACTCCACATGCGGCGCAGTGTCTGTTTGAAATTCTTTTGCCTAACGACTTTCTGAATACGTGATGGTATTTCATCACCTCTTGGGTATAAAAGTGATCGAAGTGTTGGATCAATTTCTGGGCACTATATATATAGTGAGGGCACACGGGGAATTGGTTCTTAATCAGTAATTACACTCGCCAAACCTGTCACGGTCATTGTGTCGGACCAATAAATGTAAAAGCAGACCAGGTCTCGAGAGTATTGGGATCTTTCCCACAGTGTCCGGTAGGCCAAAAAGAGACCATAAAGCCTTCTTGATTGGAGATATGTCTCCCTCTCTCTCTCAGTCTGATTCTCTCTTTATGCAAGCGTTCTCTCTTCGCTTTTGCTCGTCGTTCCGCGTTTCTTTCTTTTTTTCCCTTCAGCTTTCTTGCTTTTCCTTTTTTTTTCGTTTTCTCGTCGGCATAAGCGTGGCTCGATCCCCACTACTTTTAAAGAACCAACACAAGTTCGTATCTGGAATGCGCAGCCAGGCTCACACCAGCCAACGATTTGCTCAGATCGCCATGAATATTCCAGTTTTCTTATTTTGCTTCTCTTTTCCTCTTTTCTTCGGCGTTTCTTGCTTCACTCATTCTTTCTCCTCTTCGTTCTCTTTTTTCTCATTTTTATATATATTTTCTCTCTTTCTCTTCTTTGAAACGAACGTATATGAGGCCCTCGAACTCTGTGGCGAAAATTCAATATATACATTTTATATTCAGGGTGAAGTACTCCCTATTAAAAAAAAATGTAATCTTCGTTTTGGCGAATTTTTCTAATTTTAATGCAAAAATAAATAAATAAATTAATAAATCCGCTTGTAATAAATTTAAAGAAATAAATAAATCGTTATTATATAATTAAAGAAATAAATCTCATAGGACCGAGAGAACAATATTATTTAAACCAAATAGAATTTTATTCAAAAATTGGTATTTATTAAATTAGTTTTAAACTTTCAAACGTACTATGAAGGTAATTTTTTTTACAAGTTTAGCAAAATTTACTATACTGTATTTTAAAATAATATTAATTGAATATTTTCTTCTTTATTTTATTATTGTTATATTTAAATACCTTTTTTAGGTTTCTGAACTTCGAAAGCTCCGAAAAGTACTTTTTCTTATTTTTAGTAAAAAAATTTGAACTAATTTTCCTCCCTTTATTCACTGAAGAAATAAAAAATTATTCAATAGTATTTTTTTAACTTAAAAATTTGGAAAAAATTAAGTGAATTTTTCGGAAGGCCTCGGATCCACTTTAACGAACGAAAAAAGTCGCTTTAGTCGATTAAAAGTAGAAAAAAGTCGAAAAAGTCGATTATTTAATTCAGTGTTGTCACGAAAATTCAAATTAATCAAAACTTGTATAATTTTGCTAAATAAATATTCAAATACTTCGTACTTCTTTATTCACAGGAAATAAAATTTTAAAAATTTCAACTTTTCGAAATTTAATAATTTCTATAAAATAAAACTGTAATCTTCTTATACATTTAATTACTTTCTACAATTTTTAACTAAACTTCATCTCTAAATCAATTAATTTAGAGATTTAGATTTCGATAGATTTCAATAGATTTAGATTTCATCATCTACATGAATTTTTAATAATTTTTTGCAATTTCTTCAAAAATCCAATTATTTAAATAATAAAAATCAAATTTTTCATAATAATTCAAACCTTTTATTTTTCTATTTAAAAATATGAATTTAGGTAGAACATTTTCAAAAATTTTAATGAAGAAATTAATAAAAATTAACTTTTTAAAAATATTTCTCAATGATTTATTGAAAATAAAAAAAAAGTTTTACAATTAAATATAATTAAAAAATGTCTAAAAAATTGAAATTTGGTCATAACTTTTCAAAGCTGATTTAAATTTAGTAAAACATTTGAAAAATAATTCAAAATTTGTCAAAATCTTTTGAAAAATAATTAAGTTTTTTAAAAATAGAATAAATTAATGAAATTTTCCAAAGAATTTTAATTATAAATAAATTAGTTCTGAAAAATTATAAAGTAGTGCTGTATAAAAAATCCAATTTTTTATAATAATATAAACCGAACATTTTTCTATTTAAAGATATTAAATAAAGTAGCTAACATTTTCAAAAGTTTTAATAAAGAAATATTTCTAAATAATTTGTTAAAAATACAAAAAAGTTTTAACATTAAATACTATTAAAAAATGTCTAAAAAACTGAAATTTGGTCAAATCTTTTCAAAACTAATTAAAATTTAGTAAAACATTAAAAAACAATTCAAAATTTGTCAAAAGCTTTTGAAAAATAATTAAGTTTTTTAAAAATATGAAAAAAATCCAATTTTTCAAAAAATTGTAATTATAAATAAATTATTTCTGAAAAATTCTTACGTAGTGAATTAAAAAAAAAATTTATTTACTTTACTCGAAGGTAATTGAATCTTGAAAAATTGTAATAAAACAATTGTAAGAATTAATTTTTTATAAATATTGTAATGTATAATTTTTCAAAAATAATTGAAGAATTTTTGTATAATTTAAAACAAAATTGTTTTCAAGAATTTTAATTTGAAAATTTGGAATATATGATTATTTTCTCCAAAATGTTGAAAATAATTTTGAACAATTTTAATTCTATTATTTTGTATATGAATTTGAATTTTCGAAAATATTGAAAATAATTGAATTTTAAAAAATTAGAACGCAATAATTCAGAGAATTATTCTTTTCTAAACTATTTTCATATTATTTTTAAAACCTATTTTTTATTAATTTTCCTTTTTATTGATTTTACACTTGAAGATTATTTATTATCATTTTTGATAATTTAATATTATTTCAAAAATTTTCAATTAAAATTCTTTAAAAGTTAATTTTCAAAAATTGGAATAAAACACTTGAAAAGATGATTTAGTTTTCATTAAATTTTACAGAATTTTAATTATTCAAAATCTTTTTAATTGTAATATTTTGAAACATTTAAATAGAAAACTGATTGAAAAATAAGGTTCCAAAAGTTTGTCTATAATAAGTTATACTTTTTATGGTATAAAAATCGTAATGAGTTGCATTTTATACCAAAAATCAGGCTTGCCAAAAATATTGTATTTTGGCGCAAAATTTGGAAGAAAAGTCGCAAAAGTCGCAATTTTTTAATAAAAGTCGATAAAAGTCGCATTATTTGAAAATAGTCGGAAAAAAGTCATAAAAGTCATAATATCCGAGGCCTGTTTTGGTTTTGTACAAAAAATATTTTTCGATGCTGAGCATCGATGGTAACTTCATAGATCTTTTTTTTAACATTTGTAAAATAAAGATAAAATTTTAAGTTATTTTTAAAAATAACTTTGTCTTTTTTAAAAATTGTTTTTTTCCAGCCAATTATTATTTATCGCGACACAAGGTAAATTTATTTCAATATTATTTACCACACGAAACAAAAAATTTAATTAAAAAAAATTATCATTTGCACAGAAAGAGAGACACAAAAAGCATGGAAAAAAAAATTACAACTTTTAGTATAAATCAGATAAAATTGTGCGTGTATTTTTTTTCCAAAATAAATAAATGTTATTTATCATGTGGGACAAATTGAATTTCATTAAAATATTATCGTTTGCCGAGAGTTCGAAGTTAATTACATTAAATTAACTAATACAAGTGAGCAAGCAAAATTGTGTGACTGAATGTTTGACTGAAGGTCGATTAATGGTACATCGAACCGGTTAAAACTTGAGGGAGTTAGCAAAACATCGAATCAGTTTTACCTCACTCACTCTCTCTCTTTCTCTCTCTCTCTACGCTTGTTGATCTCAAAACCAATCCGATATCATTCTATTTTGTTCGACTAAAACACACAAGTCACTAATTAACCACGAAATTTACAATAAACCTCATTACAAATCATTCACAAAATAATGCATCGGAATTAAAATATTCTCATCGAATTTTTATTTTCTCTATTGTTGGAAAATTTTATTTGATTTGTGATTCTCTATTTGTTTCTTTATTTCGCTAATTTTATTTGTTACTATTCTCCATTCCATGTTTATAATTTTGTTTGTAATTATTCTTCATTTTCTCGAATTTTATTTTCTTGTATTTTTTATTTTTTCTAATTTTATTTTCTTTTTTCTTTTATTTCTTCTAATTTTATTTTCATCTATTTTTTTTAATTTTTCTAATTTTATTTCCTCCTATTTTTGTATTTTTTCTAATTTTATTTCCTCCTATTTTTTAATTTTCTCTAATATTTTTGAATACTATTTTCCATTTTGTCTAATATTCCTTTATCCTTTTTTTCTTCTGATTTTAGATTTTATTAATTTCTATTTTCTTCTACTTTTTCTAAGTAATTATTTTGTACTATTTTTTTCATTGCAAGAAAAATTCTCTCTGGATAAATTTCTTTTTCCTGCAACAAAAAAAAAATGTCCCCGATTTTTCCAAGTTTACTTCCAACTATTTTCCATTTTCTTCATTTTTAAAATTACTTACAATCCTCGAAACTTAATTTATCCATTTAAAATTTTTTTTTCAACAGCAAAAAAAAAAGAAATTTTCCTCAAAGATCATGAGCAGGGGGGCGTAAAGGAAAAAATGTGAGGGAGGAAAAAGGATTTAATACTAAAACCCGATATGAAAATGTCAAAAGAAAATACACACAAGGTAATCCTTGAAGTGCTCTCCTCTCGAACTTGTTGTGAAAATAAAGAGAGGAAGTAAAAAAGAGGAATGGGACGTGTTCTCGATCCTCAATGCTTAGAGGCACTTCGTGGAAGGTAATCCGCAGGAATACGCTCGGTCGGTTTCGTTGAGAATAATGGAAGAACCGCACCTTAAGAAAAATAACAAATAATAAAAGGAGAGAAGAGAGAAAAAAGAGAGAAAAAAAAATAAAACGAAGAAAAGCACTGCCCACAAGGATATGACTTAATAGACGATAAGCGAGCTCGGTCAACCAAAGTTCCATGAGGTTTGTGTGTTGACGATAATGAGATACTCAGTCATACATTACCCATTTGCTTTTGCTCATACTTACAAGAGGAGATGATTTTACCCATCTTAAAATATACAAAATTACATCCTGTTTGGAGAAAAAAAATTTTTTTTTTCAATAAAGAAAATCGTCGAAACAAAAAAGAAAAGGAAAACGACTGGAAAAATAATAATTTTACACAAATATTATTATAGGTTAATGATAATTTTACTAGGTGTTCATAATTTGTTATTGAAATTCAAATCCATTAAAATTTATTATTTTAAATCATTTAAGTCTATGTCAATAATTATTTTAATTCTGAATTTAGAATTTGTTGTTCAAAATTATATTAAATTAGTTCAATTATAAATACACTGTGATTTCGACATGTTGGAGAAAAATTAAATATTTTTACTGTTTATCAAAAAGTCTTCGTCAAAATCAACCTTGTTATTTAAAATTATTATTTTAATTTAATAACTTTATTTATATCAAATTATTACAAATTCGTATCAAAGTATTACAATTTTTTACCAAATTATTACAAATTTATATCAAATTATTACAAATTTATACCAAATTATTACAAATTTATATCAAATTATTATCAAATTATTTTAATTATTAAATTATTATTAATTATTTTTTTTTTATTTTTTATTTTTATGTTATTTGTTTTTTATCAAATTTATACCAAATTATGACAAATTTATACCAAATCATTAAACATTATTAAACATTCAATTATTAAGTATTAAACATTTAACATCTAAATTTAAATCAAATTATTAAAAACATATTATTAATAATTAATAATTACCAAGAAAAAAACAAAATTACGACCGAAAATTTAAATATAACGAACCTTTAAATCAATATATATTAGAAAGTGGAAAAAAAGAAGACCAGTGAACGCGACAGCTAATTAAGATTTTTACGAGCCACCTTTTATAAGATTAGAGGAAGTTTTTTTTCGAAAAGCAAAAAAAAAAAAAAAAACATATTCGATTCATCGCTTAGAAGAGATGAATAAAAAAGAGTTTACACAGATATGGTAGACAAACGCCAACTTGTTTCCCACGTTTCAAAGTCCTCGTCCGTTTCTAATCGACGAAATCTCGCAAAGAAAACGATGCGTGACGATCTATCTCACTCGCCAAAAATTAAAACACACCGATTATTCAAATCAAAAAAAAAAAAATTAATAATTTATTACCATAAATAATAATACGACTATTATGAAATTATTTTTAAAAAAAAGTTTTCAAAAAGTCTTTCAAGAATTGTGTTTCAAAATTTTTAAAAGGAAAAAAATTTATATTCTCTCAATTTTAACTAACTAAATATTTACTCTAAGTTTTTATTTTTTACTAATTTGAATTCCTGACTGGATTTTTGGTATTTAATTATTAAAATTTACCGATGAATAGTAATTTCTGTTAAATTATTACTAATTAGAATAAATAATTAATTAGACTGAATTTTAGTCACTAATTTTTGTAAACTGAAAACAAATTAAATTAAGTTAATTAAATTTATTAAATTTATTATTAAATTTATTAAATTTTCAATAAATTTATTAAATTTTTATTAAATTTATTACAATAGTTCACTAATTCAAAAGCGAAAAGTTCACAATAAAAATATATTCCCAGTAGGAAATTATTGAATAAAAAAAAATAACAAATGTAGAATTAAAATGAAAAATACAATAAAATTTCAATCGTACAAATGAAATTGAGAAAAAAGAAATCAAAGTAAAACAATTAAAATAGAATATATAAAATGTAAATAAATATTAAAATAACTACAAATAAATCAAAATAATAATATAAAGCAATGAAAATAAAATACGACTGAAAAATAATACACCTGAAAATTAAATAACAAAAAAAAAATAAAAATAAAGCAGCAACTACAAAATTATTATCAATTTATTATTATATTCATCATTTTTATCTTAATCGCAAAATAATTATTTTACTTTAATCATAAAATAATTATTTTACCTTAATTAAATAAAATAATGAAATAAAAAGAAAAAGAAAATCGATAAATTAATATTTTCAATTTTCCACCACCAAACAAAAAATATATTTCAATAGAAATATTTTTCTGCAAATTAAATTAAATTTTATTCAAAGAGAAATTTTTTCAAATTAACTAATAGACGGAAAATTTTTCTCCTGCATACAAAAATTGCAAATGGAAAACACCATAAACCGATGACTTAAAAACAAAGTAGATACACACTCCAGGACTGGCGTCTATATTTTTCCCCCTTAAAGAGGAAATGCATCTTTATATTTGCCATCTATATCGTTTATACTGTATTCCTATCTCTTTCCATTATTCCCCATAAAAAAAGGTTTTTAAAATTTTTAAAACACTGCAATATGTTGCACAAAACGGAAGAAAAAAAATCGAGAGCAAAAATTTACAACGCGTTCAAAAATATTTCAAATATTCCTTGAAATTTATATACTTTCCACCATGGCAATTTCTTTATATACATATTTTTCATCCCTACGTGGAATATTTTTTACCCATTAAAAAAATTGAGAAAAATTCTATAACCCACTTTTTCTAAAATATCCATTTTGTTAACCATTTTTTTGTTTTTAAAAAACTAAAAAAAAAACAGGGGAAAATAAAAAATTGAATTTAATTCTATTCAAATTGTAATTCTATTTTTTCAATGAATTAATTAAAAAAATTAATTAAAATTAAAATTAATTAAAAATTAATAAAATAATAATAATAATAATAATAAAAATAATAATAATAATAATAATAATAATAATAATAATAATAATAATAATATTAATAATAATAATAATAAAAATAGAAAATCATGATAAATAATAATAAATAATAAAAAATAAGCGAAATACATTTTCCCACTCCAAAAATAAAAATAATAAATACAGTTTTCCATCAAAGAAAATTAAATTATTTTTATTCGAACAATTCACTGAAATTTTGTTTTTTTTATCAAAAGTTCGAAATAAAAAAAAAATACTGGAGTTGAAAATAATAGGTCACCTGACAAACCCTTTATTAAATTCGCGTTAGTTATTGAAACAATAAACTGTGTATATACACTACACACTGAGAATAATGCGCGCAGTTTTACTATTCATTACGGAAAGTGATCATACTTAATTACGAAAACGAAAATTTCATTAACATTGTTAATAAAAGCAATATGCTATTTCATTTTACTAAATATGTATATAATATTATTATTTTACGTTGATATTATGTTCATTTTAATTAACTTAAATTATTACAAACTAAAAATAAAATCACGAAGTAGAAAATTACTGAAAAAAAGTTTTTATTTAAAATACAGAAACAAATATATCAAATAAATTAAATAATTTTAATTTAGGAAAATTGTTGGCTCAGAAGACAAAAGAGAATAAAATCAATTATCAGTCCTGCGATTTTTAGAATAATGTTAAATTTTATCGACTATTATAATCGTGTAAAAAAATTCGTGAACAAAAGAAAGGAATTTGAAAATATACAGTAGAATTAAAAATTAAATTTATATAAAATTAAATTGATTTAAAACTTTTTAATTAACAATTAAAAAAGTTGATTTGGTTCCAATATGGAATTGCTTATCTATTATCAAATAATTTTTATCTCGATTTTTATTTAAATCGATTAAATTATTATTATATTTGAAGAACAAATAGTTACTTGAAGCAAATACGATTTTATTGATTTAAATAAAAATTATCGAACTCAAATAAAAATTATTTGATACAAGTAAATATTTTTTAATTCAAGTAAATATTTTTTTATTCAAGTAAATATTTTTTTTATTTAAGTAAATATTTTTTTATTCAAGTAAATATTTTTTTTATCAAGTAAATATTTTTTGATTCAAGTAAATATTTTTTTATTCAAGTAAATATTTTTTGATTCAAGCAAATATTTTTTTATTCAAGTAAATATTTTTTTAATCAAGCAAATATTTTTTATTCAAGTAAATATTTTCTGATTTAAGTAAATATTTTCTGATTCAAGTAAATATTTATTTGCCAATATAGAAAACTAATCGATAATTTAAATATTGAATAATTTTTTGTATTATCGATAAAAAAATGCAAATAGAAATAAAAGTTATTTATATAAGTTAACCTCAATAGGAAAATAAATTATAAAAATAGTTTTAAAAATCCGAGAATATTACATGTGTGTGTGTATAAATATCATAAATAAATGACCAGTCAGGATTTATCCGTAAACTTTCTACTCGATTTCATCTTCCAACTTGTCAGATGGGTCAAACATATACTGTTCATTCATCCTACGGATTATGACGAGATAATACGCAATTACGTGTCGACACAACTTGCTTACCTGGCTTGGTTTCATTCATTCACAAAATCGTTTGATGTTGAAAATACATGTGCGCGATATCGCTTTGAGCAAAATATGCTTTTAAATCGTTGGCTTCCTTATTTTACAGTTTGCAAAAACCAGAAAAAAAAGAATCCACAGCATTCACGTTTTACCAGAATTTAATTTTTTTTTCAATAGCAAACCTTTTTTTGTTGCCCGAGGCTTAAACATTTTTTTACCCTCATTTTAAACTAATTAGCGAATTTTCAACAAAATAAATCACTAAACAGGGGAAATAAAGAAAATAATTGGGGAAAAAAGTGACTAAATAAATAAATATTACTAAACGAGAATAATGACAGTAAGAAAACAAATAAATAAAAAAAAAAACAAATAAACAACTGAGCGGAAAAGTAACAATTTTTAAAACTGATGAAAAAATTATGATTCCAAGTTTTGAACGTTCAAATGAACAAAATATTTTCTATTGCAGATATTTTAATAAAAATTATTATTCATGGAAAAATTTAAAAAAGAAAATTTTACTTTTACAAACTCAGCAATCAATTTTTTTGGTTATAAAATAAAATAATGGCAATAAAAATTTAATTTTTAGAAGAAATAAATAAATTTCGTTCATTTCAACGTTCAGAACTTCAGCATCTTAAAAAATTAATAGGAACTAAATTAATGCGAGAAATAAAATTAACAAAATGAATTAAATAAAACTAACAAAATGAAATAAATTAAATTAAAAAAATTAAGTAAATTGAATTAACAAAATTAATTAAATCAAATTATATTAACAAAATTCAGTAAATTAAATTAACAAAATTAATTAAATAAAATTAACAAAATTAATTAAATAAAATTAACAAAACTAATTAAATTAAATTAACGAAATTAATTGCACTTTATAACAAGAATTAATAAATAACTAAATAAACAAATACGAAAATAAATATTTATATTTATAAATAATAATAATAAAAAAATAATAATAATATTTGTAAATTATTTATTATACTTATTTATATTATTTTTTTAAATAAAATAAAATAAAATAATAAATAAATGGAAAAAATACTAAACTAATTAATTATTAAACTAACTATTTATTGACTAATTAATACGAATAAATAAAATCTTGGCAAAATAAATAACTTAAAGAAATAAATAGCAAATAAAAAAACTAAACGAATAAAATATGTAAATAACAAATAAATTAATATTACAAATTTACATTCAAGTGCATGAAGTTGATGAAAATTCCTCGCTGAGAAAAAACACTTTCTCGCAATTAGATTACAAAATGCAAAAGAGAAGAGACGTTATAAAATTTCTAGAAATTATGTGTAGACGTTATTTAAGAGACCAACAACTTTTTTAGTGCATTTAAACACTTTGAGTGGAGAACGGTAATAAGACATTTAATTATTAAGATTGAAAAAGACATCTCACTGCGTAAATAACCGGTTCTAAATCCAATAGCGAATGATAAGCTGCGCGTTTTCCTTAACGATTCTCGAAATTAAATGAACGAGATGAAATTTATTTTATATTAACCTTCGGTCGAGATTTTAACAGTCTTTGCAGGCTTTTTACTTTTTTTCCTTATTTTAATTTTATTTAATAAAAAAAAAAAAAAAAAACAAGAAAAAACATGAAAACATCCAATTTGCAAATTTAATGATATAACATTCCAATGTAAAGACATAAAGAATGCATTTTCTTTGAATTCATGCAAAGAAGCTCATTAAACTGCTTTTGAACTATCCGCGAAAGAAACTAAAAGGAAGAAAAAAACACTCACACAAAACTAATTTAACACTTGAATGTAAGATTTGCATAAATTAATTAATATTTTCCTCTGCGACAAATGTAGAATTTTTTTTTTTTTGAGAAAAAAATATATTTCATTTAAAATAGAGACTTTTCTTTTCTTTAGAAGGAAAAAATAAACATTTCCCTCTTTCTGGAAAATAAATATTTTTCTTTTTCTAGAAAATAAATATTTTTCTATTTATGGAAAATAATTTTCTTATGGAAAATAATAATTTTTCTATTTATGGAAAATAATTATTTTTTATGGAAAATAATAATTTTTTTACAAAAAATAAATATTCTTTCTTTTTCAGAAAAAGAAAATTAATATGTTTCTTAATTTTCTTCAGTCAATTGTGAAAATAAAGATTTATAAAATTTTATTTTACATATAACGTGGAATGATGGGAATATATTTACCTTTGACTTTTGATTAACCAAAAGAAGATTTATTATCAAAGTTTCGTCAGAAATTTCCGCGGTAAACTGCACTTAATTACACGATTCAGGAAAACTCGAGTTTCGAAAATAATTTGAAATTCGTTTCTCTAGTCTCGAGCACTCAATTATTTGAATTCCTAATTTTACATTGCGAGAGTTTAAAAATTAGAACTTTCGCAAAACAAACCAAAAATTTAAAAAAAAAAGAATAGAAAACAAAATAGAGAAAAAATAAATAGAAAATGAAAAATATTGAAAATAAAAAATTAAATACATAGAGAGAAGCAAATATATGGAAATAAAAAATGTACAGCAAGTAAAATAAGTAAATAAATAATTGAAAAATAGATAAATATGAAATAAAAAATTTATAAATAAAAAATACAAAAACTAAAATTAAAATAATAAATAAAAACAATAAATAAAAACTTTCAATAACTATTTATTTCAAGTAAATGCTCATTGAATTTGAATTAGTAAAAATTTTTACTAACTATAATTAGCAACTGAATGTTTCTGTATTAAAAAATTTAACTAATAAATTGTCATTACTACTATTTTACTAATTTCACTAATAAAATAGTAGTAATTACTATTTATTAGTTAAATTTATTAATACAAAAATAAACAGTTAGTTGTGAATTTTAGTCAGTAAATATTTTTACTAATTCAAATTAAAAGAGTATTTATTATTTAATACTAATTACTACTATTTTACTAATTTCACTAATAAAATAGTGGTAATTACTATTTATAACTCAAATTTGTTAATTCGGAAAGGAAAAATCAATCACTAAATTTAATTAGTAAACATTTTTACTATTTTTTATTTTTGTAGATAAAAATCTTTAAATCTAAATTTTGTGATAATTCTTCCAGTGATTCAAAACATTTAGTACTAGGTACTACTAATTTTTAATTGAATTTTACTATTTTATTTAGACTAAAAATTTTTTATTTACAATTTTACTCTCTAAATTTAAATGAGTAAAAATGTTTTCTAATTTGAATCAGTGACAGACTTTTTGTTTTTGAACTAAGAAAATTTACTAATTCAAAAACGAAGTCATTTTGAATTTGAATTAAGAAAATACACTAATTCAAAAACGAAAAGTCATTTTGAATTTGAATTAAGAAAATTTACTAATTCACAAACGAAAAGTCATTTTGAATTTGAATTGACGACTAACTTTTTGCTTTTGAATTAGTAAATTTTACTAATAAACTATAACAGAAATTAATATTTTTTTTAACTAAAAAATAGTATTTTCTGCTAATTTATTAGTAAATTTTACTATAATTTCAAAGCAAAAAAGTAATTTTGAATTTGTATTAGTCCCTGACTTTTTGTTTTTGAATTAGTAAAATATTAATTCAAATGCAAAAAGTGATTTGGAATTTTAATTAATAACCAACTTTTTTCTTTTGAGTTAGTAAATTTTTTCTAATAATTAACAAATAAGTAGTTATTTCTACTAATTATAATCAAAATTTCCTAATTCAAAAACCGAAAGTCAGTAATTTAATTAAAGTAAACAATTATTTTTTTCAAGTATTGAAACCAGTATTTTAACACTTATTTTATTTAAATTACTAATCAATTAGCAAACAAACAAATTAGTTAAGTGACTTTTTGATTTAATTTTTTTGTTTGTCATTAATCAATAGTTATTCTGCAATAATTTATTATTTATTTATTATTAAATTTATTTCTATTTTATGTTTTAATTTTATTTATTATTATTATCATTTACTATTATTATTATTATTATTATTATTATTATTATTATTATTATTATTATTACTATTACTATTACTATTACTATTATTATTATTATTATTTATTATTATATTAAATATTATTATTTATTATTATTTATTATTATAAAAGTTTATTAATTCAGAAACAAAAAATAGTAACAAATAAGAAAAAAAATAAAAACAAATAAATATTTTTGTTTTTAAATTTAGAGATTGAATAGGAAATACAAAAAATAAAGAAAATACAAAAATACAGTACAAAAATTAGTAAATAAAAATATTAAAATAAATAGAAAATATATTTAAATGCAGAAAATAATTAGTCTCGAGAACAAAAAGAACCCCCAGACTCAATACAATTGTTCAAATTAAATGAATATTACAGCAATATATAATTTCGAACACGTTCGATTTATATGTAAATAATTTCATTGGCATGATGGGGCTTTAAATTTTCAACATATAGATGTACTTAGGAGATGGCCGCCTACGATGTATTATATATATATATATATATTCATTCACACATATATAGTGTTTGAGTCAGAGCACGTAACTTATACAAAATATGTAGATGTCTGCGTGTGAGACTGAAATACGATCTGCAATCAAAACTCGCATGTACCTTTTGCTAGCAGAGAGCTTGTTTCACAATGGATGAAAATGCATAGTGGAAAATATTACAACTCTCTCAGAAAAAAGAAGGGTGTAAAAATATTTCGTACATTTGCAATTTTTTTTGCTTTTATAGTACTACTGTTTCTATTACTATTACTATTACTATTACTATTACTATTACTATTACTATTACTATTACTATTACTATTACTATTACTATTACTATTACTATTACTATTACTACACTGAAAAAAAAATTTATCTGATTCAAATAACCGATTATTTGTGTATAATCAAATAAATATTTACTTGAATCAAATAATTTTTATTTGAATCAATTAATTAGTATTTGCTTCAAATACTGAAATATTTGATTAAAATAAAAATTATTTGATTCAAGTAAATATTTATTTGATTATACACAAATAATCGGTTATTTGAATCAAATAAATTTTTTTTTTCAGTATATTACTATTACTATTACTAATTTCTCTATTTTCTGTCTTTTCTTTCTATATTTTCTGCAAAAAATCGTCGCTTTCTTTCATCAAAAATTAATTTCGAAAAAAAGTCCCATCAAGATGCGTATATTTGAAAAATTTTCTAACAACTTTTTTTAAAAAAATCCTAAAGAAGGAAAAAGAAAAAACTTGGGCAATTCTTATAATGGAAAATTATCTCTCGAAATTTCCCAGTTAAAAGTTGTATTAAACTTTTTTACATGCGGTTTTCTCTTCTTTGAGTTCTAATCATGAGAGAGAGAAAGAAAAAAAAAGAAAAAAAGGGAAGAGAAAGAGAGTGGGAGAAAAAAGAAAAAAAGGGGGAGAGAAAGAAGAAAAAAAGAACGAAAGAGAGAAAGAGAAAAAAAGAAGGAGAAAAAAGAGAGAAAAGAAAGGAAAAAGAGAGAAAATAGAGAAAAAAAGAAAGAAAAAATAGAAAGAAATAGAAAGAAAAAAGAGAAAAAATAGAGAAAATAGAAAGAAGAAAGAGAAAAAAAAAGAAAGAAAAAAGAGAGAAAAAGGAAAAAAGGAGAGACAAAGAAGGATAAAGAGAAAAAAGGAGAAAAAGAAAGAAAAAATAAAGAAAAAGGGAGAAAATAGAGAGAAAAAGAAAGAAAATAGTGAAAACATCGAAAGAAAAAAGAGAGAAAAAGGAGAGACAAAGAAGGAAAAAGAGAATGAAAAAAAGAAAAGAGGAGAAAAAAGAGAGAAAAAATAAAGAAAAGGGGAGAAAATAGAGAGAAAAAGAAAGAAAAAAGTGAAAAAATCGAAAGAAAAAAGAGAGAAAAAGGAAAAAAGGAGAGACAAAGAAGGAAAAAGAGAATGATAAAGAGAAAAAAGGAGAAAAAAGAGAGAAAAAATAAAGAAAAAGGGAGAAAATAAAGAGAAAAAGAAAGAAAAAATTGAATAAATCGAAAGAAAAAAGAGAAAAAAATGAAAAAAAGGAGAGACAAAGAAGGAAAAAGAGAATGACAAAGAGAAAGAGAAAAAAGTGGGAAAAATAAAGAAAAAAGAGAGAAAAAGAAAGAAAAAAGAGAGAAAAAGAAAGAAAAAAGAGAGAAAATACAGAGAAAGAGGAAGAAAAAAGAGTGAAAATACAGAGAGAGAGAGAGAGAGAGAGAGAGAGAGAGAGAGAGAGAGAGAGAGAGAGAGAGAGAGAGAGAGAGAGAATAAAGAAAGAGAGAGAAGGAGAGAAACGAATAAACGTATTACTACAACTTCTTGACATTTTGATAAAAATTGTTTTTTAATAAAGAAATACATTTCTCCATTCACCTGATATACTAATATATATATATATATATATATATATATATATATATATACATATATATAGAATTTAATATACATTTTCCACGAGGAAAAATTCTATTACCGGTACATATTTTCTCAAACATATATATATATATATATATACGTGTAAGGATTAATACTATATGCACAAACTTTTATAAAGATAAATTTCCCCTCTCCTCTCTTTTTTCCCGGAACAAAAAAAATATACATCTAAGAAGAAAATACAATGAAATAAAGAATAAAAAAAATTGACGAATGGAATATGTTCCCGTCAATAACAGATCTACTATGGGATATATTAGTTGTTAAATTAATTCACGAAATCGGTTGCATTGAGCGTGCATGTTATATGTGCCCATCTCACTGGGAAATGTTCTTCAAGCATCCGGGATTTTGCGCAAACATGATCCGACACAGACCACATGTTGTACACAACTATCACCATCATCATCGTCGTCGTCGACGTCGTCATCGTCATCATCATCATCATCAGTAATTTCGAGTGTATTTGTCTTTCCCAGAAGGGTCGTAATTTTATTGAAAGGCGAGTGTTAAACTTTAGTATATATATATAACATGAATGTGTGCAGTAACGCTTCTGCAATTACAACACGTGAATTTATTGACGTATGGAACATGTGGATTTATTTGCCATGTACATTTGGCTACTACGCTCTATTTTTTTTTTTTTGATGCCGAAAGATCAAATTTTGATTTTTATCATCAAATGAACTTAAAAATGAAAAATGTTCCTAAAGAAAAATTATTTTCTTCAGCCGTTGTTCCGAAAGAAGTACTTTTCTTGTTAGCCAAGCGGGGCAAAAGTGGAACATTTTTCAACTCTTTCCAAACAGTTTGGCAAAAAGATCCTAAAGTTCTGAACGTTCAAATGAACGAAATTTATTTATTTCTTCTAAAAATTAAATTTTTATTGCAATCATTTTGCTTCACAAACCAAAAAATTAATTACTGAGTTTGTAAAAATAAAATTTTAGTTTTTAAATTTTTTTATTATTAGTAATTTATTAAAATATCTTCAATAAAAAATATTTCGTTCATTTGAACGTTCAAAAGTTGGGAATCATTTGGCAAAAGTAAATTTGTGTCTCACGCCTCGAGATTTGTGACTCTTTCGACTTTTTTCGACTATTTTCAAAAAAAGCCACTTTTTTCAACTTATTTTCTAAAAATTGCGTTTTTTTCGCCTTTTTTCCAAATGTTGCAACAAAATACCAAATTTTTAGCAAAAAATGCAAATTTATTTCGATATTTCTAGTGTAAAAAATAACTATAGACAAATTTTTGCTTACATACGAATAATTAATATATTTCCAAATAATTGAAATTTTGTAAAATTGTACGAAAATTAGTTTACCTTTTGTAAGTATTTTATCACATAATTTTTGAAAATCAACTTTTGAATTAACGTTAATTGCAAATTTTCAAAACACTCGTTATTTTAAATTTATATTATAATGCACAAATACATAAATAGATTAACAAAAATAATTTATTTATTTATATGCCACTTTTGGTTTTTCGTATGCCACTCTTTCTGTTTGGATTTTTGTAGAAAAAGAAAATTTGTTTTGTTAACAAAATTTCTATTTTTAACCAATTTTTTTTTAAGCGGAATTTTCTGGCACAATTTGAAAATGAATTATTTTTTTATGTTCGTGAAGTTTAAATGATTGACGGTAAAAGTAAATATTTTCATTCTCGTAAAACAATTGAATTTTTGCTTTACAATTCCTGTTTTTAATTTGTAAAGTAACAATGTTTTTTTTCAACATTTTAGTATTTTTTTAGGATTTCAAATTGAGGGAAAAAACGTATCAAAATTCAGGTCTCGGGAATTATGACTTTTTCGACTTTTTCGACTATTTTAAAAAAAGCGACTTTTTTTTAACTTATTTTCTAAAAATTGAGTATTTTTCGAACTATTTCACAAAAATTGCGACTTTTTCCACTTTTTTCACAAACGTTGCAACAAAATACGATATTTTTAGTGGAAAATGCAATTTATTTCGATATTTTTAGTATGTGAACAATAACTATAGACAATTTTTTGCAAAATTAAACGTAAAATTAAAGTATTTCTGAATATTTGAAATTTTGTAAAATTGTATTAAAAATTTATCTTTTTCAAGTATTTTATCACATAATTTTTGAAAATCAACTTTTGAATCAATTTTAATTGCAAATTTTTAAAATGATTAAGTTCTCAAAAGTTTTAATGAAAAATCTTCAAGTGTAAATAAAAACAATGAAATTTAATGTAAATTTGCGTGCAAAAATAATTTCAAAAATATTTTAGAATAAAACAAATTCCTTAAATTCTCCACTCTAATTTTTAAAAATTTCAAATATTCTGCAATATTTTCACTTAAAAATTAAAAAAAAATTCAAATACACACAAAAAATAATAAAATTAAAATTTTTTAGAAAATTTTAATTTAGAAAAAATTCCAGTAGAAAATTTTTAAAAAACCAATGTTTAGAAATGTTTTATCAGAATTTTTAACAAAGTATATTTACTAACAAAGTATTTTTTAACTATCTTGAACAAAGTAATTTAAAATTCTTAAAAATTTAATTTTTCTGCCCTAACAAAATTTTTGGAAAAAACATGTTTATTTATTTTAAAATTAAAATTTATTGAGAATTTTATTATTTTTTTAGTATTTTTTCAAAATTTGTTTATTTTAAAAAGTATTTATCAAATTTTATTAATTTGAAAATTTCTAAGTCGTACATTTAATTAAAACACTATTATCATTCAAAAATTATCTTAAATTATTTTAAAAAAAATCAATTTTAAGAATTTCTTGATTAGAATTGTTTGAAAATATTGTATTTTAAGAACTGTTAAATATAAACAAGTTTTATAAGAAATTTATTTTCTTTTGTCTTTCAATAATTAATTTAGGGATGAAATTTAGTTAAAAATTGTAAAAAATAATTGAATTTTCGAAGGAATATAGTTAAAAATTTGGAGAAAGTATTTAGAAGACGTCTTAACTTGAAATTTTAGAAATTATATTTCATGTAGAAAAACAAATAATAAGTACCTATTTAAATATTTATTCAATAAAATTATTCAAGTTTTTAATATATTAATAATTGAACTTAGAAATTAAAAGTTAGGGAAATATAATGTAGAATTTTTGTGACAACACTAAATTAATTAAAACGACTTTTTCGATTTTTTTTCTATTCTTAATCGACTAAAGCGACTGTTTTTTGCGTCTGAAAGACTATTCAAGGTCTGCATCCTGGGAGTTTAGGAAAATATTATTTAAGTTATTTAATTTTATCTATTTTAATTATTTTCCTTCGAAATTCAAATCCCCTGATAATAAACAAACAACTAAAGCTTCAAACAAGGCAAATAAGTATAGAAAAATTCTCGAACAATTTGCCATAAATGCGAAATGATTTGTCGACTCTAAAAACGATAATAACAGCATCAACAAAAGAATAACAAAAAGAACCCTCTAAATACAAGATTACAAAAAAATGAAAGACTACTCCCTAAACTCCATCACTATATACACGAAAATACTAAATTCACCATACTCCTTATGTAATCTCCCAAAATCCAAAGAGTACCAGTTCCAGCTCCTCCCAAAGTGATAAATCTCTAAGGAAAAAAAAAGTAAAAACACCCAGATTTTCACCACTCTCGCTAAAATTAATCCGCCACAACAAAACACTCCCCTCTGCATGTTCCAAAAAAAGAAAAAGAAGAAGAAAAAAAAAGAGAAAAATACAAGGGGGAGAAAAATCTTTCGTTTCCAATTCATGTTAAATCTGACAGTGGAAAAATGTAAATAGACCAAGGGCAGTGTGTGGAATATTGGAAATTTGCGATGAGAATATTATATTCAGACGCAGAGAGAGAGAGAGAGAGAGAGAGAGAAAGAGATAAAGCGGAAGACTTGTTGTGCGGTGTAAGATTGGCTTCTGAGGATGATAGCCGCAGGCGTTATGGACAAGTTCTCTTCTGCGTAATGGATCCATGGCGAGGAGGGTTGTTGGCTGCGGGGTGTTGAGGTGAGATGACCAGAGCCTGGGAGTACGTGAGGAGCGTGTGTAACGTCTCTTTGGTGGGGGGACGGACGGGAAGTGGGGGAAAGAGAGAAAGAGAGAGAAAAAAAATAGGAGAAACAGAAAAAAAAGAAGAAAAAAGTAGGAGAAAAAGATAAAAGAGGAGAAAAAGAAGAAAAAACAGGAGAAAAAGAAAAAAAGAAGGAAAAATAGGAAAAAAAGAAAAAAAGAAGGAAAAATAGGAAAAAAGGAAGAAAAAACAGGAGAAAAAGAAGAAAACCAAGAGAAACAGAAGAAAAAACAGAAGAAAAGGAAAAAACAGGAAGAAAAGAAGGAAAAACAGGAGAAAAAGAAAAAAAGAAGGAAAAAATAGGATAAGAAAAAGAAAAATCAGGAGAAAAGGAAGAAAAAACAGGAGAAAAAGAAGAAAACCAACAGAGACAGAAGAAAAAGCAGAAGAAAAGGAGAAAAGGAAAAAACAGGAAGAAAAGAAGGAAAAACAGGACAAAAAGAAGAAAAACAGGAGAAAAAGAAGAAAAGTAAAAAAAAACAGGAGAAAAAGAAAACAAGAAAGTAAAACAGGAAAAAAAGAAGAAAAAGCAGAAGAAAAGGAGAAAAAGAAGAAGAAATAGGAGAAATAGAAAAAAAGAAGGAAAAAATAGGAGAAAAAGAAGAAAAAACAGGAGAAAAAGCAAGAAGAAGAAAAAACAGAAGATAAAGAAGGAAAACAGGAGAAAAAGAAAAAAAGAAGGAAAAACAGGAGAAAAAAAAAAAGTAGAAAAAACAGGAGAAAAAGAAGAAAAAACAAGGAAAAAACAGAAGATAAAGAAGGAAAACAGGACAAAGAGAAAAAAGAAGGAAAAAACAGGATGAAAAGAAGGAAAAACAGGAGAAAAAGAAAACAAGAAGGAAAAACAGGACAAACAGAAGAAAAAACAGAAAAAAAGGAGAAAAAGAAGGAAAAATAGGAGAAAAAGAAAAAAAAGGAAAAAATAGGAGAAAAGGAAGAAAAACAGGAGAAAAAAAGAAAAAATAGGAGAATAAGAAGTAAAAATAGGAAAATAAAAAAAAGGAAAAAATAGGAGAGAAAGAAGGAAAAACAGAAGAAAAGGAGAAGAAGGAAAAACAGGAGAAAAAGAAAAAAGAAGGAAAAAACAGGAGGAAAAGAAGGAAAAACAGGAGAAAGAGAAGAAAAACAGCAGAAAAGGAAGAAAATCATGAGAAAAAGAAGAAAAAACAGAAGAAAAGGAGAAAAAGAAAAAAAATAGGAGAAAAAGAAAAAAGTAGGAAAAAAGAGGAGAAAAAGAAAACAAGAAGGAAAAACAGGATAAAAAGAAGAAAAAATAGAAGAAAAGGAGAAAAAGAAAAAAAAATAGGTGAAAAAGAAAAAAGTAGGAAAAAAGAGGAGAAAAAGAAGGAAAAGTAGGAGAAAAAGAAAAAAAAAGGAAAAAATAGGAGAAAAGGAAGAAAAACAGGAGAAAAAATAGGAGAATAAGAAGTAAAAATAGGAATATAAGAAAAAGGAAAAAATAGGAGAGAAAGAATGAAAAACAGAAGAAAAGGAGAGGAAGGAAAAATAGGAGAAAAAGAAAAAAGAAGGAAAAAACAGGAGGAAAAGAAGGAAAAACAGGAGAAAGAGAAGATAAACAGGAGAAAAGGAAAAAAATCATGAGAAAAAGAAGAAAAAACAGAAGAAAAGGAGAAAAAGAAAAAAAATAGGAGAAAAAGAAAAAAAGTAGGAGAAAAGAGGAGAAAAAGAAAACAAGAAGGAAAAACAGGATAAATAGAAGAAAAGGAGAAAAAGAAAAAAAAATAGGTGAAAAAGAAAAAAGTAGGAAAAAAGAGGAGAAAAAGAAAAAAAGTAGAAAAAAACAGGAGAAAAAGCAAAACAAGAAGGAAAAACAGGACAAAAAGATGGAAAGAAGTAAAAATAGGAGAAATAGAAAACAAGAATGAAAAAACAGGACAAAAAGAAGAAAAAAAGTAGAAAAACAGGAGAAAAAGGAGAAAAAATAGATGAAATATAAATAGAGAAGGAAAAAATAGGACAAAATTAAGAAAAAGACAAGGAAAAACAGGAGAATAAGAAAACAAGAAGGAAAAACAGGAGAATAAGAAGAAAAAACAGAAGAAAAGGAGAAAAAGAAATAAAAATAGGAGAAAAAGAAAAAAGTAGGAAAAAAGAGGAGAAAAAGAAAACAAGAAGGAAAAACAGGATAAAAAGAAGAAAAAACAGAAGAAAAGGAGAAAAAGAAAAAAAAATAGGTGAAAAAGATAAAAGTAGGAAAAAAGAGGAGAAAAAGAAAACAAGAAGGAAAAACAGGATAAATAGAAGAAAAAACAGAAGAAAAGGAGAAAAAGAAAAAAATGGAAAAAATAGGAGAAAAGGAAGAAAAACAGGAGAAAAAAAAGAAAAAATAGGAGAATAAGAAGTAAAAATAGGAAAATAAAAAAAAGGAAAGAATAGGAGAAAAAGAATGAAAAACAGAAGAAAAGGAGAAGAAGGAAAAATAGGAGAAAAAGAAAAAAGAAGGAAAAAACAGGAGGAAAAGAAGGAAAAACAGGAGAAAGAGAAGAAAAACAGGATAAAAAGAAGAAAAAGCAGAAGAAAAGGAGAAAAAGAAGAAGTAACAGGAGAAAAGGATGGAAAAAAACAATAAAAAAGAAGGAGAAAAAGAAAAAAGAAGGAAGAAACAAGAGAAAAAGAAAAAAAGAAGGAAAAACAGGACAAAAAGGAAAAAGAGAAGGAAAAACAGGGGGAAAAGAAAAAAAACAAGAAAAATCGAAAAAGAAGACAAAAGGAAGAAAGTTAGAGGAAGACAAAAAAAGATAGTAAGAGAAAGGAGAAGAAGAAAAAACATTATAGAATCTTTGAAAAAAGAGAGGGAAAAAGAGAGTAAGAGAAACAAAGAGAGGGGAAAAGAGAGTAAGAGAGAGGAGAAGGGAGAAAGAGCCAGAGAGGAAAAGAGAGGAAGGGAAAAATGCAGCAAGAAGAAAAGAGATGAGGAGAAAAAGGCGCAGCAAGAGGAAAAGAGAGGAGGAGAAAAAGAGAGTCAGTGGAAAAGAGAGAAAGAGTGAGTGAAAATAGTAAAAGAGGAAAAGAGACAGGAAGAGAAAAGAAGACAAGACTGAAAAGAGTATGAAGGAGAAAAAGAGACAGGAAGAGAAAAAGGGACAAGACTAAAAAGAGTGGAGGAGAAAAAGAGAAAGAAACAGAAAAAGGGACAGAACGAAAAACCTGAAGGGGAAAAAGAGACAGGAAGAGAAAAAGGGACAGAACGAAAAAGACCGGAGGAGAAAACGAGACAGAAAAATAGAAAAAGGGACAGAAGGAAAAAACTAGAGGAGCAAAAGAGACAGACGAAGAAAAAAGAGTTAAAAAGAAGCAGAGAGAGAGAGAGAAAAAAGAGAGAAGCAGAAGAGAGAGAAAAAGAGAGAAGCAGAAGGAGAAAATGTTATCGAGTACATGAGGGCCCAGTAAAAGAGGCGGAGGCACATAACGGACGACCAAGGAACCAGCAAACGGCTACAACATTTGCAGGTGCATCACCCAGGCGCTCGGTGCTCGCGTGGCAAAAGACAAGGACAGATGAAACGAATGACCTCGCGAGCAACGAGTGTCGACCACCATAAGAACCGGTTAACCCACACTACACAACCCACTCTCTTCCCCTTTTCCTCTTTCCCTCCTCCTCCTCTCATACTCTCATTCATGGTCCATTCCATGCCCCCCTTCATCTCCTCTTCTCGTTTCCCTCATTCTCCATCCATTCGCACATCTTTCATGTCTTCGTTTTCCTCCCATTTGAGTTTCTTCATATCTATCTATTCTTTTTTTCTCCCCCAAAAAAAACAAGTATTTCCAATTTTTATGCTCTCCTTTTCATGCTATTTTTGCCATTTTCCCTCTTAGCTTCTTGTTTGTTCTTAATGGCGATTTTCAAACGCGACACGCAACAAAAACTTGTTCATCTTAACGATTTTATGTTTAATTTAGCGCCTCTGGTTTTTCAAGCCTTTTTCTTCCTTTTCCTCCTATATATCTTTTGAAAACTTAATGATGTTGTTTATAATATACAAGGAAACCTGATTTCTAGGAAAACTTTCGTATTTCTAATTTTAATCCTCCATTAATGTCTCTAATATACTTAGAAGCATTTCCTGAAGAGTTTTCTTATTTTGTTGACAAAACGAGGCAGAAATCAAAATACTGAAGAGAAAATATTTAACCCTAGAAGAAATTGATGACTTTGCCGATTATCTGTTAATACCTCGTTATTCGTTAATTAACGAGTTCTGTGGCAAAAAAGGAAAATTTTCCCAGATTTACATCTTGAAAGAAAAATATTAGAAAGATGCAATAAAAATATTGTCTCTTTTTTGAACGTTCAAAATTTTAGGATTTTGGAAATTAGACAATATTTAGTTTAGAATTAATTTCTTTCAATCTAAAAATAAAAGCATAGCAACTCTTAGAAATAATTAAATTTCTGAAGGTTTCAACTTTCGAATTTAATTATTTAAGAAATTTTAAGAATATTCTCTGCCAGAATTCATGTAGGAAAAAATTCAAAAAATTCTTTCTAAGAAATTAAGAATTCAAATGTTTTCCTATTAATAGCAAAATTTTTTGTTTGAATTTAATTTTTACTACAATTTTTCAAGTTAATTTTTCATGAAAATAATTGATTTAAAGAAGATATTTATCTAGAAAATAATTTAATTCCGAAAAAGAGTAGTAGCAATCTCTTGAAATAATTGAATTCAAAAAAGCTTTCAAAATTCAACGGTTTCAAAATTTTAAGAAAATTTTTCGAAAGAATTCATAAAGTAAGAAAGAAAATGCCACAAAGTCATTAATTATAAATTATTTAATGCACTATTTTTTTGAAAATTTTTAATTTCAATTCTATTGTAATTATTTTAAATTTATTTTCAAAACTTTAAGGCAATTCTTTGAAAAAATTAATTATCTCAATAAATAGCAAAATTCTATCGAGAAATCTATAATTATTTTCAGGAATTTTAATAAAATTCTTTATAAAATTTAATTATTTACATAATAACAATAGTTTCCACAAAAATTCAATTGTTTAAAAAATTAAGAAAATATTAGGTAGAAATTTAATTATTTTAAAAAATCTAAAAAAAATTGTCGTCAACATTTTAATTATCTTCATAAATAAATAGCAAAATTCTTTACAGAAATTTAATTATTTTCAGGAATTTTAATAAAATTCTTTATAAAATTCAATTATTCTCATAAATAACAATAGTTTTCATAAAAATTCAGTTATTTAAATTTAAAAAATTAATAAAATATTTCGTAGAAATTCAATTATTTTTTTAAAAAATCTAAAAAATAATTGTCGTCAACATTTCAATTATCTTCATAAATAAATAGCAAAATTTTTTCCAGAAATCTAATTATTTTCAGGAATTTTAATAAAATTCTTTATAAAATTCAATTCTTCTCATAAATTAACTATAGTCTTCATAAAAATTCAGTTATTTAAAAAATTAATAAAATATTTCGTAGAAATTCATTTATTTTAAAAAAATCTAAAAAATAATTGTCGTCAACATTTCAATTATCTTCATAAATAAATAGTAAAATTTTTTCCAGAAATCTAATTATTTTCAGGAATTTTAATAAAATTCTTTATAAAATTCAATTATTCTCATAAATAACAATAGTTTTCATAAAAATTCAGTTATTAAAAAAATTAATAAAATATTTCGTAGAAATTCATTTATTTTAAAAATATCTAAAAAATAATTGTAAAAATATTTTAGAATAAAAGAAATTCTTGTAATTTTCCGCTCTAATTTAAGACAAATTTAAATATTATGCAATATTTTTACTTACAAATTTAAAAAAAAATTCAAATACACACAAAAAAAGTAAAATTAGAATTTTTTAAGAATTTTACATTTTGGAGAAGGTAATTATGTAAACATTTTAAATTAAAATTTTTTGAAAAAAATTAATTACTTTTCTGTAACTTACAGAAATAATTTTCAAAAAAGTTCTTTGACAATTTTCAAATCTAATTCTTTACGAATTCAATTTTAAGCAAATTTCAATTATTTTCAAAAAAAAATCCGCAATTAAACTTTTTCAAAAAAATTAATTTCAAAATTCAACTATTTATTAAAATTCACGCTATATTATGCTTTTAATATATTTAATTATTATTATCTAAGATCTTAAATGAAATTTTCTTTTTTAAATCAATTTTTAATTGATAATTCTTTTAGAATTCAATTATTTGAATTTTTGGATGCAAAAATAAATAGTTTATTGAATATTCGAATGTTTCTTAAAACATTCAACCACAAAAGAAATTTATAACTTTTCGGATTATCTGATAATACCTAGTTCATTAATTAATAAATTCTACACTGAAAAAAAAAATTTATTTGATTCAAGTAACCGATTATTTGACTATTATCGCAAATAAATATTTACTTAAATAAAATAATTTTTATTTGAATCAATTAAATAATATTTGCTTCAAATACTGAAATATTTGATTCAATTATAATTTATTTGATTCAAGTAACCGATTATTTGACTATTAACGCAAATAAATATTTACTTAAATCAAATAATTTTTATTTGAATCAATTAAATAATATTTGCTTCAAATACTGAAATACTTGATTCAATTACAATTTATTTGATTCAAATAAAAATTATATGTTTCAAGTAAATATTTATTTGCTAATAGTCAAATAATCGGTTATTTGTTTCAAGTAAATATTTATTTGATAATAGTCAAATAATCGGTTATTTGAATCAAATTAATTTTTTTCAGTGTAGCAAAAAGCAAAATTTTTGTTTACAAAAAAAATTTTGGTTAGCAAAAAAAAATTTTTTTGGTTAGCAAAATTTACATCTCGAAAGTAAAATAGAAAATTCGTCTAATTTCATCGTCATATAGTTATAGGAAAAACAAGTATTTAATTTGAATATTTAAAAGTATTACACTCACGTTGGCATTTTATTTTTTAAATCGAACTTTTAAATTTTCTTTTAAATTCCAAATTCTCGACCACACGTTTTGTTTTGACTCTTGTGCTTGCACATAGCTATATAATGTCAACAGAAAAGAAAATAAGTTTTCTGTTTACTTTAAAATTAGATTGCATTTTCACTTCCTCATATAGTAACAGTAGCAACATACATCAAGTTATAAGTAGACGGAGGGATTAAATTGCACTTAATTTTACATTCCTCCTTAGTCATTATGTAAATTGGAAATTGCCCGCTTAAAGCATCAATATCTGTGTACTTTACCATAATAGCGAAAATTGCTTACCGAACCCTATTCAAGTTAACTTGCCAACTTCAATTTTAGTTGATTTCCTGTCTTTCAGCCCTGACACATTCTAAAGGTGGACGTGACAAATTGTGCATTTTTTTTCCAATTAAAATTCAGGTGTTCCTGTAAATGCGAATAATAATCCATTTAATTATTATCCTATCAATGGATAATAATCCATTTAACTATTATCTTATCAATGGATTATTATCCATTTAATTATTATCCTATCAATGGTAAATAATGCTACCAAATAATTATTTAAACTATTATCATCCTATCAAATAATCCATTTACATAGGAACAATTCCAAAAACCTTTTTTTTTTCTTTTCTTTGAAAATAGAAGTCTAATTAAATTCTAAAAATAAGGAGAGAAGGATGAGAAATTAGACGCGAACGCGTGCACAGATTGCATGACGGACATCTATTTTCCTGACAACAAATTAGCAGAGAAGGTGAAAATATTTTTTTCTTTTTTTTTACACCTGATGCAGCTTTTATATTGCAGATTTGTCATGCTATATACATATAGAAAAAGTTTCATAAAATGTTCCAATCATTTTTTATCACTATAACTACTCGTATGAAATTACAGACTCCTCTCGAGAAAATTACACAAAATTGCAATAATGTTTGTAAGGAAGAATGAAGTTTCAATCCTGTAACTCTATATGGATTTTTAATAAATTTAATTGTGACTAAATAAACTGAAAGCCCAAGTATGGAAAAATGGGAAAAAATTTCCAAAAAAAAATCATCATAAGAAGGCAATTTTAATTAAAAATAACAAAAATTAAAAATATTACTTCAAAAAGGTTCAAAAACGATTGTAATCAATTTCAAATTTCTAACAAATTTAAAGAATTGCTAAAAATAGAAAATATCGATTCAAAAAGTTCAAAAAGTTTATAATCTGAACATTTTTGGTATTTTTGCAAATATCAAATTGGGCCAAAAAAGGCTATAATTTTTTAGGCACTTCTCTGACTTTTAATTTCTAAATTCAATTATTAGAAACTAGAAAAATTTTATTAAATAAATATTCAAATAGATACTTATCTTATTTGCATTCCTACAGAAAATAAAATTTTTTAAATTTCAATTTAAATTTTAAAACGTCTTCTAAATACTTTCTCAAAAAAAATACTAAATAAAATTAAATAACAATAATAATATTAATAATAATAAAATAAATAAATCTACTTAAAATCTTAAAATTAACTATTGTCCTTACAAAATTCAATTATTTTCTACAATTTTTAACTAAATTTCATCCCTAAATTAATTGTTTAAAGATAAAAAAATAAATTTCCTATAAAATTATAATTTCAATTTAAAACATCTTCTAAATACTTTCTCCAAATTTTTAACTATAGTCCTTACAAATATTCAATTATTTTCTACAATTTTTAACTAAATTTCATCCCTAAATTAATTATTTAAAGATAAAAAAAATAAATTTCCTATAAAAATTATAATTTTAAATTTAAAACGTCTTCTAAATACTTTCTCCAAATTTTTAACTATAGTCCTTACAAATATTCAATTATTTTCTACAATTTTTAACTAAATTTCATCCCTAAATTAATTATTTAAAGACAAAAAAATAAATTTCTTATAAAACTTATAATTTCAATTTCAAACATTTTCTAAATACTTTCTCAAAATTTGTAACTATAGTTCTTCCAAAATTCAAGTATTTTCTAAAATTTTTAACTAAATTTCATCTCTAAATCAATTATTTAAAAACAAAAATTCATTTTTTTATAATACTTGTTTACTTGTAAAAGTTCTTAATATAATATTTAGAAAAATTTTGAAAAATAATAAAGAAGTTCTTAAAATTAATTTTTTAAAAATATTTTAAAATAATTGTTTAGAGATAATAGTGTTTTAATTTAATTTACGATTTAGAAATTTTCAAATCATTGAAATTTGATAAATACTTTTTAAAATAAACAAATTCTGAAAAAATATTTAAAAAAATAATAAAATTCTTAAAATATTTTAATTTTAAAATAAATAAACATGTTTTTTCCAAAATTTTGTTAGGGCAGAAAAATTAAATTTTTAAAAGAATTTTAATTCACTTTGTTCAAAGATAATTGATTTTTAAAAAAATTGTGATAAAACATTTCTGAAAATTGGTTTTTTAAAAAAATTCTACTGTTATTTTTTGAAAATAAATTCATTTTTTAGAAGAGTTTTTTAAATTATAAAAAAGTAATAAATTTTATAAATAATTGAATCCTTAAAATGTCAAATTCTAAAAAATTTTGATATTATTATTATTTGAGTGTATTTTTATTTGTTTAAACTTCTAAGTAAAAATACTGCAAAATATTTAAAATTTTTAAAAATTAGTATAGAAAAATCCAAGAATTTTTCTTGTACTAAAATCTTTGAATTTAATTTTTAGACGCAAATTTACAAAATTCCGTTGGGGCAGGAAAAAAAAATTTTTTAAAGAATTTTAATTCACTTTCTTCGAAGATAATTGATTGTTAAAAAATTATGATAAAACATTTCTAAAAAATGGTTTTTTAAAAATATTCTAACGAAATGTTTGGAAAGTAATTTAATTTCTTAGAAAAAATTCTGTAAGTTATAGAAAAGTAATTAATGTTTTTCAAAGAAATTTTAATTTTAAATGTTTTATATAATTGCCATCTCCAAACTGGCAAATTCTTAAAAAATTCTAATTTTATTATTTCTTGTGTGTATTTGCACTTTTTTTTTAAATTTGTAAGTAAAAATATTGCATAATATTTAAATTTTTTTTAAAATTAGAGTGGAAAATTACAAGAATTTCTTTCATTCTAAAATATTTTTAAAATTATTGTTAGAAGCAAATTTACAATAATTTTCATTTTTAACTTTACACTTGAAGATTTTTTTATTAAAACTTTGGAAAATTTAATTATTTAAAAAATTTGCAATTAAAATTAATTCCAAACTTGATTTTCAAAAATTGTGTGATAAAATACTTGAAAAAGATAAAGTTTTGAATAATATTTTACAAAATTGCAATTGTTCTGAAATTTTTTAATTATTCCACGGTAAATCGTTAGGTATTAAAATAACACCAAAATGGATTAAAATAACACTAAATTGGATTATTTTAATCCTTTTTGGTGTTATTTTAATACCAAACGATTTACTGTGACGCATAATTTTGAAAAATTTGTCTATAGTGAATTTTCCCATACTAAAAATATCGAAATAAATTGCATTTTTACTAAAAGTTTCGTATTTTGTTGCAACATTCGGAAAAAAGTCGAAAAAGTCCCAATTTTTTGAAAATAACTCGAAAAAAGTCGCATTAAAAAAAAATTGTCGAAAAAAGTCTAAAAAGACATAAAACCCGAAGCCTCAATTTTGACACATTTTTTTCCCTCAATTTGAAATCCTCAAAAATACTAAAATGTTGAAAAAAACATTGTTACTTTACAATATAAAAACAAAAATTGTAAAAAAAAATCCAATTGTTTTACGAGAATGAAAACATTTTTTTTTACCGTCAATCATTTAAACTTTACGAACGTAAAAAAAATAATTCATTTATAAATTCTGCCAGAAAATTCTACACAAAAAACAAATTGGTTAAAACCAGAAATTTTGTTAACAAAAGAAATTTTTTTTTTCCTACAAAAATTCAAACAAAAAGGAAAAAGCAAACAAAAAACCAAAAGAGGCACATAAAATAATTAATCATTTTTGTTAATCCATTTATGTGATTGTGCATTATAATATAAATTTAAAATAACGAGTGTTTTGAGTAATGTATGCAATTATATAAAACGAACAATGGAACATCGAAGTGCAGCTTATTTCAATAACATAAAATGTATTCATTGACAAATGCAATGAACCAAAGAAATAATATTCAGTTTCATTCAACTGCGATTTACATTGGCACATGATAATGTGCATAAATTTAAATACATATTCCGTATAAAGTATATATACACGTATACGAATACATATACACTTTCAGTGTTCTCTCATCATCCGTGCATCTCACGAGAAGAAAAAAAAAATTCTCTACTTTTTCAAGATTCCTTTACGGCTAAAAGCGAAGCGCAGCCGTTGTCTATATATTATTTTAGCAAATGTTATCATAATTGTCGTTGGAAATTTCTAATTCAAAATCAATTCCATCTTCGTAAAGGAATGTGAAACTGTGTTCTGTTTCAATGAGAAATTTTCCACTCGGGGGAAAAAAATTGGAATAAAAAGGAAACATTACTAATTTCTTTTTTGTACTAAAATCTCAGATCAAGAATTTTCCAAATTGTAATTTTTTCTGTTTTGCAAAGAATTTTCCAAATTGTAATTTTTTCTGTTTTGCAAAGATCCTCATGTTTTGAACGTTCAAATGAACGAAATTTATTTCTTTCTTTTAAAAACACTGTTAACTATATATAAACACTGTTAAGTATCAAATGGCAACGAATTAATGCCAAAAAACTGGATCAATTTTTTATTTAATTCACATTTTTGATATCAATTCGTTGCCATTTGAAACTTTTAATACTTAACAGTGAATTAAATTTTTATTGCTATTATTTTGTGTTACTATCCAAAAAAATTAATAACTGAGTTTCTAAACGTAAAATTTTAGTTTTTTTATTTTTTTATGATTAGTAATTTATTAAAATATTTCCAACAAAAAATATTTCGTTCATTTGAACGTTTAAAACTTGGGGATCATGTTTTCCAGAGGAAAGAATTTTAATTATTTGCTCTCGAAATATAGCGAACAATTTAATTTATTAAAATTCAATTAGCCGGCAAAAATTAATTGAATGTAGTGACTGACTTTTTGCTTTTAACATTGTAAATTTTACCAATAAATATTAATTTAATTGTCAATCCTGAATGGACCAAAACGACGCATTTTTTTACCCAATTTTTACTATACTTCCAAAGAAAGACACAAAAATTAGTATCACTTTCTTTAATTATTTAAAAATTAGTAAAATTTACTTTTCGAAATAGGAAAAATTGAATAAAAAATTTTCCTAAATTCCAAACAGTTTGGATTTTACGTTACATGAATAATAGAAGTGAAATAATTTCCTCCCTCGACAAAAGGAATGTAAAAAAAAATATCTAAAATAGTTAATATTTAATTATGAAAAATAATACAATGCAAACTTTTCGAACAGAAAAAATTTCACCTGCAGAAAAAAATTTTTCCCCGTTCCAGGATTGTAAATTTCGAAAATGGAATAATATTTTCCAAAGTCTACGATACTGCGGGGGTATTTTCTCCTATTTCTTTCTTTTTTTTGATTTAAAGAAAAAAGCAAAGCATCTGCATGAAGCAATATCTCTCTCCTTCCGCTTGACGTGATAAGGTAGAAAGGAAATACGAATGTGGTAGAATTTTTCTCGCGTTGGGGGCGATAGAAGTGAAATGAAATCGAGATGATGCATTCCCAGGAATTCGAGATGCGTCCAATGCATTACTCGTGACTCTCTGATCTTTACACCTTCTTTTCTCATCCCTACCCCCACTTTTCTGAGTTTTTTTTTTTTTTTTTTTGGTTTTTACTGTCTCATCGAAAGTCCCCCGAACAGGACCCGTAAATGGATTGTGTAACTGAGAATGGAAGATCGAGAGATTCTCACAACGATCGATTGGCGTTTCACGTCCAGTGTGTGTGCGAGATCGGTTTGCATCGAGTAAACGAGTTTTGAATTCTCTTTCTCAGTAACTGGAACCAAACCGCAATATACCTTTAGATCAATCGAATAACCCACAAACGTGTCGCACAGCACAAGTTTCATATCAAAGGATGAATCACTAATACCTCAGCTTAATTAGGTCCAAATGTTTTTTTATTTTTTTTTATTTTCTGTTTTCGAATTTACAAGGAAAATTCTCAGGAAAAAAATATTGTCTATTACTATTTATTTATTTATAATATTCAAAAGTAATAATAATAATAAAATATTTGATTATTATTATTCAATTATTCAATTCAATTATTTTTATTAAATTTTTTATTAAATTGCTAAATTCAATTATAATATTTATAATATTTTTCAATTCACTTTATAATATTCAATAATAATAAAATATTTTATTTATTATTATTCAATTATTCAATTCAATTATTTTGATTAAATTTTTTATTAAATTATTAAATTCAATTGTAATATTTATAATATTTTTCAATTCAATTTATAATATACAATAATAATAATAAAACATTTGATTCATTACTATTTAATTATTCAATCCAACTATTTTGATTAAATTTTTTATTAAAATTTTTATTAAATTATTAAATTCAATTATAATATTAATAATATTTTTCAATTCAATTTGTAATATTCAATAATAAAAATAAAATATATTATAATAATAACATAAAATAATTTTTTTTGTTATAAGTAAGTATATTTCTAATTAAATAACAGGGCTCGAACTAGTAATAATAATAATAATAAAATATTCTCGACCCAGTTCCCTAAAAGTCCGTTTTTTTAAAAAAAGGTCCGTAAAGTTTGCAATTTGATAGAAAAAGGACAAAAAATTCATAAATTGAATGAGATATAATTTGGAGAATTTTAGAAAAATTATAAATGATGGCAGAAATTTATTTATTTTTAAAACGTCACAGAATTCTTCGCAGAAATTCAATTTTGTTCAAAAAGTTTTTTAAATTCTCGTAAAAAATGCAATTTTCTTTAGAAATATTTATTAAGAATTTAAAATTCTTTCATTCTTCTCTGAAATTCAATTATTTTCGAAAATTTTAATACAATTTTGGGCAAAATTTCAATAATTTAAGAAAATGTTCCTTGATTACATGGTTTTCAATATTTTTTTATTTTAATAAACTTTTCCCAAAGCAATTTAATTATTTAGCAAAAATTTAATAATGTTTTCAGCAACGTTTAATTACTTTTGTAAAATAATATAAATTTTACAAAAATTCAATTATTTACAAATTTTGAAAATAAATTTCATCAAAATAATTTAATTATTTTCATAAGTAATAAAAATCAGATCAGAATTTTAATAACTTTTAATTTTAATTCAATTTTTATCGATTTTCTCGAAATTGTAATTGTTTTTAAAAAATTTATTAAAATTCGTCAAAAGAATTCAATTATTTAAAAAATTATTTGATAAAATTGTTTATGAGATTTCAATTTTACAAATCATTTAATTATTCAATAAATTATTATTTGTACAAAAGTTGATAAATTCTTTTAAAAAGTTTTAATAAAATTCTTAAAAATAATTACAATTTGGAGAAAGTCGATTTATAAATTGTATTAAAAGTAATTAAAATTCTGCGATTAGTTTTATTATTTAAGAAAAGAATTGAGTTCCGAAAAAAAAATTTTTTTGAGAAAACAATAAAAATTCTCGTAAAAAATTTTCTTATTTATGACAAAAATTAAATTTCTGCAATAATTTATAACTTCTCCAAAATAAAATTTTTTTGAAATATTTATTCAACTAAAATTCTTATTTTAATCAATTACTTTTAATATTTTTCGAAAAAGTTCTTTGTGAATTTTTTAAAATTCATTTCTTTACGGTTCAAAAAAAAATGTTTGCATTATTTCGAATATTTTTCAATTGAAAATATTAGTGGAAAAGAAAACTACAAAAAATTAATTTAAAGAAAAATTCGGATAAACTTTTTCAAAAAAAAATAATTTTTTTACAGAATTTTTAGTTAAAAGAATTCAATTATTTCAGGAGAAATTTTGACGGACAGTCAAATCAAAAAGTTATTCCAATGTCATAATTTAGTAATTTAGAAAAAAAACACAAATTAAATTTTAAATTCGTCTTGGTGGAAAGTAGAAGAATTTAATTTTGAATATTTAAAACGAATTAAAAGTTGCAATTGAATAAAAATTTTCAATTTTTTGTCAATAAGAAACGTTTGTTAAATTTTGTATTATGTCATTTATTATTGATAAAAAATTATAATCTTTATTCAAATATAACTTTAAAATGTTCGTAATGTAGAAAATTTAATTTCTTAAGCATTTATCAAAATGACTTTAAAATTTAATTTCAATTTAAAAAAAAAACAAAATTGTATAATTGGACCAACTTTTGTTCCGATTGTTTGTCAGATTCTTCCTTAAACACAAAAAATAATTTACTGAATAATTGAATGATTCGTAAAAATGGTATTCTCATAAAGAATTTTATCAACAATTTTTTTTTTAAATAATTGAATTCTTTTGACGAATTTTAATAAAATTTTTAAGAATAATTACAATTTCGAAATAAAATCGATTAAAATTGTGTTAAAATTAAAAGTAATTAAAATTTTGTTCTGAGTTCTATTATTTATCAAAATAATTGAATTATTGTGAAGAAATTTATTTTTAAAAATTCGTAAGTAATTGAATTCTTGTAAAATTTCCATTATTTTACAAAAGTAATTAAACGTTGCTGAAAACATTATTAAATTTTTGCTAAATAATTAAATTCCTTTGGAAAAAGTTTATTAAAATAAAAAATATTGAAAACCATGTAATCAAGGAATATTTTCTTAAATAATTGAAATTTTGCCTAAAATTGTTTTAAAATTTTCGAAAATAATTGATTTTCAAAGTATTAAAGAATTTTAAATTCTTAATACTTCTAAAGAAAATTGATTTTTTTACGAGAACTTAAAAAATTTTTCAAACGAAATTGAATTTCTGCGAAAAATTTTATGACTTTTTGAAAATAAATAAATTTCTGCCATCATTTATAATTTTTCTAAAATTCTCCAAATTATATCTCATTCAATTTACGAACTTTTTGTCCTTTTTTTATCAAATTGCAAACTTTACGGACCTTTTTTAAAAAAAAAAACGAACCCTTATGGAACTGCTTCGAACCCTGTTATTTCATTAGAAATATATTTATCTATAACAAAAAAAATATAATAGCCTAGAAATTTATTGCTTGCAACAAATAAATTGCCACTTAGCTCTAAGACAAATGCACCTTATCACAGCGTGCCTAATAGAAAATCAATTTAAGTAAACAAGCAAAAGCAATTTAGAAATAAAATTAAAAAAAAAACACCCCACGAGAAAAATTAAACAATTTATACTATACATTAATTAAAAATTAATAAGAAGATTATAGTTTTTTTTTCTTCTACAATCAATAAAGTGAAAACTCGTATCACGGTTCGTCGAACCGATAAGATTTTATAATGACAAAAAAAAGAAGAGTTAAAATTCTAAATGAATAAGAAAATAAGCATTATATCGAGAGGTGGCTCGTATAACTAATTTAACTGTATAATTGACTTTAATTAGCCACCGCGACTAAATAAGAAATTTTCAAGTAGACGAGATATAGTTTACGTTGAACATAGTGCGTTGTCAATCGAAGTTGAAACTTAACATACACTTAGCCAATTAATATATGTATAATGTATATACATGCAACTCTCCCAGTCACAGTGTCGAGAGTCCCAGATTGCTTTACTAGCTAATGAATTCAGTTTGCAGGAATCAAGTTTGCGAATAGGACAGGAAGTCATTTACTAATTAATATACACTATCCTGTATGTATGTATATAGCTCTAAATAAACTAAATAATATATAACGACTGCAACAAGATATGGTCATTAACATTAATATGCCACTATGATATAATAACATTAGATTTTAATATCAATCAACTGTTAACATTTCGTCACTATCAATATTTAAAGTCCTTTCGATTCTATTTATTATATACGCGCTCTCTTCTTTAACGGACAATTTGCAATAAGTAATTAGTAGTTTTCTTTACTTAACTTTACACTTTATTATACATTATTTTTTAATACTAATTTATTTCAATCACTAATGTAATAAATAATTTTAAATATTAATTTAATCGGTAATTTTAATTACTAATGTAATTTACATTACTTTACTTTATTATAATTTACTTTTAATTACTAATTTATTTCGATCACCAATGTAATTTATAATTTTAATTGTTATCAATGTAATCGGTAATTTTAATTACTAATGTAATTAGTCATTTTTAACACAGTTGGAATTTGTTATTTTAAATACCAAATTAATTAGAAACACTAGTTACTAATTTAATTAGAAACATTAGTTACTAATTTAATTATAAACACTAGTTACTAATTTAATTAGAAACACTAGTTACTAATTTAATTAGAAACACTAATTACTAATTTAATTAGAAACACTAATCACTAATTTAATTCAAAACACTAATCACTAATTTAATTAAAAACACTAATCACTAATTCAATTAGAAACACTAATTACTAATTTAATTATAAACACTAATTACTAACTTAATTAAAAATTTTCAATACTTATTTAATTATTAATTCTCATTGCTAATTTAATTAGTAACTTCGAATACCAATTTAATTAGTAACTTCGATTACCAATTTAATTAGTAACTTCAATTACCAATTTAATTAGCAATTTTCATTATCAATTTATTTAGTAACTTGAATTACTGAGTTTATTAACAATTTTGACAGCGCAAATTATCTATTTAATTAAAAATTTTCGATAATTTATTTAGTAAATTTCAAATGACTAATTTAACTAATAATTTTCATAAAAAATTAAACGCCAATTACTAATTTAAGTAATTAAGTAATTATTAAACTAATTAAACTGCGATTACTTGCTATTGTAAGTTGTAACTAATAAAATTTTTAAAGTATTATATAATTTACGGCAAAAGTGCAAACATGGAAAAATTTCGATATAAAAAATAAAAAAAATTTTTAAAAAATGATGTGAAAATTCAAAATTAGTATAATTATATCAAATATCATGAATTGTTATTAAATTTTAATAAATATTTACTTTACATATAATTTCTGTTAAACTTTAGTATATTTTTTATCAAAATTTTACTCTGTCGGTTTTTTTTACACAATTTGTAAAATTTTTTTTTTACTTTTAAGTATTTTACAAATTGTGTAAAAAATACTGACAGAGTAAAATTTTGATAAAAAATAACACGGTAAATCGTTAGGTATTAAAATAACACCAAAAAGGATTAAAATAATCCAATTTAGTCTTATTTTAATCCTTTTTGGTGTTATTTTAATACCTAACGATTTACCGTGAATTCGAAGTTCAATAGAAATTATATGTAAAGTAAATCTTTATTAAAATTCAATAAAAATTCTTGATATTTGATATAATTATACTAATTTTAAAATTTCACATGATTTTTTTTTTAATTTTATTATTTTTTATATCGAAATTTTGCCTTGTTTGCACTTTTGCCGTTAATTATATAATACTTTAAAAATTTTATTAGTTACAACTTAAAATAGCAATTAATCCCCGTTTAATTAGTTGAATAATTACTTAATTAGTTAAATTAGTAATTGGCAATTAATTTGTTATGGAAATTATAAGTTAAATTAGCCTTTTGAAAAACACTAAAAAATTATTTAAAATTCTTAAATTAATAGATAATTGTCGCTGTCAAATTACTAATAAATTTAGTAATTCAAGTTACTAAATAAATTGGTAATAAAAATTGATAATTAAAATTTTTTTCCTGTTTTTTAAGAACAAATTTGATTACTAACTTTAATTACTAACTTTCATTACTAACTTTAATTACTAACTTTCATTACTAACTTTAATTACTAACTTTCATTACTAACTTCAATTACTAACTTTCATTACAAACTTTAATTACTAACTTTTTTTTCTAATATAATGAATAATTTGAAATACTAATTCTATGATTTAAATTATAATTTAAATAATAACATTTTTAACAATTAACTAATTTTAATAACAAATTAATTTACAAATTAGTAAATAATCTTATTGTCAAGTCTTTTAACATTTTTTGTCCGCGTATTGATCTTACTTCAGACTTCATAGTGAAGAATTTTAAACCACTAATCTAAACAGTAAAAATCAAAAGTTAGTAAAAATGCTCACTAATTTAAAACAATGAAGGACTTTTTATAAATTCAAATTTAGAGAGTCCTAATTTAAAAAAATTCAATTTAACTAAAATTTAATTAAAATTAAATTCCATGTAAAGAAAATACAAAATTTTTACTTACTTAAATCAGTGACTCGCACTGTTCGCTCTCAAATTAGTTAAATTCAACTAATAAATAGTGCAAAAAAAATTCTCTACTGAGTTATTAGTAAATTTTAACTAATTCAGAGCAATTAGTCAGTGACTAATTTAAATAAGTTGGAATTTTTTATTAATTCAGATTCGGCGAGTGGAAGCAATCAATTTAATATTAGACATTACCTAAATTATTTGCTCATTTTATTTATCGTTTTTATAAGCAAACTATTAATTTATCGTTTTTATGAGCAAACTATTAATTTATCATTTTTATAAGCTGATTATTAGTTAATTATTTTTATAATCTGATTATTAAGTAATTATTTGCTAATTAAAATTATTTTCTGTTTTTTAAGAACTAATTTGATTACTAACTTTAATTACTAACTTTTTTTACTAATATAATGAATAATTTAGTTTTGGTTTTTATAAGCTGATTATTAATTAATTATTTCTATAAGCTGATTATTAATTAATTATTTCTATAAGCTGATTATTAATTAATTATTTCTATAAGCTGATTATTAATTAATTATCTTTATAAGCTGATTATTAATTAATTATTTCTATAAGCTGATTATTAATTATTTCTATAAGCTGATTATTAATTAATTATTTCCATAAGCTGATAATTAATTAATTACTTTTATTAGCCAATTACTAATTATTTTTATTAGCCAATTATTAATTTATTATTTTCATAAGCTAAATTTATTAATTTATTATTTTTATCAGCTAATTATTAATTTAAAATTAATAAACATTGTTAATATTAAAAAATATTTGCATTATTATTTTCATTAGCTAAGTTTTCATTTAAACCTCAATATACATTGGCGCATTTCAATTCCACAAATATTTTCCTCTTTTTCCCACAATGAATTGATTTATATTTTACAAAAAAAAATTCTATCAAACGAAATATTTCACAGCCACCAATATATATTCACAATTCGAAAAAATTTACATTCAGACATCTTTTTTTCCAGAAAAAAATGGAGAAAAGAATTTTTATATATCTAATATATGAAAATTCAGCGAGAAAACATATAAACTTGTACTATATACATATATAGAGATTCTCTCCTGTAAATTGTGTTGTCAGAATTTACATTCACTTTTCCGATGTGTATATATATATAGAGAGAGAGGAATGATGTAGGCAAAGTTGAAATATACATATGAAGATAAATATGAATTCGAAAAACTTGTAGTTACTATACGTTAAAAATAAAACCTTTGACTCTTCCATATATCATTTGATATACGAAAACGTCAAATGCCAAACAATCATACTGAATGACTTGTATGGCTATACAGAATCGCCTACGTCTATATATATATATGTGTATTCGACTTTTGAGTTTAGCAAAATTCTCTCGATAAAGTGTCGTCCAGGAAAAACTTGGCCCGATGTGTGAAGAGTCAAACGAACCGGGGACAATCCTATCTCTGCGGCCTCAGACGGTTATTATCGGATTTTCATAAAGCCGGTTAAAAACGAGGTTCTCCTGCTCGTAAAAGCAATGCACCTGACACCTTTTGCAGTGAAAAATGAATGATTGTTTTGTCTTTGAATCGAGCAAAAGAGAGAAAGAGAGAGTTCGTAAAGGACAAAAATTTTCGATTTATTTAGCGCAAAATGCTCTTGACCGTTCGGCACCATCACCTTTATATATATATAAATATATATATGTAGTTGGGGATCCGTTTTTCTTTCGGGCTTACAGGCTAAATCTTTTAGTACTTGTTTTATAGTCCCCAACTAAGCTTCCTCTTACTCGATAAAACTTGGTGGGAAAATTCTCTCTGCTAAATCGACTACTTTTTTTCTTTTTGTTGTTAAACAAGAAAAGACAAAATTGCCAACAACGCTCGGGAGAAAATTTCTTTCGAACGACCTAATTCTGGTTGATTCAAGGAAATTTTTGTTGAAACAGACGAAATTTGATTAAAACAATCAATTTTAGTTAAAGCAATCAATTTTGGTTAAAACAATCGATTTTAGTTCAAACAATCGATTTTAGTTAAAACAATCGATTTTAGTTTAAGCAATCAATTTTGGTTAAAACAATCAAATTTTTGTGGAAAACATCAAATTTTGACGAAATAATCAAATTTTTGTTAAAACAATCGAATTTTGGTTGAAACCAGAATCAAGTTTTTTATGAAACAACAGAATTTTGGTTGAAACAGATAAAATTTGGTTAAAAAGACAAATTTTAATTAGAACAAGCAAATTTTTGAGGAAGTAACCAAATTTTTGCAGAAACAACAAAGTTTTTGCCAAAACAACAAAGAATTACATTATTTTCTTAAAACTTTAACTAAACTTCATCTCTAAATCAATTTTTTTTCATACTTTTGACAACAATTTCGTCGAGGATTCAATTATTTAAATAGAAAAATTCAATTATTTTCTACAATTTTTAATTATACTTCATCTCTAAATCAACTATTTTTTAATAATTTTCCAAAATTTGTTGAGAATTCAATTATTTAAATAGAAAAATTCAATTATTTTCTACAATTTTTAATTAAACTTCATCTCTAAATCAATTCATTTTAATAATTTTCCGAAATTTCGTCGAGAAATCAATTATTTAAATACAAAAATTCAATTTTCTTTCCTACGATTTTTATCTAAACTTCATCTCTAAATCAATTTTTTTTTAATAATTTTCCAAAATTTCGTCAAGAATTTAATTATTTAAATAGAAAAATTCAATTTTTTTACGATTTCTAACTAAACTTTACATTTAAATCAATTATTATTTTAAATAATTTTCTAAAATTTCGCCCAGAACTCAATGTTTTAAATATAACAATTCCTTTATTTTTTACAATTTTTAACAAAACTTCAATCCTATATCAATTATTTTTAATAATTTTTTCAAATCTTCTTTAAAAATTCAATTATTAAAAATTTTAAATACAGAAATTCAATTATCATTTCGACAATTTTTAACTTAACTTCATATCTAAATAAATTTTTTCAAATAATTTTCTTAATTTTTTCAAAAAATCAATTATTTAAATTCAATCATTGAATTATTTTCTTCAAATCTTAAGTAAACCTTATCTCTAAAATAATTTTTATTTTTAATAATTTTTTAAAAATTCTTTTGAAATTCAATTCTCTAAATAAAAATTTTCTTAATTTTTATTATAATTGTAATTATACCTAACTGTTATTTTTTAAACATTTTCAAATTATATTTTTTAAACATTATAATTAAGAAATTCTTAGAATTCATTCTTTGATAATATTTTTAATGAATTTTTTAAAGATAATATAATTATTCAATTAAATACAAATAAATAATTTCCAAACAATTAAAATTTTGCTAAATCTTTAAAATATGTTCGAATTTTTAAAAGATATATAAAGAAGCTAATCAATTTTTTAAAAGAATTTTAATTAAAAAACTTTAAATATAACTTTGTCAAAATTTTCTATAAAAATTTTCGAAAATTTCAATTATCCAAAAAAATTTTATTTGCTTATTTCCAAATCTTAATTTGAAAAATGATTCAAGAGGTAATTTAAAAAAAAGTGACTATTAGTTAAATTTAATCTTATTAGTTTAATTAAAAATTTGGTAAAAAATTTAATAATTTTTGCCTTGAAAGGTAAAATTTTTCCATTTGGACAAAATTTTCACACTGAAAAACAATATATTTAAATCAAACATAATTATCTTTGAATTAAACATAATAGTTTTGATGCAATACATAAAATAAATTTTATTCAATAAAAATTGTTCATTCACTTATAAAATATGTTTAATTCAAACGTATTTTTTTGGTTGACAACATATTTAGTTATTTTTGATTTAAAAAATTTTTTTCACAGTATTCTTGAACTAAAGAAACATTTAAATTGAAAAGATAGTAAACATTAATGATCTTAAACAATAAAGATAGTTTATTTACTATTAAAAATAATTGCTTTTGAAATTAAGTTTAGTTAAAAATCATAAAAAAATTATTCAATTTTTGTATTTTAAATCATTCAGTTCTCGGCGAAATTTCGGAAAATTATTTAAAATAATTGATTTAGAGATGAAGACATTTATTAAAAATTGTAGAAAATAATTTAATGTTAATAATAATTTATTTTGAAAAAAAAATTTTATTTAGAATTTATTTACAAAAAAAAAATTTATTTTTTGTATTCTCAAAAGAATTCTCGAAAAAACTTTTGTCAAAAATATTAAAAAATAATTGATTTAAAGGTGAGGTTATTTAAAAATTTTTTATATAATAATTTAATTATTAAAGAGATTAAAAATTATTATTTTTTTTGTATTATTAAAATTATTTTTAAAAAATTGATTTAGATATAAAGTTAATAAAATTCATGTTGGAATCAAAAACCACTTTCTTGTGTTGCGAAGCAACATTTTTTAATCGTTGTTTGTCTCAATTTGACATCCGTAGAAAAACTGTGAATACAAAGGTAGTAAACAATAATTGAAGAACAACAAATTATTATTTGTTGTTTGTTGTTGTAAATAACAAATTATTATTTGTTGTTTTTTGTTGTAAACAACAAATTATTATTTTTGGTTTTTTGTTGTAAACAACAAATTATTATTTTTGGTTTTTTGTTGTAAACAACAAATTATTATTTTTGGTTTTTTGTTGTAAACAACAAATTATTATTTTTGGTTTTTTGTTGTAAACAACAAATTATTATTTTTGGTTTTTTGTTGTAAACAACAAATTATTATTATTATTATTATTATTATTATTACTGGTTATTTTTGTTGTAAACAACATATTATTATTTGTTGTTTTTTGTTGTAAACAACAAATTATTATTTTGTTGTTATTATTTATTTGTTTTTTTTTGTTGTAAACAACAAATTATTATTTGTTATTTTTTGTTTTAAACAAAAGTAAAAAAAATTTCTAAACAGTTCCTAATGAGTACAAAAAGAATTTCCATTTCTCTAGAAAAGAAAGAAAAAAATACTGTTCAAAATGAGAAATAAACGACAAAATGCATTGTAGAAGCGGCATGATGAGTGAAGAATTGTAACTAAGGCTCATTACGAAGTCAATCATCGTCAGCTGGAAGACGCTTTCTCTCTCTCTCTCTTTCTCTCAGTGTTGATGCACTGCGGCCCTCGGGGATGAAACGAGTGCCAAGTGGGAAATTACAAAAGCTCAGCGTATATAGTGATTTTAACACAAACTAATGCGCCTCAGAGAAGCGATTATCAAACCGCGACTTGAAGAATTTAATGCTCATCGAGCGAAATAAATATAATATACGCGTCTTTATTAACTTGAAGAAAATACGAACCCATATCACGGGCGCACTTACATATAGATTTAGCGAATAAAATAACAAATCCAGTTCTCTCGTGTTCAATGGAATCGTTTTCTCTACACATAGATATTTCTTTTTTTTTTTCTTCCTACCAGTAAACGCGTACCAACAACCAGTTTCTTGTCAAGGTCGCAAATACACTTTGAATGCACCAATTCATAATCACCGGAAATAAATCCCCAACATAATCGACATATAATTTCATATTTCGAAAATCCTTATGCATATGCATATAAATACCGCCTTTCAAATTCTTTTCTTTTTTTTTTGTTTTCTGTCTTTTACTATATATATAATAAATTAAATTACTATTATCGTTTTACTCACGTTTCACGCTCTGCAAAGGATCGTAAACATTGAGTTAGAAGAATTTTCCTACCTGTAACATAAAGAGAGCATTAAATTAAATTTTAAATCATTAATCGTGTGGGGAAACGGAATTTACAATTATAAATAGCATTTATTATTATTATTATTATTATTATTATTATTATTATTATTATTATTATTATCATTATCATTATCATTATCATTATCCTTATCATTATCATTATCATTATCATTATCATTATTATTATTATTATTATTATTATTAAAAATAATACTATACTAATAATTTAATAATAATACAATATCGTATAAATAGTATAAAAAAAATTACCAATAATTTTAAGTGCTTGTAATTTTTGTGATTTTACAAGATCCTAAAGTTCTGATCGTTCAAATGAACGAAATTTATTTATTTCTTGTAAAATTTAAATTTTTATTGCAATTATTTTTGCGTCAATATCGAAAAAAATTAATTACTGAGTTTCTAAACGTAAAATTTTAGTTTTGAAATTTTTTTTATGATTAGTAATTTTTTTAAAATTTCTTCACTAAAAAATATTTCGTTCATTTGAACTTTGAAAACTTGAGGACCATAATTTTACTCTAGTTTACTTTAATTTTTGTAATTTTACAATTTGCGAAATAAATTTTACTATTGTCGGTGAAAAAATGACTTTTGCTATTTCTGATGTAAATTAACAAAGTAAATTAACAAAGTAAATTAATAATGTAAAATTAATAAATTAATGAAGAGGAATTAATAAATTAGACAATAAAATTAACAAAGTGCAATTAATAAATTAATAAACAAAATTAATAAAATAATGTTTACTATTAAAATTGTTACATTTACTCCGAAAATAAAGTATAAAAAAACGAAAAAAAATTAAACAACATTTAATTTATAATAATATCCATGTCAATTTTTTAATAGTTGATTATTTTCACAACTATACACCAAGAGGGAATAAATATTAGTTTTTGTAAAAATATTTTACAAATTAGAAAAAAATGCAACAAATCGAAAATTTTCATATAAACAATAATAAACTACAAAAGAAACAAAAAATTTTTTTTTAATTTTTAAGCAAAAAACTGTAAAAGTATTTTTTTAAAACAAATATTTCTTTAAAAATATTTAAACAATATATTTAAATTAAATTATTAAATTAAATATTTTAAATAAATATTTCTTCAAAATTTCAACAAAAAAATCATTTTTCTTTAAATTTTTTTATTTTGTTGTCTAAATCCAAATTAGTCAAAATAAAGCCTCTAATTATTGATATCATTAAAAATATTCATTAATTTTTAGTCGAAAATTTCATTTTTTTTAACCAAAGTTTGTTAATAAAAAATGTTAAAAATTGAAATAAAATTCTTAACAATGTTAGTAAGTAGCTCAAGTTTGACGTTGACTAACTAATAATAAGTAAAAATTCACAAAAAAAATTTTTTTTTAATGAAAAATGTCTAAAAATGAGTAAAAATCCCAAAAAAAGATTATAAAAAATTCACAATCAAGTTTTGATTTGGTGATATTAAAAATAATTTAATTCCTGAAAAAGAATTTTATCATTTATGAAAATCATTAAATGTTTGTAAAGAAGTTTTAAACATTTTTTTAAAATAATTGAATTTCTGTAAATAATTTTATCATTTGTCAAAAAAGTTAAAAATAATTGAATTTCTGTGAATAATTTTATTATTTATTTTTAAAAAAATTGAATTCTTGCAAAGAATTTTGAAAAAAATGTTTATGAAATTAAATTACAATTTTTTTTTAAACCTTTGAAAATAAGTAACTTCTTTTTGAGAATTGTATAAAAATTGTTTTAAATAATTAATTTCTTCGAAAAATATTTATGAGAATTGTATTACAAATAATTTACTTTTTGAAAAGAATTTTATAACATTTGTTTTTAAACATTTGATCTTTTGTAAAATCTTATTATAATAGTAAATATTGAAAATAATCGAATGCTTGCGAAATTTTTTTAGTACATAATATTGTATTGGATGTATGAATTTTATTAATATTGTTTTAATTATTTTTAAATATTTTATAAAAAATATTCAAGAATATGTTTTTTTCCACCAAACATTTGAAATAAGTTCCTAAAAATAAACTTAAAACTTTTATTAAAATTCTTCGAAGGAATTTAATTATTTAAAAATTTTTTTTGATAAGATTCTTCATAAGAATTAAATTTCAATAAATAATCAATTGTTAATTTAATTATTTATCTTTGTTTTTAAAGAATTGAATTATCTAGAAACTTTCTGACCAGAATTGATTTAAAAATAAATTTTAGTTAGTTATTTTAAAAGAAATTTTTGAATCATTAATTTAAATAATTTTTATTTAAAAAAAACGTTCGTCAGATTTTGAAAAGTTTTAGTTAGAAATTATAAAAAAAAATTGTTTTTTGAAAGATTGTCACTAATAGGTTTTTGAAAATAGTTCAATTTTTTTCGTAAATTATTTTAATTTAAATAGAAAAAAATTTCGTTCAATTGAACGTTCAAAACTTTAAACCCACTTTTTTTTAATACTGCTTTTTTATTTTTTTAAATACTATTTTTTCTACTAATACTAAGTTAATTTTTCAAAACTATTCTCTCATTTTTTTTTATCAAAATATTATTTTTCTTTTTCTTTTAAATTCTATTTCTGTCTTATTTTTCTATTCTCATTTTCTCTGTATGCTTCTCTGTTTATGTAAAATTTGACCTATTTTTTCCTTCGCCTGTTCTAATTTCGGTGCTGAATGGAAATTTTCTAAATACACTCTTCGGTCAATATGGAAGATAAAATTGATTTAATTTTCCCCTTTTTCGCTCTATGAATTCGTATAGCTTTGAGGAAATTTAATACTTTAGTTTCCACTCCCCAAAGAATCGAAATTTACCATGCATTTCGTTCCGTGTTTTTTATTATTTTTTTTAACTCCAATTTAAAAAAAAAAAACACTGAAATTAAAAATAATTTTAAGTTCTAAATTAGTTAGAATAAAAATTACTTCACTGTTTGTAAAATTTTTGCATTGTCAAAAAAATGTTAAAGTAAAAATTTACTGTCTCGTTTCATTTGTTTTAATATTTTTTTTAACTATACAGTTTTAGTGGAAAATATTGTAAATTCGTTGAAAAAGATTTAAAGTTAAAAAATAACAACGTAAAATAAAAATAAGAATAAAATTTATCTTTTATCCCAGAATTTTTCACGAAACATTGTCAACTGATGAAAAGAATAAAATTAAAAATATAAATACAAATAAAAAGTCGAATAAAAAATCTTTGTAAACTTCAAACAGTCTAGATTTTATTTTTCTAAATAATAGTAAAAGTTATATTAAATATTAAAAGTTAAATAAAAACTTAAATAAAAATTTAAATAAAAAATTAATTTACTTAATTAAAAAAATTAGTTTTAGTTAGTTTTTTTTATTAAACTTTCGGGAGTGGAGTTTTTTCAGTATAAAACATTTAAATTAATCACGAATAAGAATATAAACATATAGCAGCAGTAATTATACGAATACAAATAATTGTAATATTATTAAAATATAAATTTAACAAACTCGTAGAAAATAATCCCACAGACAGAGGGCGAAAAAAAATGAGACAAAACAATAGGAACGAATATTGAATTAATAATTTTCATAGAATCGAAATCGTAATAAGTTTTATAGTCAATTAACGATGAAAGAGATTTACTTCTATAACGAGAGAGAGAGAGAAAGAGAGAAAGAGCTGGAAGAATGGTACAGGGTATAATGGAGCAAAATGGAATTTATAATTACTGTAAAATGAAGTGTAGTTAAGGTGATTTTCTTCCTTCTTTTTTCCTCTTTTTTTTTAATCAAAAAAAAAAAAAAAAAAAAAAGAAGGGAGAGAGAGAAAGTATTGTTTCGTACATAACTAGACGAAAAAAAGAAAATTGTGTGCTCGCACAGGTAACCATGAATATGCTAAATTTAGCCATAAAATATTGTTATTTACGGTCCTGCTATACGCGCGGAGTACGGTTGAAAGCACAATAAATTACACGTTAACGTGTTTCATGGTTCTTTCATTGTGTTCATATATATACTTTTCTCTAAGCAAATTTTCATTCGTGTGGATCTTTATTTACATGTCAGTCTTTACACGCGGGGCTCGAAAAATTTTATTGCCATGTAAAAATGTCTCAGAATTGCTACAATTTCAAGCGGGAGTTGTTCCATCACTTTTCTCAAAACATTTTATATATTTTTCTCACCATTTGCGCAGGCGACCAAATGTTTTTATTGTTGGTTAACGTTTTTTAGTTTTACATCATTTTGAAACTGTTTCTATTACTTTTTACTTTTTTTAACTTTTCTGTTTTTACTTTTTCCTGTATACATTTTTTTTAATATTTGATTTTTCTATTAAATTTAATTTTTATGTATTTAATTTATTTTTTTAAGTTTCTTCCTAAATTTGAATCAGTTACTTTTTACATTTTTTAACTTTTCTGTTTTTTTTTTACTTTTTCCTGTATACATTTGTTTTTTAATATTTGATTTTTCTATTAAATTTGATTTTTATGTATTTAATTTATTTTTTTATTTCCTTCCTAAATTTGAATCAGTTACTTTTTACATTTTTTAACTTTTCTGTTCACTGTTAACTTAAAAGTATCAAATGGCAACGAATTGATACCGAAAATGTAGATCAAATAAAAAATTGATCCAGATTTTTGGCATCAATTTGATCCACTTTAGTTTTAATTTTATACTTTCAAGAAAACTGTGTTTTTGTTTTTACTTTTTCCTGTATACATTTTTTTTAATATTTGATTTTTCTATTAAATTTGATTTTTATGTATTTAATTTATTTTTTAAGTTTCTTCCTAAATTTGAATCAGTTAAAAATAACTTTTTTTGGAGTTAAAAATTTCTTTTGGTGATTTTTATTCAGTTTATTTTAGTAATAATATTTTTAAATAATTTTTAGTCATTTTCCACTAAAAAAAAGCTTTAAAAACGAATTTTTACTAATTTTTAGTCTTTTTTTACTAAAAAAAAGCTTTAATAAGAATTTTTACTATATTTTAGTCATTTCCCACCGAAAAAAAGCTTTTATAAGAATTCTTACTAATTTTTAATCATTTTAATTATTATAGGATTTGGAATAGTGCCAATTTTCGAAAAAAGAAGAAAAATTGACCTTTTTAGAGTAACAAGTCTAATAAATGTATCGATGTAGCAAATCGTAAAAAAATTAGTATGAATAGTTAGTTTTAGTAAAAATTAGTGCGAAGTTTCTATTTAAAAAAAATAGTATTTAAGAAAATAATGATCTGTAAGTTTAGAACGTTCAAATGAATGAAATATTTTTCATTAAAAATAGTTTTATAAATTACTGACAGCAACAAAAATTAAAAACATAAATTTAACATTTGCAAACTTTATAATTAAGTTTTCTTGATAATGATAATTTTGTTAATGAGTTTTCTTGACAAAAAATTAAAAACATAAATTCAACACTTAGAAACTTTACAATTAGTTTTTCTTGATAATGATGATTTTCTTGACAAATAAATTAAAAACATAAATTCAACACTTAGAAACTTTACAATTATTTTTTCTTGATAATGATGATTTTCTTGAAAAATAAATTAAAAACATAAATTTATCATTTACAACCTTTACAACTAATTTTTTCTTGATTATGATAATTTTTTAATGAGTTTTCTTGACAAAAAATTAAAAACATAAATTCAACACTTAGAAACTTAACAATTAGTTTTTCTTCATGACGTAAAAATTATTGTAACAAAAACTTTACTTAAAAAATAAAATAAAATGGAAAAATAAATAAATTTCGTTCATTTGAACCTTTCGCAGGCTTCACACTCCATTATGAGTTTAAAAAAAGTAGGAAAAAGTAGCCTCGATGATAAAAAAAAGTAGGAAATAGTAGCCTCGGTGACAAAAAAAAAGAATTAAAGAATTTCATTAAAAACTTTTTTAAAATCGAATTTTTAAAGTATTTTAATTCAATAATTGATAAATAATTAAACTTTATAAGGAGTCACATTCTAATGTACTCATGTTTCTTGCTGCGAAGATTAATAATTAAAATTTTTATTAGTTAATTTAAAAAAAAATACAAACTTCAAATTTTTTAATAAAATTAAATTTTCGCAGTGTTTTTTTGAAAAATAACATTTTTTAATTCTGTTATTTCAAGATAATTGAATTTTTATAAACAAATAATTGAAAACTTTTTATGTAATTGAAATTCCTGTATATTCTATTAAAAATAATTTACTTCTTTTCAAGAATTTTATTTATCTTTTTCTAAATAATCAATAGAAGTTAGTCATCGTATAATTATAATTTTATTTTTTACAATTTATTCGCAACACATTCAATTATTTTCTTAAATAGTGAAATTTGGACAAAATTAATTTACTTTTAGGAATTTTATTAAAATTCATTGTAAAAGTTCAATTTTTTCTATAAATAACAAAAATTCATTTATATTCACCACAAGAATTCAATTATTTTCAAAAAATTTTCTTAATTTTATAATTTGTATGTCTACTATTTTAATAAAATTTCCTAAAAGTATTCAATTTTTTTAAAAACAATTTTGACAAAATTCTGCACAAATATTCAATTATTTTCTAAACGAATGAAAATTTCATAGGAATTGAATTATTAAAAATAGTTTATTTAAAATTTTTTTTTAAAAAATCAATTATTTGAACTTTTTTTTATAAAATCCATGCAAAAATTCAATTACTTTCATAAATAATAAAACTCATTGCAGAAATGGAATTATGTTTAATACAATTTTAATTAAATTCGTCGAAAAATGCAATTAGGTTTAAAAATTTGATTAAATTTTGTCTAAATAATTCAATTATTTCAATTATTTTCATAAATAGCAAAATTTTTCCGATTTACTAAATTCTTTTGAAAATTATTTTTAAAAAATATTCTTCACAAGAATTCAATTATTTTCATAAATTTCCATAAAATTTAAAAAAAAACAATTCAATTATTTTCAAAAGTAATAAAATTCTCCTCAGAAATTCAATTATATTTAAAATTTTTTTGGTAATTCTCCGAAATTTCAATTATCTTTATAAATAATTGAATTGTTCTCTACAATTGAATTATTTTCAAAAATTTTAATAAAATTCTTCGCAAACATTGAATTATTTTCAGAAATATGTAATAACATTCATTGGAAGGATTCAATTACTTTTATAAATAGTAAAATTCTTTGCAGAAATTCAATTAGTATCAATAAATTTTGAATGAAATTGAATTAATCAAATTTTCCCTTATATAATTATGAACAGGCAAGATGTTTTTGGAAAATTGAAAAAATTCTTTGTTTAATTCAATTATTTTTCAAATTGTAGATTTATGTTCGAAATGAAAGAAATTAAAATTTGATGAGAAAATAAAACCGGGAAAAACGGGGAATTTAAAGGTTAAACACAATTTCAAATCAGTCACTATTGATAGAATAAATATCGGTAAAATTATTTTCTATTATCTTATTGGCGGTCGTTTTTCATTAACGATTTTAGTTTTTCACACTGTTTCTAAATGGAAATGTGAAAACTGAAAATCTAAATTTGACTATTTGTTCAGAAAAGTAGCTTTTTAGTAGTATTAGGCTCAAAAAAGTAGCCAAAAAGTAGCCTCGTATCAAAAAAGTGGCAAATAGTAGCCGTTAGGAAAGATTTGTGACGCGATCTGAAGAAAGGGACCTTAGAAGCAAAAAATTATAGGTTATGTTTGCAATTTTCGAAATGAAAATAGAAAAAAATTATTAACTGTTAATGTTAATCATTAATGTTTAAGTTTTCATTATAACTGAAATATTCAATAAACACTGATTTTGATTTGCAAAAAGTAAAAAGAAATTTATAATCAACAAAAAAGTAGCACTAACATAACCTTAAAGTGATTTGCTTCTAAGGTCCCTTTCTTCAGATCGCGTCACATTTGGAAAAGCTAAAAAAAGAACTTCCCCATATTTCGAGAGTGAAATGTCCGTGAGAATAATTTCTTAATTATGTTTTTCGTTTAATGGAAACCTGTCACTGCACAACTGCTAGAAAATTTCTTCGAAGGAATATATTAGAACACGATGCTAATAAGTATTTTACCCGGCATACATTGAGCACAGATGTTTCTTGGCAGGAGGCGAGATGGCCGGTTTATATATATTATATATTTTTGCCCGGGATTGTCAAGGGAGAATCCTATAGGGGAACACATGCCGCGTGATCACACGTGCGTTGAAAAGAGTCGGCTTGCATGCTTGCAGCAACACAGCAGCAGCATCGCTCCATATCAGAAAATCAACTCTCTTCTCTCTCTTTCTCTCTCGAAACACTTTGAAGAAAATACACCACTATATAGAATATACAAGTGAATGTTGGTGACAAGTGCAAGCCGAGATTCTCTCATTGCCATCAGTTTTATAAACACGAAAAGAGAAGAAACAGGTTTCATCGACCGTGCTTAGCAAACAAAGTTACGAGCCTAAGTTTTATAAGGCACTTACATATACCAAGAAACTTGTCATCCCCCTTTCTTTAGGCACATCACACCTTTTCTCTCCCTCATTCTCGGGAGAAACGCAAAATTGCTCCATTCAACAGCTTGATAATTAACTTCATTAGAGAAACTATTTGCGAGGGAAGAAAAAGGAAAAATTCACCTCTTGCAACGCAAATAATAAAATTTTTATTTTTTACCCTACCAAATAATTTCGAGAAATATTTTCCTTAATTCTTGTCAGACTTTATATTTTACTCATTATTTACTAATTACTCAATTAACAATAATTCAATTATTAAACAATAAACGATCATTTTGTTTCTTGTCTGTTTCAGGTCTGTTTTCTTTACCTAACTAATAATTTCTATTTACTTATTTTTCTTTTTTACCTAATACTAATTTTAATCCAGGATCAATTTTTCTAAACTGATCTTAACAGGATTACTTGATCTTAACTGGATCAATTTTTCACAAATAAAATAAAATTAATTAAATTTGTCAAAATAAAATTTTTCCAAATAAAATTTAGCGAGTCTTTTTTTAGTCAAAATGATTTAGAATGAAAAATTGATCCAGTTATTAAAATATTTAATAGGTGTTTAAATAAATAAAAATTATTAGTGAGAAACGGAAACAGACAGAAAATCGGAGATAGAAAAATAATCCTTTATTGTTTAATTATTAAATTAAACTGATTATAGTAAAAATTCGAATGAAAAGAAGTTGCTCAATTTTCACTTAAAATTCGAGAGCCTAAAGTTCTGAACATTCAAATGAACGAAATTGATTTATTTCTTCTAAAAATTAAATTTTTGTTGCAATTATTTTGCGTTACTATCCAAACAATTAATTACAGAGCTTCTAAACGTAAAATTTTAGTTAAAAAAATTTTTTTTTTTTATTAGTAATTTATTAAAATATGTTTAATTAAAAAATATTTCGTTCATTTGAACGTTCAAAACTTCAAGATAATTAAAATTAAAATTTAAAGATTTTCACTTAAAATCTAAATTTGAAAAATAAACAACATTTTTTACAACATTTTTTTAATCAAAAAATTCATAGAAACTTCAAATAGAAAAATTTTTTTTTTCTTTGAATTGTTGAATATACTGTCTAAATGGAAAATTAGTGAAAATTTAGCCTTTGACAGTCAAGTAAAAAAATTTTCTTTTATTTTTAAGTAGGATAACTAAACAACTAATTGTTTACTAGTTAACACTTTTTAGAAAAAAATGACTGGAAATTAGTATAAATTTTAACTAATATAAATAAGAGCTCTAATTTTCACTTAAAATATTCAAATTTAAAGAAAAAAAAGAAAATTTTCGTTTACAAATTTTTCATTCAAATTATTGATCCAAATATACTATTTGAAATATTTTTTTAAACCAAAATTTGAAGAAAATTTAAATAGAAAAATAATTTTACTTTCAAATATTATTAATTTACTGTCTGAATAAAAAATTAGTGATTGGAAAATTAATTAAACCTTTAAAATTCATATTTGTAAAAATATTTAACAAATTTTTAGTAGAAAATTAATTTTTTGTCTATTAAGTAAAATTTGTTGTCTAAATTTTTTTAGTAAAACAAAAATTTAAAATTAGTATAAATTCCTACTAATGCAAATAAGTAACTCAATTTTCACTTGAAACTTAAATTTCAAAATTAAAAATACTATATTTTATGATTATGATTTTTTTTCGAATTTTTAAGCAAAAAACTATGTAAAAATATATTTTTTAATAAAAATGCACTAAAAATTCCAATAGAAAAATAATTTTTTCTTTCAAATTGTTTATTTTGTTGTTAAAATCTAAATTAGTCAAAATTAAATCTCTAATTCACATTAGTAAAAATATTTCACTAATTTTTAGTCAAAAATTTCAGTTTTTTTTCAAGTTACAAATGTCAATAAGTAACTCTATTTTCACTTGAAATTTAAATTTAAAGAGTAGAAAATATTTTATCTTCACCACTGATTTTCGAATTCCACGTCAAAAAACTATGTCAATTATTTTTTCAAATAAAAATTCATAGAAAATTTGAACAAAAAAAAATTTTTTTTTTTTAAATTATTGATTTAACAGTCAAAATTCAAATAAATAAAAATTGATTCTCGTATTTACATTATTAAAAATATTAACTAATTTTTAGCTTAATTTTACTATTTTATTTATCAGTTACAATTTTTTTTTACTAAAACTTTGAAGAAAAAATCAAGTTTTTTCTGAAAAATTACTAAAAATTAGTACAAATCCCAAATAAAGTTTATTTTTACTGAAAAAGGAGTAAAAATTAGTAAAATTCCTATTAAAGCTTTTTTTTAGTGGAAAATGACTAAAAATTATTAAAAATTCTTACTAAAAATTATTGAACAGCTACAATCAAGTTTTTTTTACTAAAAACTGACCAAAAAATTAGTAGAAATTAACAATAAAGTTTAGTTTACTGAAAAATGACTAAAAAGTAGTAAAAATCCACAATAAAGTTTTGTTTACTGAAAAATGACTAAAAATTAGAAAAAATTCAGAATTAAATTTTTTTTGTAAAAAATTACTTAAAATTGATAAAAAATTCTAACTAATTTTTTTTAGTGAAAGGCGACCAATATCACTAAAAATTCTTTTTAAAATTTTTTTTGTAGTGAAAGGCGACTAATATTACTAAAAATTCTTACTATAATTCTTACTTTCTGCGTCAAAAAAAGTACAATCTACTGAATTATTAAATTTATTATTATTAAAAAAAGTAAACACAAATCAAATAATTAAGAGCAAAAATCCAACCAACATCCAATTACACAATTATCAATATTACAAAAAATATCAAAAAAAAATTATAATTACAAAAAACTTTACATTTTTTCCCATAAAATACATTTTTTTTACAAAAAATCACATTTTTTGCACTTCCTTCTTTTTAATTATTCACAATCGCCAGCGCACAAATATTCAAAACTCTTTCCCAAGAGCAGCGAGTTCTTTTTCCATCCAGCAATTAATTAAAATAAATAATGATAAATGATGAATAAAAATTAATTTTACTACCAACTATATATTCCTCTAAAGACAATATTTTATGTATAGAGAGAGAGAAAGAAACATGAAACTGGGTGTGCATTTTAGCTACATGGCGGGAAAAAAAATACCATCTGCGCTTGTCAGACCTACTTATTATTATGATTATTAACACATGTACTCGAGCCATTTTCAACTTTGTCACATTAATTATAAAAAAAAACTCCAACGTAAAGAAGGAGAAAAAAAAACTTCGGTTACTTTGCCTTGCATTTTGAAAAATTCAACTTGATCTTTCTTTTAGTTATTTAGTCACATCCTCATTCCATTTCAGAATTCGTGTCTTGAGGTACATTCTTTTAAAAAATTAAAACTTAATCTTTTCAAAATTTAACTCAAACTGCATTTCTTATATATTACATCCATTCTGTTTTATGTTTTATTTCAAGAATGTGTCTAAATTACTAACAGGAAGAGGAGGATTAAGATTTTTATATATTTTATCCTTTTTTCAACACGTATAATTCTTTATATTTGTTTATTTATGTTTCTGAAAAATTCGAACGACCCAAATGACAAACAACGATATTTTCTTTTTTTTGGCTAAAAAAATTATTGTAGATTAAAAAAATATTTTTTAGTAAGTAAATATTTAAATTACACTATTTTAATTAATAATTAATAATAACTATTTTAATTAATTCTTAGTAAATATTTTTATCACTTCAAATTTGACGACATTAAAGTCCACAACATTTATCAACGAAAAAAATTATTCACTTGATAAATTTAAAAAACATAAAGCCGCAATATTATTAAATATTTAGAAAAATTAGATTGATGCTTCTACGATAACACAGGCCGACAAGATTTACTTTCCAAGAATCAGACAATACTTTTCCGAAGGATTTCGACGTACTGAATCCGAATCGGACCTCAAAAGGGACTCATCACGTCAGGTTTTCGAGATATTTTAACCTAAAAGTGCAAAAAACCTGTTTTTAGTTATATTTGATGTCATGTAACACCCAGAGATAATTTTTTTCTCTAAAAGGTCAATATTGAGCCTGAAAGTGTTACTTTTCTCTTTTAATATCCATTTTAAAAATTTAAAAAATCTTCATTTGCCTCTGAGTAATCGTTCATTGAATTTTCTGAGTTTGGCGAATTCTTCGAAAACTGAGTAGATACAAAGAAACTTTGACAATAAAGCAGAATTTAACTACAAACATCTTAAATAGTTCTGAAGATTTTCAATATAACTAAATTCGAATTCGATATCAGATTGGCAGAATTAAAAATGGAATATTTTAGGGAAATATAATCAATTTTAAATAAATCGTCTGCCATATTCTATAGGCCATTTTTAATTTTGTGAATCTGATATTGAATTCATATTCATTTGTATCGAAAATCCTTAGAAATATTTAAAATTTAGATGTTTGTAGTTAAATTTTGCTTTATTATAAAAATTTCTTTGTTTCTACTCAGTTTTTGAAGAATTCGCCAAACTCAGAAAATTCAATGAACGATTACTCAGAGAAAAATGAAGATTTTTGAAAATTTCAAAATGAATATTAAAGAGGAAGAGTAGCACTTTTAGTAGCAAGATTGACCTTTAAGAGAAAAAAATTATCTTGTGATGTTACATGACATCATATATAACTAAAAACAGTTTTTTTGCACTTTTAGATTAAAATATCTCGAAAGCCTGACGTGATGGGTCCCTTTTGAGGTCGGATTCGGATTCAGCACGTCGAAATCCTTCGGAAAAGTATTGTCTGATTCTTGGAAAGTAAATTGAATCAAATTTTGTTGGCCTGTGTAATTACTGATATAATAAATAAATATTAAATGAAAAATAATTTTGGAATAAATGAAACAAATTTTTTTCGTTGATCAACATTGTGGAGTTCAACTTCGTCAAATTTGGAGAAAAATTTAGAGAAATTCTAAATTTTAGTTTAACGAGATAGAAAAAAAAATTCCAAAGAGAAAAAAAATGAGTTCCCCTCCTTATAGAGTTAGAGGCAGTACGATTATAAAAATGAAATAAAGATGATTCTGCGAATGACTAAGCAAAATACTTTTCATAGTTTTAGTTTCTATAGGTATATAGAAAGTTTCCACTTTTTATTATAATAATAGAGAAGTTTTTAGACAGACACCCATTAAGGTAAGTTCACGGCATCCTCAGGTGAATTACGTGACGTATTAGTCGTGGGAGGCTGTCAAGCAGTTTCACCAAGCGCGCACCTATAAGGCTTGCTCTCCGGTCAGACAAGTTTTAAGTTTTAGCGACAGGAAATCTCGAATGTCTCTCGGATAATTCTCAAGAATTGTGCTGGATACGCCTTCTAGGGTTTTGTATTATGGAACACCCTCGTTTTGTAGGAAGCAAAAATAAAAAAACCAAAAAAAAAAATAAAAAGAAAAATAAAAATAAAAATAACTTCAATAAATATCTATCATAAGTTGTGCCAATAGAAAAGTGGGCGTATTTTTTTTCTCTACTGTCATTGACCCTAGAAAATCGAAAGAGAAACAATGTCAGACACATTACTAATCACATATCAAGGGAAACAAAAAAAATGAAACCTAACGAAAGAAAATTTATTCCATTCGAAAATAATTTGTGACCTAATTAGTAAACAAATTGTTACTCATCAAATTTTTTTCGAACCGAATAAATTTTCTTTCAATCAAAGAAGAATTATTATTCTACAACGAAAGATGGAAAATAACAACAAAACATGTTAATCGAAAATTAAAACAGCTAAAAACAAAAAGTATTTCTCTTAATCATCGAAAAAGTATTTCTTTTAATCACCGAAAAAGTATTTCTCTTAATCATCGAAAAAGTATTTCTCTTAATCATCGGAAAAGTATTTCTCTAAATTACGGAAAAAAAATTTTCTCTCGACTTTTTGATTTGAAAGAGATTTTTACTAAAGCGAATTCCGAGAGGCGAATAACAAAAATCCCCCCAAAACTTAATTACGAAAAGTTTTTATTATTTTCAGAAGATAAAAAACTTCTCTTCCACGAAGCAGTGGGTCAATTAAATTACGAAATTACAACTAAACGGGTCACTCAATTGACTAGAATACACATAGAAGATGATTTAATAAAAATTCATTCAATTCTGTTGTGATTCACTCGGAATAAAATTATAAATTCGAAAATGTTCCCAACGCCCACGCAATATTTTTTTTTTAAATGAAAATTTAGCATAATAGAGAGAAATCAAAAAAATAAAGACAATAATCAAAAAATAAAGACAATAATAAAAAAAATAAAGACAACAATAGAGAGAAATAAAAAAATAAAGACAAAAATAAAAAAATAAAGACAATAATCAAAAAGAAAGACAATAATAAAAAAAAATAAAGACAATAATCAAAAAATAAAGACAACAATAGAGATAAATAAAAAAATAAAGACAAAAATAAAAAAATTAAGTCAAAAATAAAAAAATAAAGACAATAATCAAAAAGAAAGACAATAATAAAAAAATAAAGACAATAATCAAAAAATAAAGACGAAAATCAAAAAATAAAGACAACAATAAAAAAATAAAGACATCAATAGAGAGAAATAAAAAAATAAAGACAAAAATAAAAAAATAAAGACAATAATCAAAAAGAAAGACAATAATAAAAAAATAAAGACAACAATAGAGAGAAATAAAAAAATAAAGACAAAAATAAAAAAATAAAGACAATAATCAAAAAGAAAGACAATAATAAAAAAATAAAGACAATAATCAAAAAATAAGGACAACAATAGAGAGAAATAAAAAAATAAAGACAAAAATAAAAAAATTAAGTCAAAAATAAAAAAATAAAGACAATAATCAAAAAGAAAGACAATAATAAAAAAATAAAGACAATAATCAAAAAATAAAGACGATAATCAAAAAATAAAGACAACAATAAAAAAAATAAAGACAATAATGAAAAAATAAAAACAATAATGAAAAACAAAGACAAAAATGAAAAAATAAAGACAATAATCAACAAATAAAGACGATAATCAAAAAATAAAGACAATAATAAGAAAATAAAGACAATAATGAAAAAATAAAAACAATAATGAAAAACAAAGGCAAAAATGAAAAAATAAAGACAATAATCAAAAAATAAAGACGATAGTCAAAAAATAAAGAGAATAATAAACAATAAATAAAAAAAAAGCGAGAGCAGAAAATTCTTGTATTTTCGTTTTAATAATGCCGATAGAGAGCAAGCACTACATGCCCTTAAGTGACTCAAGGATCGTCTAATTCTTGGATAATGAGATATTAGACATGACACATGTATACCGTCACAGTGGATGAAATTGGGCGGCACTTAGATTCATAGTACCAATTGACATTTCCAGTTAACCCTGCTTTGTCTCAGTTACTGTTTGATCACGCAGCTCCCTCTCAATTCGGCATTCAGGACCAAGAGAAACACTGTTACTGTAGTTGCCCTTTGACACCGACAACAATATCCTACATTATGTAGTTCACAATTAGACAGTTACTTCGTTTATCGCTTTATGCCCAGTTGAACTTGAAAGTTATTTCCCCCCTTCCCCCTTGCCCCCCATACCATTCCTTTGCAGTCAAACAATCCCTCAGTTGAATTTACAGCAGACTAACTTTCGTAAACAATTATCATAATGCTCAATCTTTAGTAAATGCGAGAAAAGTATAAAAGTGACGAGAAAATTTTAATATTTCGAAAGAGGAGAAAGGGGAAATGTTTTTTTTATGTTTCCGCAGCGGAGGAAAAGGAGAAAAAGAAAATAAAGATGAATGAAAAGAAGAAAAAGAAAAAATAAGAAAGAAAACAAGAAAAAGAAGAAAAAAGGAAGATGAAAATAAAGATAGAAGAAAATAAGAAATGAAAAAGAAAAAAATAAGAAAAGAAGAAGAAGAAGAAAATAAGAAAAGAAGATAAAGAAAAAAAGAAAGATAGCGGAAGAAAAGGGAGAAAAAGAAAAAATAAGAAAGAAAAGAAGAAAAAGAAAAATAAGAAAGAAAATAAGAAAAAGAAGAAACAAAAGAAGAAGAAGAAGAAAATAAGAAATAAAGACGAAAAAAGTAAGAAAAGAAGAAAAAGAAAAATAAGAAAGAAAATAAGAAAAAGAAGAAAAAAAAGGAGAAGAAAAAAATAAGAAATAAAGACGAAAAAAGTAAGAAAAGAAGAAAAAGAAAAAATAATAAAGAAAATAAAAAAAGAAGAAAATAAGAAATGAAGAAAAAAATAAGAAATAAAGACGAAAAAAGTAAGAAAAGAAGAAAAAGAAAAAATAATAAAGAAAATAAAAAAAAGAAAATAAGAAATGAAGAAGAAAAAAATAAGAAAGAAAAGAAGAAAAAGAAAAAAAAGGAAAAAGGAAAAAAAAAAGAGACATCATAAAATGAAAAACAAAAATAATTGAAACAAGATAAATAAAAAAACAATACAAATGAAAAAATAGAAACAATAAAAATGCAAAACAGAAAAAGAATAGTAACAACAACAAAAAAACAGAAGAATAGAAAAATATAAACAATAAAAATGCAAAACAGAAAAAGAATAGTAACAACAACGAAAAAACAGAAGAATAGAAAAATATAAACAATAAAAAAGATAAAAAATAAATGGAAACAATAAAATAGAGACATCATAAAATGAAAAACAAAAGGAATTTAAAGGAAATAAATAAAAAACAGAAGAATAGAAACAACAAAAATTTAAAACAAAAAAAGAAGACTAACAACAATAGGAAAACAAGATGAATAAAAAAAACAAGAATAGAAAAAACAAAAATAGAGGTACAAAAAGAATTATAAAAAAAGAAGAGAAAAAACAACAAAAATGGAAAACAATGGAAGGAAACAACAAAAATAGAAAATAATGGATAAACAAAACAAAAATGAAAAATAATTGAAGGAAACGACAAAAATGGAAAACAATAACAAGAACAAAAACAAGAATAACAAAAACAACAACAAAAAGAATAAGAATAGTAAAAAAAAATTGAAACTACATTAATAGAAAACAAGATGAAGAATAAAAACCAAAAAATTGAGAAACAAAAAGAATAATAAAAAACCCAAGAAAAATCGAAACAAGAAAAATTAAAAATAATAAAAAAATAGAAAACCAAAAAATTAAAACAACAACAAAAAATAGAACAATATAGTAAATAAAAGAAATTAAAAAAACATAATTAGAAAACAAGAAGAAGAATAGAAATAACAAATATAGAAAACCAAAAAAAAAATCAAAATAACAAAAATAGAAAGAAGAAAAATAGAAACAACAAAGAAAGAAAGCTTTAAGAAACATCGAAATAACAAAAATAAAAAAACAAGGAGAATAGAAACAACAAAAAGAATAAAAAACTAGAACAATAGAAAAAATATGAAAAATAAAAACAAAAAAAACTTGAAACAACAAAAATAGAAAACCTAAAAAAATCGCAACAATATAAATAGAAATGAAGAAGAATAGAAATAACAAAAATATAAAACAAGGAGAATAGAAAAAATAAAAATGGAAAAGAAAGAGAATAATAAAATAAAATAGAAAAATAGAAACAGAAAATAAAAAAAACCAGAAATATATAAAGAATAGAAAAAAAACCGGTATGAAAAGAATATAATTGAAAAACAAGGAGAATATAAAAATAAAAATGGAGAAAAAAGAGAATAATAAAGAAACTAAAAGAATAGAAACAAAAAAAAATAAAAACACCAGAAAAATAATAAAAAATATGAAAAATAGAAACAACAAAAAATTCGGTATGGAAACAACAAAACTGGAAAACAAGGAAAACAATGAAAACAAGAAAAATAAAAAAGAAAGAGAATAATAAAAAAACTAGAAGAATAGAAACAAAAAAAAATAAAAAAATAAATGAAAAAAATATGGAAAATAGAAACTAAAAAATCGGTAAGGAAACAACAAAACTGAAAAACAAGGAGAATAGAATAAACAAAAATAGAAAAGAAAGAGAATAATAAAAAACTAGAAGAATAGAAACAAAAAAAAAATAAAAAAAATAAATGAAAAAAATATGGAAAATAGAAACTAAAAAATCGGTATGGAAACAACAAAACTGAAAAACAAGGAGAATAGAATAAACAAAAATAGAAAAGAAAGAGAATAATAAAAAAACTAGAAGAATAGAAACAAAAAAAATAAAAAAAATAAATGAAAAAAATATGGAAAATAGAAACTAAAAAATCGGTATGGAAACAACAAAACTGAAAAACAAGGAGAATAGAATAAACAAAAATAGAAAAGAAAGAGAATAATAAAAAAAACTAGAAGAATAGAAACAAAAAAAACAGAAAAATAATAAAAAATATGAAAAATAGAAACAACAAAAAATATGGAATGGAAACAACAAAACTGGAAAACAAGAAGAATAATATAGAAGAAAAATAAAAAAGGAGAAGAATAATAGAAAAAGTAAACATTGAAAAACAAGGAAAATAATAGAAACAAAAAATAAGAAAGATGAAGAATAATAAAACACAAAAAAAATACAGGACCAAGAAAAACAATAAAACCTAAAATAGAAAACAAAAAGAATAATAAAGAACAAAACAAAAAAACAAAAAGATAAGTACAAACAACAAAAATAATAAAAGAGAAAAAGAATAGAAACCAAGAAAAAGAACAAAAAAATAAATAAAATTTCAGATCGAAAAAAAATAAAAAAAAACTCTAATAGCTCTCAGGAAAAAAATATCGAAAATTGAACAGAAAACGACAGGAAGAGAAAAAGGAACAAGAAAGCGATATTGCAGAAATAGAAACGGAATTTAACACTATTAATAAAATAATTGGAAACAACTTTTCTTAATAGTAGTTTAAACGTCTACAATTACATCATCAATGCGGTTAAAAGTATTTTCCACTAATGCCGCAGCATATTTCTTAATGAAGTCAAGCAACTCGAGAATCTCCCTCAGCTTTAAGGCACTGTGGCGAGAAACTTTTAAATAGTTTTACGTTTTAAACGACAGATTTGTGACCGCTGAGAAAATAACCGTCGTCTTATTCCATTTTAGCAGTATTCACTTTTGATTCTTCTTTATCTGAGTTTCGCCAAGAAGAAAACTTCAAAAAAAAATAGCAACAATTCATGTAAAAACTTTTTAAACGCTTCCTCTTTATTCAAAAATCGCACAGGCTGAATAAAATATATAATAATTATATATTTTATAAAAATGTCGATTGTATCCAAGAATTATTCTTGGATACAATCGACATTTTTTCTCAAAACAATTTTTTTTAATTATTACATTTATTTATTTCTTCATTATTTGAATTTCGCGCCAAAAAAATCCCGTCCAGATGGCGCGAAAATTCTCTCACAGTCGGTGCAGAAAAAAATACCGAACTGTTCCTGAAACAGTTTGTTACACTTTTAGGGTAAATTTTACTATTTTCGTCTAGTAAAACTTTTTCTACTGTCAAAAAAAAAAAACATACAAATTCGGAATTTCGACAGTAACGAGTTTGTAAAAGTAAAAAAAAAAAGAACAAACTAAAAATGTGGAAAATCAGTAGGTAGTATAATACATTGAAACGGAAGAAAAAGAACGAATCCTCTTTTTATAAGGAAGATTAATAATTTCTAATGAACAGTGTTTCTTTATCAAAAATGACATCAATCAAAAAGTTATTTTTAAGGCATACACGTCCCAGAAGCAGTTATAATTTATTGTTGTCATAAGTCGACCAAATGACGGAGATTTTGCGCTTTTTGCAAGAGCAAAGATAAAAGACGATGAAGAAGAGGAGAACTCCTCTCGATCGTATGGAATCTTGAAAGCCGACATACAATCCGGCTTTACTTGTCCTTCGATGTATATGTTTGAAACCAGAACTCCCCTCGAGAGAGCCCAGCATGTGGCCAACTTAGAAACCTCGTGGGGCCTTGTCTAATGCACACCGACCAACATGCGGTCCATGGTAAAATGTTGTGTTTTTTGTTTTTGTTTTTTTTTTGTTTTTCTTTTTAAACAATTCAGCTGTACTTCCTCCTTAGCCCTTCATATAACCTAAAACATTTGTATCGTCATTGTCAATTTAAAATTCAAATGACAGTGGTTTTTTTTGTCTCTACTTTATTTTTCTCTATGTAGTTGATTTTGAGTACACGGTAAATCGTTAGGTATTAAAATAACACCAAAATGGATTAAAATAACACTAAATTGGATTATTTTAATTCTTTTTGGTGTTATTTTAATACCTAACGATTTACCGTGTATCACTCATCGTAAATATAATCCCTAATTATAAATATAATCCCTAATTATAAATGTAATCCCTAATTATAAATATAATCCCTAATTATAAATGTAATCCCTAATTATAAATGTAATCCCTAATTATAAATGTAATCCCTAATTATAAATGTAATCATTCATTGTAACTGTAATCCCTAATTATAAATATAATCACTCATTACAAATATTAAATAATTAAATTAATTTAAATTCAAGGTCCCAGAAGTTGACATCGATGCTCAGCTATCGAAAAATTTTTTTTGGGCGAAACCAAAGAAATTTCTTGATTTTTCCCAAGATTTAAAAAAAAGTATTTAAAAAAAAAGATTTAAAGTTAAAAAATTACTCTTCAAAAGTTTTTATTCCCTAGGTGCGAATGAATGAAGTGAAATTAGTTAAAAATGTATCACTAAAAATAATAAAAAAATAGTTTTCGATGCTGAACATCGATGCCAACTTCAGGAACCTTAAATCTAAATTAAATAGTGTGATGAGTTTTTATAATAAATTTATAAAGTTCCTCATCTCACTTTCTAAATTTGAATTAGCAAAAATGTTTACTAATTCCAATTAGTGACTGATTTTTTGCTTTCAAAATAAGTAAAATTTACGAATAAATGTCATTTTCTACTAGTTTTTTAGTAAAATTTTAAAACTCAAAAGTACAAAGTCAGTCGCTATTTTCAATTAGTATTTTTAAAAAATTTTTACTAATTCAAATTTAGAGAGTAGATATAATTACTTATGTTATAAATATAACCACAGGCCTCAGATGGACTTTAAGATACAAAAAAAGTTACTTTAGTTGATTAAAAATACAAAAAAAAGTCAAAAAAAAGTCGTTTTAATTAATTTAGTGTTGTCACCAAAAAATTCCATTGTATTTCTCTGACTTTCAATTTCTAAATTCAATTACTAAAAACTTGAATAATTTTAATCAATAAATATTTAATTACCTACTTCCAATTTGCATTCTACAGGAAATTAAATTTTGAAAATTTCAAATTAAAACGTCTTCTAAAATAATGCATTTTTAAAATTAAAACTATTGTCCTTCCAGAATTCAATTATTTTCTACTATTTTTAACTAAATTTCATCTCTAACTGAATTGTTTAGAAACAAAAAATTTTTTATAATACTTCAATACTTGTTTCTTTATAAAAGTTCTTGGGATATATTTTCAAAAAATTCTAATAAAGAAATTCTTGAAACTTGTTTTTTAAAAATATTTTTAAATAATTCAAGACAATAGTGTTTTGAATTAAATGAACAATTTAGAAATTTTCAAATAAATGATTAAATGAAATTTGATAATTACTTTATAAAATAAAGGAATTTTTAAAAAATATTTAAAAATACTAAAATTTATAAAGAATTTTAATTTTAAAATACATAAACATGTTTTTTTCAAAATTTTGTTAGGGAAGAAAAATTAAATTTTTAAGAATTTTAATTCATTTTGTTCGAAGGTAATTGATTGTTACAAAATTATGATAAAACATTTCTGAAAATTGTTTTTTTTAATATATAAACCGGTTTTTTCCAAAATTTTGTTTGGACAGAAAAATTAAATTTTTAAGAATTTTAATTCATTTTGTTCGAAGGTAATTGATTGTTTCAAAATTATGATAAAACATTTCTGAAAATTGTTTTTTTTTAAATATATAAACCGGTTTTTTTCCAAAATTTTGTTTGGGCAGAAAAATTCAATTTTTAAGAATTTTAATGCACTTTGTTCGAAAATAATTGTTTGTTAAAAAATTATGATAAAACATTTCTAAAAATTCGATTTTTATAAATATTCTACTGTAATTTATTTCACAGTAGTTGGAATTTTTAGAAGAATTTCTTTAAGTTAGAATAAAAAATGAAAATAAATTTTTTTTAAAGAATTTTAATTATAAATTTTTCACATAATTGCATTCTCCGAAAGGTCATATTCTAAAAAAATTGATTTTTATTATTTTTTGTGTGTATTTGGATTTTTTTCAATTTTGTAAGTGAAAATATTGCATAATATTTGAAATTTTTTAAAATTGGACTGAAAATTTGAAGAATTTCTTTTGTTCTAAAATATTTTAACATCATTTTTAAATGATTTACATTAAATTTACAAATTTACATTAATTTTCATTTTTAAATTTACGAATGACGATTTTTTATTAAAATTTTTGAGAATTTAATTATTTTAAACATTTTCAATTAAAATTCATTCAAAAGTTAATTTTCCCAAATTTTGTTATAAAATACTCAAAAAAAAACTAATTTTCAATGAAATTTTACAAAATTTCAATTATTCTGAACATTTTTAATTATTCGTATAATTTTGAGAAATTCGCCTGTAGTTATTTTTCACGCTAAAAATATCGAAATAAATTGCATCTTTTACTAAAAAATTCGTATTTTGTTGTAGCATTTGAAAAAAAGTCACAATTTTTTTAAAATAACTCAAAAAAAGTTGCAATATTTTAAAATAGTTGAAAAAAATCAAAAACACATAATATCCGAGTCCTGTACTTATAAATGTAAACATCCCTTATGATCATAACACACCAGGGGGTAAGAAAATCGTCATTACACGTACAAATAGCACTCTCTATAAAATTTTACGATGAATTATGAATTCAACCTGTGTGGCTCTATCATTTCTTGTACTTCCATAAGTATTCTACTCGTCAAAGGAATTTTCATTCCAAAAATAGTAGAGTCGAAGATTTCATTAAATCGAAACGAATTTACTTTTTAGTAGAAAATTCATAGTCGTTATTTGCAGTAAATAACGAAAAATCAAATAAATAAATGCAAAAAATCAAAATATAGAAATAAATACAAAAAATCGAAGTATAGAAATAAATACAAAAAATCGAAGTATAGAAATAAATACAAAAAATCGAAATATGAAAATAAACACAAAAAATCAAAATATAGAAATAAATACAAAAAATCTAAAATATAGAAATAAATACAAAAAATAGAAATATGAAAATAAATACAAAAAATCGAAATATAAAAGTAAATACAAAATATCGAAGTATAGAAATAAATACAAAAAATCGAAATATGAAAATATAAACACAAAAAATCAAAATATAGAAATAAATACAAAAAATCTAAAATATAGAAATAAATACAAAAAATAGAAATATGAAAATAAATACAAAAAATCGAAATATAAAAGTAAATACAAAAAATCGAAGTATAGAAATAAATATTGTACAAAAAATCGAAATATGAAAATATAAACACAAAAAATCAAAATATAGAAATAAATACAAAAAATCTAAAATATAAATGTAAATACAAAAAATCAAAATATAGAAATAAATACAAAAAATCTAAAATATAAATGTAAATACAAAAAATCAAAATATAGAAATAAATACAAAAAATCTAAAATATAAATGTAAATACAAAAAATCAAAATATATAAATAAATACAAAAAATCGAAATATGAAAATAAACACAAAAAATCAAAATATAGAAATAAATACAAAAAATCTAAAATATAGAAATAAATACAAAAAATAGAAATATGAAAATAAATACAAAAAATCGAAATATAAAAGTAAATACAAAATATCGAAGTATAGAAATAAATATTGTACAAAAAATCGAAATATGAAAATATAAACACAAAAAATCAAAATATAGAAATAAATACAAAAAATCTAAAATATAAATGTAAATACAAAAAATCAAAATATAGAAATAAATACAAAAAATCTAAAATATAAATGTAAATACAAAAAATCAAAATATAGAAATAAATACAAAAAATAGAAATATGAAAATAAATACAAAAAATCGAAATATAAAAGTAAATACAAAAAATCGAAATATAAAAATAAATGCAAAAAATAGTAAATAAAAGTAAATACAAAAAATAATAAAGAAAAATAAATACAAAAAATAGTAAATAAAAATAAATACAAAAAATAATAAAGAAAAATAAATACAAAAATTAATAAACAAAAAAATAATCCCCAAAACGTTAATTAAAGAACATAAATCAATAAATACAGAACATTAATGTTACAATATCAAGAGAAATAATCTGTCTTGTTCTATAGTCTTAGCTTCTTTAGACACGTGCCAAGTGTCATATCCTTTCTTCAGATTTGTTCTAACGAACCTCGTGAGTCAGCAATTTTACAATCTAGCAATTTCTCTAATGCATTATGTCAACGAATCCCAGTAATTCTAAGATAAGATAAATCTCATAGAAATTGCAATCTCAGCAACGAGAAAGGTGGAGAAGGGGGAGAGAATGAGGTATATAAAGGCACCCAGAGAGCGAGAGAGAGACTCCTCCTTGATATGAAATGTACAGAAAAAGCAATATAAAAGTATGAAGAAAAGGTTTGTGTTTCTCTGAAAGTTCGTAATGAGGACATTAATTACGAAAAGAAATAAGCAAAATGAAACGCATTCTCATAAATTTCAAATTCAAGAAATAATAATAATATACAAACGAAGAAATAAATACACTATAGCACTCCATGCAAGAGCGTAAACAGTTCAAAATTAAAAACAAAGAGTTTATATACAAAATCGGAGAGAGTAAAGAAAAAAAATAAAGAAAAAGAAAATTTCTTCTGTTGTTTCCGCTCGAGCAATTTATATTAATGATTCAAACAATAATTTCCGTTATAGTAATTTAAAATTTCCATTAATTTTTAGTGAAAATTCTCCACTTCGTTTTGGACCGAAAATTTTTTTTATTTTAGTAAAAGAAATTTTAAAGTTATTTAAATTTGATTTCTTTTACGTAAATATTTCTTTCCTCCTTAGTAAAAGTAATTTCCACTTTTTAAACGAAAGAAAATTAATAATTAGAAATAATTTTTTGTGTTAATAAACACTAAAAAATATTTTTAATTATCAATTTTTTTCTTTCTCTGAATTAGAAAATTAAAAAAAAATTTATATTTTAGTCCCAATAATTACTTGGTTTCAGATTAAGAAACTAATTTTAAGACCTAATTGAACGTCTCAGTAGATATTTATATTCGAGAAACTACATCTCGATTGTGAGAGAACTTTCATGCCATCTGGACGTAATTTTCTGGAGTTAAAATGGCGCGAAATTCAAATTTGACGAAACAAAACGAAACAAATATAAAAGCAGAACGTCGAAATTGTTGTTTGTTAATATAAATATGAGTATAAAATTTAACTGTTCTGAATTTATTTTATTTATCTATAATTATTTATTTACGAAATCAAAACACAAATATTTGGAAATTTTCAAATTTTCAAATTTATAAAAATTAAAACTATAACTCTTTTATAAATTTAATTACTTTATACAATTTTTAACTAAATTTCATCTCTAAATCAATTATCTATATGAATTTTTAATCATTTTTTGCAATTTCTTCAAAAATTCAATTATATAAATAAAAAAAAATCAAATTTTTTCTAATAATTCAAACCGTTTATTTTTCTATTCAAAGATATTAATTGAGGTAGAACATTTTCAAAAATTTAAATAAAGAAATTCATCAAAATTAACTTTTTTAAAATATTTCTAAATGATTTATTGAAAATACAAAAAGTTTTACAATTAATTATAATTAAAAAATGTCTACAAAATTTAAATTTGGTTAAATCTTTTCAAAGCTGATTTAAATTTAGTAAAACATTTAAAAAATTATTCAAAATTTGTCAAAATCTTATGAAAAATAATTGAGTTTTTTTAAAATATAAAAAAAATTAAAGGAATTTTTCAAAGAATTTTAATTATGAATAAATTATTTCTGAAAAATTATAAGATAGTGCTGTATAAAAAATTCAATTTTTTATAATAATATAAACCTTACATTTTTCTACTTAAAAATATTAATTAAGGTAGAACATTTTCAAAAATTTTAATATAGAAATATTTCTAAATAATTTATTAAAAATACAAAAAAGTTTTACAATTAAATACAATTAAAAAATGTCTAAAAAACTGAAATTTGGTCAAATCTTTTCAAAATTAATTTAAATTTAGTAAAACATTTAAAAAATAATTTAAAATTTGTCAAAAGCTTTTGAAAAATAATTAAGTTTTTTAAAAATATAGAAAAATAAATCAAATTTTTCAAAGAATTTTAAATATAAATAAATTTTTTTTGAAAAACTCTAAAGTAGTAAATTTTAAAAAAATTTATTTTCTTTATTCGAAGGTAATTGAATCTTAAAAAATTGTAATTAAACAATTATAAGAATTAATGTTTTATAAATATTGTAATGTATAATTTTTCAAATTTAATTGAAGAATTTTTGTATAATTTAAAACAAAATTGTTTTCAAGAATTTTTAATTAAAAATTTGGAATATATGATTATTTTCTCCAAAATGTTGAAAATAATTTTGAACAACTTTAATTTTATTATTTTGTGTACGAATTTTAATTTTCCGAAATATTGAAAATAATTAAATTTAAAAAAAATTAGAACGTTATAATTCAGAGAATTATTCTTTTCTAAACTATTTTAATATTATTTTTAAAACCTATTTTTCATTAATTTTCATTTTTATTAAATTTACACTTGAAGATTATTTATTACAATTTTTGATAACTTAATATTATTTCAAAAATTTTCAATTAAAATTCTTTTAAAAGTTAATTTTCAAAAATTAGAATAAAACACTTGAAAAGATGATTTAGTTTGAATTAAATTTTGTAGAATTTTAATTAATGAAAATCTTTTTAATAATAGTTTTTTTTTATTACGAAACATTTAATTAGAAAACTGATTGAAAAATAAACTTCCAAAAGTTTGTGTATAATAAGTTATACTTTGCACGGTATAAAAATCGAAATAAGTTGCATTTTATATCAAAAATATTGTATTTTGGCGTAAAGTTTGGATGAAAAGTCGAAAAAGTGGCAATTTTTTAATAAAAGTCGATAAAAGTCGCATTATTTGAAAATAGTCGAAAAAAGTCGAAAAAGTCATAATATTCGATGTCTGATTTTACGAATTTAAAGTTAGATATTTATTTATCCTCCAGATATTTTTTCTCGTTTGTGAGAGAACTTTCATGCCATCTGGACGGAACGTTCTGGAGTTAAAATGGCGCGAAATTCAAATTCAAGGAAACAAAATGCAATTAATTCAAAGATTGACAAAATAAAAAAGGACTTTTCGCAAATTTTTTCAATTCAAAAACGATCATAAAAAAAAATTCAGATTTGTTAACAATTTTATAACGTACCCACAAGTTTGACATTAAATCGAAAAAGATTTCATTTCTTCAATTTTCCGATGTACATATAGAAAGCACTTTAAACATAACAGAAAACTGCGGTGAAATATTAAAGAAAGAAGATAAAGAAGTATCTTTGGCGATAAAACTATTTGCATTGGAACAATTCAAAATACGTCTGTCCACTTTGTTGTCATTTAAATATTATTCTTGCAATAGAGTTTCGATCTTTATTCCGCAAGTATAAAGCTCACTTCGAGGTCCGCCTTTTAAGTCCTTGTTTTACCTCCCCAGCTTCTTTTTCATTTCTATTTTCTCGTCTCGTTTTTTTCTCTCTTTGCTCTTCTTTTTCTTCGTCTCTCTTTTTTTTTATTCTTTATTTTCTCTCTGCCCCGTGGCGTCTTACGTAGCGTGACCCCGGTCGGAGAACTCTTTTTCTCCCTGAGCAAAAGCACCCTCTGAATAAACACCTCCCGGTTTTTTTCCCTCTCTCTCTCTTGGAGAGAGAAAAAAAAAAGTAAAAGAGAGAGAGAGAGAGAAAAAGTAAGAGAGCAAGAGAGAGAATGAGTGGCGCTCGATTTCCTCCCCGACGTTGGACGGTTAGTGGCTAGATGAGAATGAATCTTTTCTCCTCCGGTCTTTTATTAAACCTCCCATTATTAAAAGTGCCCTGAATTAGCTTTCTCTAGTGAAAAAAATGTACTCGACACTATCGCATGACAAAACTCGATTATCTCTCCTCGTTACTGGGCGAGAGACCCTTTGATTTCGTTTGTTCAATATTAATTGGTTGATTTAATTTTTTTTTTTTGTTCGTTTAAGGCTTCGGCCCTTTTTCTCCAAATAATGCGCCGTGTAATTATATTTTTTGTACTTGATTTTATTTTTAAACGCTAAATCATGGGTGCGGAGAAAAATCGAATCTGGAAGAAGGCACTGAGAAAACAAGCAGTACTAAATATTTTGAGTATGATTCCTCTAGTTTGGGACTGAGTACTAAACTATGTTTTAGATTCAATATTAAAAGCAGTCAAAAGAGACAAATTCGGACCTTTTTGTCGTATTTGCGGCTTTTTCTTTACAACATTCAGCTTTTTTTCGCAATGAAAAAAAAATCAGGCTAAGTTCACACTGGGAGAGCGAGATTTCATATATATGAAATTCGTGTCTCAAGAGTTTTTGCAAGATCTGCATTATTTTCCCCAATAAGATGCGCACAGACGTGTAAAATGGGGGTAGATCCTTTTTGGAGTCGTGTTAACAAAAGCAAATATGCCAAATCAAAAAAGAAAGAAAAAAAAAGAAGTCAATAAAAGAAATGTCTAATACCCGCATGAATCAAAGATTCCCTCTCCAATATATGAGGGTCTTCAATTTAAGAATTTTTTCCCCAAGTATTTTTAAACTGTTTTCCCTTTTTAATTTTTCTCTCTCTTTTTCTATCTTTTTCTTCCTTTTTCTTTCTCTTTTTATTCCTTTTTCTTCCTTTTCTATCTTTTTTCTTCTTTTTTTCTTCTTTTTTTCTTCTTTTTTCCTCTTTTTTCCTCTTTTCTCCCCTTTTCTTTCTTTTCTTTCTTTTTTCTTCCTTTTTCTTCCTCTTTTCTCTTCTTTTCTTTCTTTTCTTCCTTTTCTTTCTTTTTTCTTCCTTTTCTCTCTCCTTTTTCTTTTCCTTCCTTCTCCTCCTCTTCTTTTCCCTCCATTTTCCCCTTTCTTCTTTAATTTCTATCCACAAAAGTAAATAACGATCATCATTTTCAAAAATCAAAAGCAATCAAGAGAGAGAAAAAAATGAAATAAAATGTCTTTTTTTCGAGACAGGTGAAAATGTTGAAATGTTGAGTCTTTTGTAACAGTTTTCAGACATATATTGCATTGCAGAGAGTTTCAAACAGCTTCTATATCGCAATGTCGTTCTCAACAGATTAAGCTTTATTAAATTCTTTATCTTCATGGCTATTACGCTCAGACTGGAGATAAGACAAACTATCACCTGGATCACCTCTTGAGAAGAAATAAGGGAAGCAATAATTCAGATGTGTAGTAACAATTTCAAAGACAATCTAAATGCGAAATGCTGAACATTAAAGCACTAAATTTTTCTTAAATTATAAAATTATTTAAAGAAAAAAAATTTAATTATTTTAAATTATTTGTTATTTAAAATAAAAATTAAAAAAATTATATATCAATCATAATAGCTAGAAGTTATTTTAATTATTAAATTGTATAAACGTTTTATACAAAAATTATAAAAATATAATTGTATAATATTGTGTTTTTAAATTAAGGCAAATCAAACGAAAACATTCGGACACTGAATAAAATATTTATTTACTATTTATTATTTTACTACTATTTATTATTTATTAATTTTAATTTTTTTGTTCAAAAATTATTTTTTATTAATTTTTAAATTTTCATTAACTTATTAACTTTTATTAACTAATGTTATTATTGATTATTTTTCACAATTTTAAATAATTTTGTCATTTATTAGCAAAAAATATTTCAATTATTTTTAAAATTATTTTATGAATATTAAGTTCTTTTATAATTTTTTGTCTCTAGACTCTACTCCATCGTCAGGGCATAATAAAAAAATTTAAGTCTTCGTCTATTTTAATTATTAATTTTTGGTAAGATTATTATTCATTTATTTATTGTTAAATTATTATTTTAATTATTATTTTAATTATTATTTTAATTATTATTTTAATTATTATTTTAATTATTATTTTAATTATTATTTTAATTATTATTTTAATAATTATTTTAATTATTATTTTAATTATTATTATTTTAATTATGTATATAATTTTTATTTTATTATTTAATTTTGTATATATTTTTTTGTATAGACTCCCTGAAGAGGAAATTATTTAGATTTCGAAACGTTGGAGTAAATAAATATTTTATTCATTGTCCGAATGTTTTCATCTATTTTGCCTTAATTTATATAAAGGATCTCGGACGTTAAAGATTATTTATCAAATTAATTTTTATCTTTTAAATTCTCTTATATATTTTACAACGATACTAGAACTTTTAATTTTTTTGTATAGCACAGCATTTTTGAAAAATTTTTCCAAAAAACGATAAAATGTTTGTTGACAAAATCTCGGCGCAATTATTTTACGACTAAAAGTTGGTTTAAAAGAAGTTTTGTATTACTTTAGTGAGAAAAAAAATAAGAATGTAAAAAATCTCTTATACTCTTGTAGGAAATAAATTTAAAGTTCTAGGTTTTTTCCAGTCTCGGCTATTTTTTTATTTGCGAAATTTAGATTCGTTTCTATTTACGAACGGCAATTTGAACACAGTATGCGTATATATCGTTTCGTAAAATGTAAAATTTTCCTAAAATCTTTTGAAAATTTCCAAATAAGCACAAAGTGCAAAATTATTCAAGGGAAAACTTTAAACATTTCGGAAGATTGTGTTTGAAAATTCGAACAATTTTGCAGAAAATTTAGAGTAAGTTTCATTATTTACAAAGTAAAATCCAAACATATTTTTGTCTTTAACTTTTTTTTCTTTTTTTTTACTTTTTTCTGTATTTTTTCTTTCTTTTTTCATTTTCTTTTTTTTATTGTTTCTAATTTTTTAATTTCATTTTGTTTTTTATTGTTTCTAATTTTTTAATTTAATTTAATTTTTTTATTGTTTCTAATTTTTTAATTTTATTTTGTTTTTTTATTCTTTCTAGTTTTTTAATTTTCTTTTGTTTTTTCATTGTTTCTAATTTTTTAATTTGATTTTGTTTTTTTATTGTTTCTAATTCTAATTTTTCTATTTTCTGTATCTTTCACACTTTCCTAGAGGAACAAAATTTGCAATGTTCCTAAAGTTTCGAACGTTCAAATGGACAACAATATTTTTTTACTTCTTCCAATTTGCATTTCTTTACAAAAAAAAAATAATTTTTATACTAAAACAAATTAATTCTAAACTAAATGTTTAATTTTTAATTATTTTTCTTCTTTTGGGTAGAAAATTTTCTCAAGCATTTAGAGTGAAAAACATTTCCTTCATTTGAAGGTTCGAAACTTTAGCCACTTAATTTGCACCAAAATTATAAAATTCGAATCGAAAAAAAATTATTTCAACATATTAAAGTAAAAACAAAGTTTGTACCTCTGGACATTCGTCTCACAGTGACGCAAGACTTAAAAAAAGAAAACCCAGGGAAACCATGTGAATATTCTCATTTCAAGGTTAATCCTCACACACCAGCGTGATGGGAACAATGAATCGTATATCGAGTTTCATCAATGGACATTCACCACCCACGTAAAATACAAAAACTGATTTTTTTCCTTCTTAAAAAATAAAATAAAAAAAAACCATCAAACCTATTTTAAATTTACATTATGCAAATATTGCTTCCAACGAATGGAAAAAAATGGTTTTTTAAACGAAAATTCGTAACGGAAGCGGAAATATTATTCTATAATAAAACTAACAATAAGGACGGTATTTTCATTTGGGAATATTTATATTTTCAGTACACATATATAAGATAAATTCCATCTTGCGTGCTGAAATCTCTTATTTGATTTCCACACAACGTATTTTTCCTCTTTTTTTTTTGTCCTCTACTTTTTCATTCTCCAGTGGTCACGTTTCACCTATTTTCTATTCGATCCAAAGTCAAAGCGACTTTCATCCTATCACGAAAGCTTTTTCATATATCCATATATTCATGGACCATAACTTCTTCAAGGAATTGTTATTTTTTCCTTTTCTCTCTTTCTTTTTTCTTTATTTCACCCGACCTTTGGTATTAGAAGCGATTATTACCACTGAATTTTGTATCCAAAAATTATTGCCAGGATTAAAAGTCTATTCTTCATTAACTTGTCTCAGTTGATACGCACTATTATCTAATCTTTTCCAGAAAAATTTAGTTTTTTGTTATTTTCTCTTCTTTTCTGTTTTTTGTTATTTTCTCTTCTTTTCTCTTTTTTTCTATTTTCTCCTCTTTTCTTTTTTTCTATTTTCTCTTCTTTTCTGTTTTTTTATTTTCTCTTCTTTTCTTTTCTATTTTTTCATTTCTATTCCAAGTTCTATAAACAAATTTTATGCTAAACTTTCTAACAGCAATTTTCTTGGAAATGTAGAGAAAAATTATTCTATTCTATTCCTTGGAAAATTTTCTCTTCTATTCTATTCGAATTTTTAATAATGAATTAATTTTTTTAACCCTCCGTCACACACCTAGGGAGGGATTCCCTCTACGGTTTCAGTATTTTTTAAATAACTTTTGTTTTCCTCATTGCAAAATAAAATCAGTCTCTATACCTTTCAACAATTTACTCCTCAACATATTTCTAAAAAAACATTTAGTTTAAACATAATTAATATTTAATTATGAAGCTTCAAAGCCAGAAAAAACTCCAAAAAGTGAGGTTATGTTAAATAAAAAAATCAAATTTTCAAAACATTTTTTGTTCCACTGTTGGTTAATGGCAAAATTATATTATAAATATAATTAAAATAAATTATTTAATGATTTTTTTGCTTATTTGCTAATGTTACATTATTTTTACATGTAGAGTGTAATTCCTTGGAAGATGGTGCATTCGTGTAATTAAATTTTATTTTTGAGCCTGAAAATTAATTTTATTAATTTTATAATTGAGAATAATTTACTACATATTTGCAAGTTTGTGTTTAAATTAAATTTTTGTTGATTCCTTTGTTTATGTTGTAATGTCGCTTATTTTACAATGTGGTGAGGGATTCCCTCTAAACGTGTGTAAAGTCGTAATTTTTCCCAAGGTGTGTGACGGAGGGTTAAATACTTTTTTTAAATACTTTTTTTAAATACTTTTTTTAATACTTTTTTTAATACTTTTTTTAATACTAAACATTTTATCATCCCAATTACCCGGGAAATTTAGTGGAAAATTTTTCCAATTCAGTATTCCCTCTGATTTGTTATAAATTAGCAACTAATTCCTCTTAATGCACATACTTGAAGAGAGCACAAAGCTTTTCTAAGGAATTTTCACAACAGCTTTTCCACCGAGAACTTCATTAGCATAAAATTAACATAAACCCCACAGTCTTGGAAAGTCTCTACGGTCGTCTCTCCACTTGAGGTAAATCAGTTGAAAATTAGAAATTGCTAATACTTTAAATACATTATAAAAGTATTATATATCTAATAATATTCACATTTTTGCCTCTATTTCTTTCGTTTTAATCTTCTTTTATATACAATTTTTTTGCTTTTTCACATATATATATATAAATGTGCGCAGAAAATATTGATTTTATCAATATACCAAACTCCATTAACCTCCTCTTATACATACTCTTATAAATTTTTCCCTTTTATCCGGGGCGCAAAGCTTTAAACAAAACTAGTTATTCCATTAAAAGTTTGCAAAAAAAAGAAAAAAAACTGTTTTCCTGCATTTTTCACCCATACAGCAAGCTAATACGATTCAATCAATGAATATATGCATAATTAATTTTGCAACCCAATCAAACGAATGAAATCAAAATGTTCTGAATTTTTCAAAGAATATTAAAAATAGAGAGTGTAGATAGAAAATCTTTGCTTCTAAAATGGTAAATTTTAATGCGAAAAAAAAAGATTTTATAAATAATTAGAATCTTAATGTCTCGATAACTTTCATGCCGTGTGTATTTTGGAAGCATAAATAGCGCGAAATTTAAATTTTTAAAAATTCGGTAGTAATTTATTTTCATTTTATTTTAGTATTTAATAACATTTTTTAATTCAAGTCAGTTACGCATTTAAAAATAAAAAAAGAAAATTTTTAGTGCTTTATTACTTCAATTTAAATACTTAGATATTTATATTCGAGAAACTTCACCTCGATTGTGAGAGAACTTTCATGCCCTCTAGGCGGGAACGTTCGGAGTTAAAATGGCGCGAAATTCAAATTTTACATTTCGACTTTAAGCACTGAATTCACGCCATTTTAACTCCAAAAGTTTCCATGTTCAGATGTTACAAAAATTCTCTCACATTCGAGATTTTGTAATTAATTACGAAATCAACATTTTAATTATACTATTATAATTATAATTATTATATAATTATTATTAATTCACAAATAATTAATATATAATTATTATTAATTCACAAATAATTAATATATAATTATTATTAATTCACAACTAATTACTACATAATTATTATTAATTCACAACTAATAATTCCATCAATTTTAATAAATTTCTTTTTCCAAAAGAAAAATTGACAAAAGACCCGCACAATTCTTATACAACTGCATTCGGTATATAAATGTTTTACATAAAATTAGTGAATGAAAGAAGAAATGGTAAACGAGAACGAAAATTTAAATTCATTTTGACAAATGTGAATAAACACACGCGAAATATGAACCTTGCTCTCAAAAAGATATGTTTGGTAAAGAAATCCATTCATTTTCGGTGGTCACAATATGTACCAGTTCTCACGATGTTGTTGCGAAATATCTCCTCACATACCGGGTGTTCCTATCTGACTCGAAATTTAACCAAACATTTCGTGCTCGACACACTAAATAAAAATTATCATCTAAACCTTATTTTCTTTTTTTTTAAAAAAGAATGACAATGCTTTCTATTGCCTCAAAAGAAAAGTCTTCTATTTTCTTTAAAAGAACATGTAGAAAACACTTTCTATTTGTTTAAGGAAATACAGATAGAAAATGCTTATTATTTCTTTAAAGGAAATACAGAAAATAATTTCTTTAAGCAAATACAGAAAATAGTTTCTTTAAGGAAATACAGAAAATAATTTTTTTTAAGGAAATAGAGTAAATAATTTCTTTAAAGAAATACAGTAAATCATTTCTTTAAGGAAATACAGTAAATAATTTCTTTAAGGAAATACAGTAAATAATTTCCTTAAGTAAATACAGTAAATAATTTCTTTAAGGAAGTACAGTAAATAATTTCTTTAAGAAAATATAAAAAATAATTTCTTTAAGAAAATATAAAAAATATTCTCCACAGTTCTTAGAGGAAATAATCTTAACATGGTCACAAGTTTCAGTTTACAAATTCCCCTGACTTCACTACTGACATGTGGCCACTATGACTGAAGGACAATTTGAAAATTTACTGAAATTTTTAATCCATTTCGAAAAAATATTTTCTTTCCCTCCGAAGAAATGTATATTAGAGAAAACGATTCTCTTACTTGATGGAAGGAACATGTGTATCTTTCGAGTCTAGAAAAAATAAGGGAAGAAGGGAAAGCTGTGTAAACAAATAGAGCCTCTGCCTCTGGACATCCGCCCACTTTCTTTTTTCGAAGTTAATTTTCTTGATTAACTTGTATTGTATATACAATACTGGAGACAAATTACTCTACTTTTCTGCGTGGTAATTTGCTAATGTTCCCTCTTAGTCTGAATCAGTAGAAAAATTTCCCTCCTGAGTACCAATCGCAGTAAAATCCAATTTTTCTGCAACTTCAATTCAATCTCGTCACTCGTGGTAAACAAAAATGTTCGTAAATTTTCAGAATTATTTACTAAACTTGCTGAAAAGAGTTAATAAAAACTTGCGTCCACTCATTCAAATATGAGTAATTTTTAACTTTAGTCGCATTCTTCGCTATAAGTTTAGTAACAATTTTTCTTATTTTCTATTTTTATTATTTACTACTTCTATCAGTTTGTATTCTAACGTTACACTGTAAAAAGAAAGGTACTAATTTGGTACAAATTTTGGTACTAAATCGTTATTTGGTTCTATTTTAATTCCGAAATCAGCTCTAATTTAGAACCTTTTTTATACAGTGTTTTATAAAATTTGAATTTCGCGCTATTTTAACTCTAAAAGTTTCCGTTCAGATGGCATGAAAGTTCTCTCACAAACGAGTTGAAGTGTCTGAAATATAAGTATCTACGACTATTTTGGTCTTTTTGGCTTTTTTAAATGATTCATGGGTTAACGTTTCTTTAAAGGATTCCTCTCTATCAAAAAATAGCTTTTTAAGAAAAATTTTAATTAAAGTGTCTTAAGTTTTTAAAAATTCGATAGTTAACAGTCCTCGGGTCGACTTTAAGAAGCAAAAAAAGTCGCCTTATTCGTTAAAAAATACAAAAATAGTCAAAAAGTTTGTTTCAATTAATTTAGTGTTCTCACAAAAATTTTTAAAAATTTTATTTCTCTGACTTTTAATTTCTAAATTCAATTATTAATATAATAAAAACTTTAATAATTTTAGTAAATAAATTTTTAAATAGGTACTCCTTATTTGTATTTTCTACAGGAAATATAATTTTTTAAATTTCAAGTAAAGACGCCTTCTAAATAATTTCTTAAAATTATAACTATAGTTCTTCCAAAATACAATTATTTTCTAGAATTTTTGACTTAATTTCATCTCTTAATCAATTATTTCAAAACGAAAATTCATTATTTTATAATACTTGTGTATTTTCAAAAATTTTTGAGAGACAATATTTTCAAAAAATTGTAATAAAGAAATTTTTAAAATTATCTTTTAAAAAACATTTTCATATAATTTTTCAAAGATAGTAGTGTTTGTATGAAATGTACAATTTAGAAACTTTTAAATAAATGAAATTCGATAAATACTTTATGAATTAAACACATTTTTTTGATAACAATAAAAAAAAATATAATAAAATTTTTAGAAAAATTTATTTTCAAAATATACAAACATGTTTTTTTCAAAATTTTGTTAGGGCTGAAAAAATTAAATTTTTAATAATTGTAATTCACTTTGTTCGAAGACAATTGATTGTTAAAAAATTGTGATAAAATAAATAAATATAATTAAATTTTTGATAAAAATTCGTTTTTTATTTACAACTATTCTACAGTAATGTTTTCAAAGTAATTGAATTTCTTAGAAGAATTTCTGTAAATTATAGAAAAGTATAATAAATTTTTTTAAAAGAATTTTAATTATAAATTTTTCACATAATTACCTTTTCAAAAATGTCAAATTCTAACAAATTATAATGTTATTAATTTTTGTGTTAATTAAAATTTTTTTTGTAAGTGAAAGTATTACATATAATATTTAAAATTTTCGAAAATTGGAATGGAAAATTCAAAGAATTTCTATTGTTCTAAAAAAATTTAATCGTATACTTCTTATCAGCAAATTTACATTAATTTTCATTTTTAAATTTATACTTGAAGATTTTTCATTAAAATTTTAGAGAATTTAATTATTTCAAAAATTTGCAATTAAAATTTCATTCTAAAGTTGATTTTCAAAAAATAAGTAATAAAATACTTGAAAAGGATAATTTTCAATGAAATTTTACAAAGTTTCAATTATTCTGGAATTTTTTAATTATACGTATATATAATTTTGAAAAATTTGTCTATAGTTATTTTTCACAACAGAAATGTCAAAATAAATTGCAATTTTTAGTAAAATGTTGGTATTTTGTTGCCAACATTTAGAAAAGAAGTCGGAAAAATCGAAATTTTTGAAAATAGTCGAAAAAAGTCGACATAGTTTGTATGATCTGAGATCTGAGTTAATCAAAATCGGAGATAAAAGCAGAGGCTGCTATTTTGGTATATACAAATCTCAAATTAAGCCAAAAAAGTATCAAAAATTTTGTTATGCAAGAAAGTGTCGCAAAAATTTTGATACTTTTTTTCAACTCAATTTGATATTGAACGTCTTTCATCAAATGCGAGAAATTAGATTCTTTTAATTTTTAAAACAACTGTTCTATAAGGATATCAAATTAAGCCAAAAAAAATTTTGATACTTTTTTCAGCTCAATTTGGTATCCTTACAGAAAAACTATGTGACGCGATCTGAAGAAAGGGACCTTAGAAGCAAATCACTTTTAGGTTATGTTAGCCTTACTTTTTCGTTGTTTGAAAGTTTCTTTTTACTTATTGCAAATTAAAATCAGTATTTCTCAACTATTTTAGTTGTAATGAGGACTTAAAAATAAATAATTCACATTAATTGTTGATCCTTTTCTTGTATTTTCATTTTAAAAATTGTAAACATAACCTAAAATGTTTTGCTTCTAAGTTCCCTTTTTCAGATCGCGTCACCTATATGTATGTTAAAAATCAAACAAATTCAATTTCTCAGTTTTGAGAAACGTTGCGAAAGAACCATTCGCAACGCCTTTACAAGAATCCTCAATAATTCTAAAAATCCCCATATTCAGAATGCAAAATCGCAAACAATATATATATATATTATAGAGCACAGGGTATAAACACGCATGCATCTCGCACGCGATGATCGTGAAATATCTCTTATATATCGTCACCGGATGACATCCCCTTTTTTGAACAAGTATAACATCCTGCGCGAAGTGAGTGCAAACAGGTAAATCCATCAAGTATCCTTGAGATTGGTTTGCTACATGTCGAGAATAGCTAAGAAAAGCTTCAATTCTCATCGAGTCTAGACACAAAGAAAGCGAAGGAGTTTAAGTTTGTGCTGGTGGTGGTGGTGGTGATGGTAAAAAGATTCAAACGCCGCGAACACACACACACACCAACCACAACCACTACCAAGAAAAGTCGCGCGTCAAGAAGTGCTGCGGCTACCTTCGTGAAGAAGAGTGAAGAGAAGAAGAGAAGGGAGCAGCAGCAGCGGCAGCAAAGTCCACGCGTGGCCTCGGCGTCGTTTCCTGCCCTGATTGGATGTTGGCTCGTGGCCGGCGCTCGCCATTCACCGGAAACTCGGCAGCATCTCTCGTGCAACTCCAGAGTCACTTCAACTCTATTTCTTTCTCTCCTTCTCTTAAACTTCTTTTGCCCGCGTCCACTTCGTGACCGCTCGCGGTTCGCTCTCTCCTCTCACTTTACTCGCTTTTATTTTCCCCCTCCCACTGTCTTCTCTCTTTCTCTCTTAGGTTCTCTCTCTATTTTTCTCTCTTTCTCTCTCTTTCGCTCTTTTCCTCTTTTAGGTTCTCTCTCTCTTTTTCTCTCTTAGGTTCTCTCTCTCTCTTTTTCTCTCTTAGGTTCTCTCTCTCTCTCTCTCTTTTTTTTTCTCTCTTAAGTTCTCTCTTTCTTTTTCTCTCTTAGGTTCTCTCTCTCTCTCTCTCTTTTTCTCTCTTAAGTTCTCTCTTTCTTTTTCTCTCTTAGGTTCTCTCTCTCTCTCTCTCTCTCTCCCTTCTCTCTAAATCTGAATTAGTAGAAAGTTACTAATGAAATGGTGAAAAGTCGTCCACTAAATGATTTAGTAATAATTCTACTAACAATTAGTAAAATTTTACTAATTGTTAGTAGAACGTTACTAATTGATTAGTAGAATTCTACTAACAATTAGTAGAACAGTTTTATTAATAGTCGATAAAACAGTTTCACTAATTCTTTTAGTGAAAAAGTGACTTTCAATTAGTAGAATTCTACTAAAACATTAGTAGAATTTTACTAAAAATTAGTAATATTCTACTAATTAAAAAGGTGAAAAGTCGTTCATGAAAACTACTAAAAATTAGTAAAATTTTACTAATTCTTAGTAGAATTCTACTAATTCAGATTTAGAGAGTTAGGTTCTTTCTCTCTCTTTTTCTCTCATGGGTTCTCCTCTCTAAATTTGAATCAGTTTTAAAAATAACTAATTTGACAGCAAAATAAGTCAGTCACTGATTCAAATAGTAATATTTTACTAATAAAATAGTTAAAAATGACTAATTATTAGTTAAATTCACTTTTAGGTTATGTAAAAATGACTGAAATCTGTATAGTAACTAATTCAATTAGTGAAATTTGAGTATTTTAAATTCACTTTTAGGTTATGTAAAAATGACTGAAATCTGTATAGTAACTAATTCAATTAGTGAAATTTGAGTATTTTTTTAGTTATTTATTTATTTTATAGGGTCAGAATTCGTGAAATTTTTTCCAGAAAACAAAAAGTATTTTTTTTAAATCAAAATGGTGAAGAAACATTTCTATTTGCTCTTAGGAATGTGTCCGCTAAAGAACAGAAAAAAATATTATTTTTTATAAAAGTTATTGGAAAATTAATTTTTTTGCAACTTTTTAAACAAAACCGCATATTTCTCCTAAATGAATGATAACCGATTTAAGAAATGAATGAACCAAACGGGAATATAAAGGGAATAAAAAATACTTTCGTTTAGAATTAGAAAATTTTAAAAAAGTTTATATTTTAATAATTATTTAATAAATTTTTTATAAACAATTAATTTTTTCTGAATGTTCTACGCCTTTAAAAAAATTTTATAAAATATCAACATACACTTAAAACTATAAGAAATCAAAATCCGTTGAGAAAATTTTGGAGCGACAATTATTTTAAAAGTTATAATGGAAATTATATTGGCGCAGTGCAGTGAATCAACACTTAACTTAGTTTTTGATCATTTTTATGGTTATATAACTGAATAAAAATGTTAATTCGACAGTGTTTTGTTTATTTCATAGTTAAAAATAATGTTTTAATTCTTAAACTCATCAAAATCGCATCCTCGTTCGATATAATTTCCATTATAACGTTTAAAATAATTGTCGCTCCAAAATTTTCTCAACGGATTTTGATTTCTTATAGTTTTAAGTGTTTGTAGATATTTTAAAAAAATTTTAAAAGACGCAGAACATTCAGAAAAAATTAATTGTTTATAAAAAATTTATCGAATAATTATAAAAATATAAACTTTTTAAAAATTTTCTAATTCTAAACGAAAGTATTTTTTATTCCCTTTATATTCCCGTTTAGTGCATTCATTTCTTAAATCCGTTCATTCATTTAGGAGAAATATGGTTTTGTTTAAAAAGTTGCTAAGAAATTAATTTTGCAATAACTTTTATAAAAAATAATATTTTTTTCTCTCCTTTGGTGGACACATTCCTAAGACCAAATAGAAAAATGTTTTTTCACCATTTTGATTTAAGAAAAAAATACTTTTTGTTTTCTGTGAAAATTTCACGAATTCTGACCCTTTAGTTTTTGAATAATATGATTTACAGAAAGAAAATAGTTGTAAATAAAAACGTTTATTCTATTTGGTAGGAAAATAATTTTTTTTCAATCGTTGATCATAAACGTTGCGAACTTCACTAGAATGATTTAAATAGTAATATTTTACTAATAAAATAGTTAAAAATGACTAATTATTAGTTAAATTCACTTTTAGGTTATGTAAAAATGACTGAAATCTGTATAGTAACTAATTCAATTAGTGAAATTTGAGTATTTTTTTAAAGTTATTTATTTACTTATAGTAATTTATTTACTTAGTAATTAACTACTAATAATTAGTTATTTTTTACTAATTGCTGAAGCAAAAAGTGAGCCACGAGTTTACTAATAATTAGTTATTTTTAACTAATTCAGATTTAGAGAGTCCCTCTCTTTCTCTTTCTTTTTTCTCTTTCTCTCTCTTTCTCTCTCTCTCTTTTTCTTTCTCTATCTTTTTCTCTCTCTATCTTTTTCTCTCTCTATCTTTTTCTCTCTCTATCTTTTTCTCTCTCTATCTCCCCCCCCTCTCTCAATTCCAAAGACCAGCGACCGGTACACCTTTACCTTCTTTCCGTTCTCCCGGGACTTTCAGGGTCTCGTGGAACCTGTCGGACCTGTTTTCTGTCGAGACCAAGTCCTGACGTGGTCACTATATCCTGAACAGCAGCATCCAGCCTGCCAGAGAGAGAGAGAGAGAGAGAGACCAAAGCAGATGAGTCCCTTGTATATATCTGTATATACTCGACTTTCAACGGTAGCAACGTCCGGTCATGTGCGGCAAAAGCAAAGTATGAGGGGAAAAAAATTTTTTTTTTATAACGCTTCTAAGATTTCATTCGCGTATTATAATATGTGACGAATAATATGTTACAATACGTGTATTATCAAAGGAGATGATACCGCGAGGTTACTCAATTTATTACAGTTGTTGGAAAAGTTTCAAACCGCTCGCGCTCTCTCTCTCTCTCGCTGACTCTCGCGCTCCAGGCTTTTAAGGAGCGGATTTAACTTTTAGTACATTTATCCGCACGAGAATTTGTAAAATTATTAAGTTACGTTCTCTCGCTGAGCGAAATTTATCATATATTCAAACTCTATTTTATAAATTACATTCCACTGTGTATGGTATTACAATGTTTTGTATATTTAGTTTTGTATTCTTGTTTTGTATTTTGGTTTTGAATTTTATTTTTTATTTTTAGTTTTGTATTTCAGTTTTGTATCTCAGTTTTGTATTTCAGTTTTGTATTTTGGTTTTGTATTTTATTTTTTATTTTAGTTTTTTATTTTAGTTTTTTACTTCAGTTTTGTATTTCAGTTTTGTATTTCAGTTTTGTATTTTGGTTTTGTATTTTATTTTTTATTTGTGTTTTTTATTTTCGTTTTTTACTTCAGTTTTGTCTTTTAGTTTTGTATTTGTGTTTTGTTTTTTAGCTCTGTATTTTAGTTGTGGTTCTCCTATTGTTTTGTATTTTACACAATGGTTCGTGTTTAGAAAATAAAATTTTAGTTTAATCCATACGAAACAAACAATTATTGTAAATTCCTAAAAGTAAGTTTGAATCACTCACCAATGGAAAATTATAGTGAAACGTAAAGTAGGTTAGATTATTACAAATTTCTACCGCAATAAATATTCCTAAGAAAATTTATATTAAATTCTGTAAAAGTTTTTTTTTGGGGAAAAAGTGCAAAAAACTGAAATTTTACGTTGAAGTTCACAACGTTTATTATAGTCAACGATTTCAATAGAAAACTATTTTTTTTAAGTAAATTGATATACATTTTTGTAAAAGAAATAGTACGATTCATATTTTAAATAGTGATTCATAAAAAAGAGCCTAATGTTCTGAACGTTCAAATGAACGAAATATATTTATTTCTTGTAAAAATTAAATTTTTATTGCAATTATTTTTGCGTCAATATCGAAAAAAATTAATTACTGAGTTTCTAAACGTAAAATTTTAGTTTTGAAATTTTTTTTATGATTTGTAATTTGTAAAAATATCTTCAATGAAAAATATTTCGTTCATTAGAACGTTCAAAACTTGAGGTTCATTCACAAAAAAGTATTTGTGAACAAAAAATGATTTTTTTGGTAGGAAAATAAATTTTTTTTCTTTCAATTGTTATTTATAAACGTTACAAACTTTACCGACGTGAAATTTTGATATAAAAAATACTAAACTTTGAAAAAATTATGTGGAATTTAGTAAAGTTATATTATAAAATAGAATTAAAATTCTTTATATTTGATATAACTTTACTAAATTCGACATAATTTTTTTTTAATGTTTAGTATTTTTTATACCAAAATTTCGGTTTGTTGCACTTTTTTCCCAAATTGTAAAACACTTTCACAAAATTTAATATACATTTTCCTTCGCAGTGTAAAGTTTCGAGCGTTCAAATGAACGACAGTATTTTTTTACTTCTTCTAATTTGTACTTTATTTCCAAAAAAACTTTTTTTAGATTATAACATATTTATCCTAAACTAAATATTGTTTAATTTCAGATTTATTTATTTTTTCGATATTAATTTTCTAAAACACTGAAGGTGAAATAAAATTTCGTTCATTTGAACGTTGGTAACTTTAGCCCCATACTAATATTGCAAAAATCCTTAAGTCCATAAATGTATGAACTTCAAAATTCAAAAGTTAAACTTAAAAAATTATTTACTTTTGAAAGCGTTGCAAAAATTAATTTTATTTTATCGTACGAGTGAATATGACTTTCCAGCTTCTACAAAACTAAAAATCTTTCTTTCAGATGTCACGATACTTTTCTCAGAATCGAGATAAAGTATGTTTGAAGAATTAAACTATTGAAGAATTTCAATTTAAATTCATAAAATCGTTTCAAGAATGTCGAATTATTAAACTTAACGCACTTCATCTTGATTGTGAGAGAACTTTCATGACATCTGGGCGGAAACTTTTCGAGTTACAATGGCGCGAATTTTGAATTTTATTAAACAATTTTACGAATTTAAATTGAAATTCGTAAATTGCTCAATGAAATTCAAATTTCGCGCCATTGCAACTCAAAAAGTTTCCGTCCAGAGGGCACAATAGTTCTCTCACAAACGAGATGAAATTTCTCCTAAGTATAATAGCCTAATTCAAAAATTTTAAAATTCAATAAAATTTAAATTTCGCTTCTTTTTACGTTGTGTTTTCGTTTTGTTCGAGTTTTAAAAGCGTTAATTTTGTATAATTAATCATAAAATCTCAATTATGAGATAAATTTTAATGTCGTCTGGACCGAAACCGTTCGTGTTAAAATGGCGCAAATTCAGTGCTATTAGTCGATTTTGTAAAATTTGAACTTCGCGCCATTTTAACTCCGAATGTTCCCGCCTAGAGGGCATGAAAGTTCTCTCACAATCGAGACGAAATATCTTCAATGAAAGTATCTAATGTAATTTCGTAAAATCGAGTAATAAGATTTGAATTTTACGCCAAAATAACATCAAATTTTAAAACACACAAAATTCTCAAATAATTCCAAACAATTTTCCCCTGAAATCAGAAAAAAGTCCAAACCGCAACTAAACAAATCATTTCAACTTTAATTTCTCGCAGCAAAATTAGTAAATTAGTTCAAAACTCTCCCGAAATTTCAAATAATCCAAATTTCTATAAATTTGAATTAGAGAACGATTTTTCACCGCAGATTCAAATTTTGGAATGTTGCTATATATACATAGATGCGCGTTTAATTATAGAATAACCGCGCGCGCGATTGGAAATTTTCCATCGAAAGTGTGTATATGCAGATTTTATTTTTGTAATTTGCGCATTAAAATCAAATTGAATTGTTCACTTAATATTTAGTGCTTGTTTTGAATTCGCAATAAAATTGATATATACATGCATATAATGGACAATTTGCAGGGCAAATGATATTATTTGGTAAATGCTTCAGAAATTTCCTCGCAATTATTTTATTTCCGGAAATTATACCCTCGGGTACAATTTAACTGTTTAACAATTATAGAGGATATTTTTGTTTCGTAATTTTATTAATTAAATTATTTTCTCACTGCAATTCACGGTATTAATTCTCATCCTTTTTTCGCGAAAGCAATTCTCTAATCTCGAGTAATCGTAAGAACAATAATTATGACGAAAAGGAGAGACTAGGAAATATAATTATATTAAAATAAGAGGATATAAGAGCAATTATTAAAATAAGAGAATATGGAGTAATTATTAAAATAGAAGGATGTCAATCAATTGGGGTGAAAATAAATCCGAGTGTTTGATTATTATTCAGTTGCATCCGCTGGACAATAAAATTATTGTTAATTTATAAAAAATATTATTAAAAATGATGGTTCTTAGAAATGTTTGAGACATTTTTACGCTTCTATTAATCTAAGTATACGATGTCCGATAAAACTGTTGGCAGAAATTACTTCTTTAGCTATTTTTCATTTTTGATTCTATATGGAAGTTGTAGACAAATATTATTAGAGATGGTGGAGGTATACATTAGCATTGAAATAGAAGTATTTTTATCAAGGCAACCAGTGATAAAAATTGATGTGAACTTTTATTGTTTTTCGATACACTCTTCTTTCATCGAATGAAAAAGTTAGTGAAAGAGGATTTTTATTGATGCTCAAAACAAAGTTGGCAAAGATTTTTCGAGTTTTCTTCTTTTCTCTAATGTGAAACGCAAGAAGCCACGAAGGTCACATACGTGACCGAAAATTCGTATGGGGTCGCGCAATTAAGTATTGATCAGGGCGCGGCTCCAGGAATTCTATTCCACCTGTTGCCCACTTTGCCATGTACACGAGTTTGTGTATGTAGATCAGCATTCTTCCTGATAATCGATTTCAAATTTCCACTATTTCCAAAATGGAATATTTTCTATATATCACATCGCATGATATTCTGTATCATCATCATCGTAGATTCAAGTAGTTATTTTTGTGTTTAAAAATTTGCGGGGGAAAATTAAATTTGACTCCGCGTGGAACTTGTGATGCTTGAATTGTTACTTAAAATCCTAATGATGTAATCTACTGAAATGATTTTAATAGAGTTTTGGGTGCAAATTTCATTGGATGACGAAAAATGATAAAATCATAATGCTTCGATCTTTGGAGAAAGGGATTCTTCTTTCCTAATGCTAATACGATTAAATTAATCACATTAATAATGATCCGAATGATAACAAGTAATCCTAATGATTTTCCTAATGATGTAAATTGTACGGAAATGATTTTAATAGAGTTTTGGGTGCAATTTTCCTAGATGACGAAAATGATGCTTCGATCTTTGGCGAGAGGAATTCTTTTTCCTGACCCTAATGATGTAATATTTACTGAAATAATTTTAATACTTTTGAGTGCAATTTTCATTGGATGACGAAAAATGCTAAACTGATAATGCTTCGATCTTTGGAGAAAGGAATTCTTTTTCCCAATCCTAATGATGTAATGTACGGAAATGATTTTAATAGAGTTTTGGGTGCAATGTTCATTGGATGACGAAAAATGCTAAATTGATGATGCTACGATCTTCGAAGAAAGAAATTCTTTTTCCTAATCCTAATGATGTAATCTTTACTGAAATAATTTTAATAGAGTTTTGGGTGCAATTTTCATTGGATGACGAAAAATGATAAAATGATAATGCTTCGATATTTGAAGAAAGGAATTCTTTTTGCTAATCCTAATGATGTAATGTACGGAAATGATTATAATAGAGCTTTGGGTACAATTTTCCCAGTAATCAAAAAATGCTAAAATTATGATGCTTCGACCTTTGGAGAAAGGAATTCTTTTTCCTAATCCTAATGATGTAATATATTAATTTGAAATGATTTTAATAGAGTTTTGGGTGCAATGTTCATTGGATGACGAAAAATGCTAAAATGATGATGCTTCGATCTTTGGCGAAAGGAATTCTTTTTCCTAATTCTAATAAAGTAATCTTTACTGAAATAATTTTAATACTTTTGGGTGCAATTTTCATTGGATGACGAAAAATGCTAAAATGATAATGCTTCGATCTTTGGCGAAAGGAATTCCTTTTCCTAATCCTAATGATGTAATCATCGCTGAAATAATGTTAATAGTTTTGGGTGCAATTTTCATTGGATGACGAAAACTGATAAAATGATGATGCTACGATCTTTGGAGACAGGAATTCTTTTTCCTAATCCTAATGATGTAATGTACGGAAATGATTTTAATAAAGTTTTGGGTGCAATTTTCATTGGATGACGAAAAATGCTAAAATGATGATGCTTCGACCTTTGGAGAAAGGAATTCTTTTTCCTAATCCTAATGATGTAATGTACGGAAATGATTTTAATAGAGTTTTGGGTGCAATTTTCCTAGATGACGAAAATGATGCTTCGATCTTTGGAGAAAGGAATTCTTTTCCCTAATCCTAATGATGTAATCTTTACTGAAACAATTTTAATAGAGTTTTGGGTGCAATTTTCATTGGATGAGGAAAAATGCTAAAATGACAATGCTTCGATCTTTGGAGAAAGGAATTCTTTTTCGCTCGTAAATTAGAATTGGGGATGTAATGAAAATTGTATTGTATTACTCGCTTATCGTGAGCGATTTAATTTTGCTATTTGAATGAAACATTGGCGAGACGATGTCACGATCAATTCACGATTCTCTTCAACGGATAGAATGCTTCGCCATCGAGAATGTCAGGCGGCATGATTAATTATCACGCCCACTGGATCGCACCGCTCGGATAGATTGGATTCCTTCCCGACGCTGCAACAGGAGTCACTCTCTCTCTCTGTGAGCTTTCGTCACAATTGTGGCCGATCTACAATTGGAAAAGTGAAGATATCATTCCTTAGGAAATTGAGTTTTTAATGTCATCCTTATATATATCTCTCTCCCTCTCACTCTATTTCTCTCTTTTCACAAATAATTCTCCAACCCCCCCGTCGAAATTGAGTTTTATGTGTCAGCTCGACTTAGGCACTCACGGTTCACTGCATATAATTCATCCAGAAGAAGTGGACTGCAAAACCAATTTATTCGGGATCGATATACCGACCCAAATGTAGTAATGAGTACTGTTTCAAGGCTGAATTCACTGGACCTGAACTGATATTATCGAAGTATTATGAATTGTGTCGGAAAGTATATAGTGGTTGGAATACTTTTGTTAATCCCGAGCATATTCGATCGAGTGAAAATAGAACATTACCGAAAAAAATTCGGACGGTACTTTATTTCCAAAGGGGATGTGATGATGAATGAATGTTACATTGCCATTAAAATCAAAGTTTACAAATTCTCCACACGGTATTTTTTTTTACTAATTTTAACGAAAAATAAAAATTTAATCCTCTCTCAAGATTGCTTGCGAGATAAAAAGAGATGAAAAACGTGGAAAACTTTTAAGCTTCCATTTGTTGATAAACATCTTCCCCTCGTGAAGAATATGACAAATCTTTATTGACACGAGATAAATATATACAATTTTCTCAAGATGAAAAATTGGTCACCCGTCAGACTTAATACGAATTCTTAAAAAGGATTTCGGTCCCCTAAATATGACAGTCGAGTGGGGAAGAAGCAACAAATTTCTCTACCTTTGGTTGAATCCCATATTTCTCCAGATTTTACGTATACCAACCATCACAATTTTTCCAATGATTCAGATTTTTTTCAAAATTAAGTGAGAAAAATTTTTCACATATACAGAAAAGAGAATCAGAAACAAAATGTAAATTTCATACCACTCCGATAAATGATGCAAGCACAATGCAAACATATACAATGATTGAAATATTCGCAATAGCAAATGATGAACAACAATCGAACTAAACAATACTTTAACCACAAAACGTTTGATGTCGATTTGAACAGAAACTCACAATATAATTTGATGTCTCATTCCCACTAGCTTAACACACGTACGTCATTTGCACGAGTACATAACGAGGTCATTAAGTCGTAGCGTAATTTAAACGTCATCTGAATCGTCCTAATTCCACAGGCGGCCGAATGTGTGTTGTGCGCACAAAGTTTACACTACTACAAACCAAGAGGGGGAAAGGGGGATATAAATCAGGTCATCAGGACCAATCAAAATTTGTAATCAATATTCAATTGCTCCTTATTTAATTACAATAACCAATATCATAAACACATTTCTGTATTATGAAATTGAATTATCAATTGTTTCATGCAAAGTAGATTAATTATAGTACAATATTATATTGTATACATGTATATAAAGATGTTTCGTCGTACTATCGATTTTTGCCAATTTATTAGTGCAAAATATATTTCTATATTCAGAAAATTAATTAACACTGGCAAACATTCAACTGTGAGAGATTAAAGACCATCAATTTATCTCCAGAGGAAAATGATTGTTAATCTATTCGCAAATTGATAGAAATAAAAAGGACTAGAAACAATTACGAACTAAACTGGAAACTATCAAGCATAACTAGAAAATAAAAAATAAAAATTAACCAAGAAGAACGAGAGGATAAAAACTATCCTTGGAAAACAAAAACGATTCTATACCCAATGCCGATGAATGAAAATCCCAAGTTGAAATTCAGTCTGCAAATAATAATCTTTCCTACTAAGTGAAGTAATGACAGTTAATCATAACAGTAATTTCTTCCTGTAATTAAAGGAGTAAAGATGTATCTTTCTGACTGGTTTGTCCTTGCGCCTTTTTCCCTTCGCTTTTTTTTATATATAGATGACATGCTTTCGAACTTGTTATGCAATATGTAAATTATCATGCAACTTGTTATAAATCATAATCTAATGGGGAGGAAATAAAACCAAATACTTCACACGTCTCCATAAATATTCTTTTGACATTTTAGTATACTGGCATTTATAAACGATCAAAATAAATAATCGCACGGTAATAAAATCCCAGAAAAAGTATCCCAGAAAAAAAACAAAATCAGCAAACGGGCATAAAAATATTAATAGAAAAAAAATCTAAATTAAAGTTGAAATTTGAAAATGTAAAATACTTTTTCCAGAGTATTAAGTGAACTTTGTCGAGATGCCAAATTAACAGAATTTAAAAATCACCCGTCAACCGAATAGATACATAATGTCCGCACATGTATGCCGAATCATCATATCATTAATATGTAATTTGATCTCACCACATGGGAAATCGTTATCGTTGATTAGTTCATCAAAAGCAAAGGACCTACAGCATTATACAACATTAGTTCAAGTGAGCAAATACACTTTCCTAAAATTGGATACAATATAATAACGGAAATCTATACAAAATAGACGAGAGCGAACTTTAACATATATCTGATGCATCAGTAACTTTCATCCAAATATCAGGAATCGGATCGATTTTAATTAACAAAAAAAGTCGCTTTAGTCGATTAAAAATAGAAAAATTCGAAAAAGTCGATTATTTAATTCAGTGCTGTCACAAAAAATCAAATTAATCAGTATAATTTTGCTAAATAAATATTCAAATACTTCTTACTTCTTTAGTCACAAGAAATCAAATTTTTTAAATTTCAACTTTTCAAATTTAATAATTTCTAAAAATTAAAAAAAAATTTTTTTAAATTATCAATTATCAATTATTATTAATTTTAAATTTAAATAAAAAAAATAAATAAAATCATTAAAAAATTTTTAATATTACAATAAATGTAATTTAATAAACTTAATTACTTTCTACAATTTTTAACTAAACTTCATCTCTAAATCAATTATCTACTTGAATTTTTTATCATTTTTTGCAATTTCTTTAAAAATTCAATTATTTAAATAAAAAAAAATCAAATTTTTTGTAATAATTTAAACCGACCATTTTTCTATTTAAAGATATTAATTAAGGTAGAACATTTTGAAAAATTTGAATAAAGAAATTCGTAAAAATTAACTTTAAAAATATTTTTAAATGATTTATTGAAAATACAAAAAGTTTTACAATTAAATATAATTAAAAAAGTCTAAAAAATTTAAATTTAGTCAAATCTTTTCAAAACGAATTTAAATTTAGTAAAACATTGGAAAAATAATTCAAAATTTGTCAAAAGCTTTTGAAAAATAATTCAAAATTTGTCAAAAGCTTTTGAAAAATAATTGAGTCTTTTAAAAATAGAAAAAATTAATGAAATTTTCCAAAGAATTTTAATTATAAATAAATTATTTCTTAAAAATTATAAATTAGTGCTTTATAAAAACTCCAAGTTTTTATAATAATTTAAACCTTACATTTTTCTATTTAAAGATACTAATTAAGATAGAAGATTTTCAAAATTTTTAATAAATAAATATTTCTAAATAATTTATTGAAAATACAAAAAAGTTTTACAATTAAATATAATTAAAAAATGTCTAAAAAATTGAAATTTGGTCAAATCATTTCAAAGGCGATTCAAATTTAGTAAAACATTTAAAAAATAATTCAAAATTTGTCAAAATCTTACGCAAAATAATTGAGTTTTTTAAAAATATAAAAAAAATTAATGAAATTTTCCAAAGAATTTTAATTATAAATAAATTATTTCTGAAAAATTATAAAGTAGTGCTGTATAAAAAATCCAATTTTTTATAATAATTTAAACCTTACATTTTTCCATTTAAAGATATTATATAAAGTAGAATTTTTTTTTTAAAGTTTTAATAAAGAAATATTTCTAAATAATTTGTTGAAAATACAAAAAAAGTTTTACAATTAAATACAATTAAAAAATGTCTAAAAAACTGAAATTTGGTCAAATATTTTCAAAATTAATTTAAATTTAGTAAAACATTTAAAAAATAATTTAAAATTTGTCAAAAGCTTTTGAAAAATAATTAAGTTTTTTAAAAATATAGAAAAATAAATCAAATTTTTCAAAGAATTTTAAATATAAATAAATTTTTTTTGAAAAACTCTAAAGTAGTAAATTTAAAAAAAAATTATTTACTTTGTTCGAAGGTAATTGAATCTTAAAAAATTGTAATAAAACAATTGCAAGAATTAATTTTTTATAAATATTTTAATGCGCAATTTTTCAAAAATAATTGAAGAATTTTTATATAATTTAAAACAAAATTGTTTTCAAGAAGTTTAATTGAAAATTTGGAATATATGATTATTTTCTCCAAAATGTTGAAAATAATTTTGAACAATTTTAATTTTATTATTTTGTGTATGAATTTTAATTTTCCGAAATATTGAAAATAATTGAATTTAAAAAATATTAGAACGTAATAATTGAGAGAATTATTCTTTTCTAAACTATTTTCATATTATTTTTAAAACCTAATTTTCATTAATTTTCATTTTTATTGAATTTTACACTTGAAGATTATTTATTACAATTTTTGATAATTTAATATTATTTCAAAAATGTTCAATTAAAATTCTTGAAAAGTTAATTTTTGAAAATTGGAATAAAACACTTGAAAAAAATGATTTAGTTTTAATTAAATTTTACAGAATTTTAATTATTGAAAATCTTGTTAATTGTAATATTTTGAAACATTTAATCAGAAAACTGATTGAAAAATAAACTTCCAAAAGTTTGTCTACAATAAGTTATACTTTGCACGGTATAAAAATCGAAATAAGTTGCATTTTTCACCAAAAATAATGAGGCTGAAGTCCACAACGTTTTTAAAAACGAAGTTGAAGTCCACAACGTTTATTAACAAAAAAAATTTGTTTAATGCATTAAAATATTATTTATAATTTAATATTTTATTTTTCAACAATTATTACCAAAAAAACATAAACTTCAATCTTTTTGTTTAAATATTTTTGTGTCAATATTAATGCATTGTTTTTAATTAATTTTTAATTGTAAATGATGTTATTTTTTGATAATTAAATCCTTGGTAACAACTGATTTCTTCAAAATTAAGGCAAATGAAAATTAGAGATGAATTTTATTTCAAAAAAAACTCTTCTTTGTTTTTTCGTTTTTAAAAAGCATTGCGGGCGTCAACTTCGTCAAAAAATATTGTATTTTGACGTAAAGTTTGGAAGAAGAGTCGAAAAAGTCGCAATTTTTCAATAAAAGTCCATAAAAGTCGCATTATTTGAAAATAGTCGAAAAAGTCGAAAAAGTCATAATTTCCGAGGTCTGAATTGTTGCGATTTAACTTTTAATTATATTGTTTCCCAACTACATACACTTAAAATACAAAACTAATTTCTATTAATTATTTTTACCATTACTGGGCATTCGATTCACAGTTTTCTTAAAAGTATCAAATTGATACTAAAGTAGATTAAATTGATGCCAAAAATCTAGATCAATTTTTCATTTGATCCACATTTTTAGTATCAATTCGTTGCCATTTGATACTTTTAAGTTAACAGTCTTATAGATCATCTTCGAAATTCCAAACAGATGAAGAATCAACGTACTTTTCCAGAAATTGTTTCCAGATTTGCACCATTTTTCACCACTAGTAAAATTATAAATTGCTCCGCCAATTTTTAAAAATCAAAAGCAAAGGAATAAAAATAAAATTTTTAATGATTACAATAATTAAACATACAACGGTAAATAAAATCCTTGGAGAGAATTCCCAACAATCAAAGAATCAAAGACCGTGTTACATAATCAATTTGAGCAGGGAAAATTTGCCTGAATGCGCATTGGGAAGCAAACGCAAAATGCAATTTACGATGCTGTATACAACGTTGTACACATCGCACATCAGCATTGCTGTTGGCGAAACGCACTTATTCCACAAAGTTGTCCTCCACAACACACGGGCTATATCTCTATATATCTGGTTTTGACTCGAATTTCGACCATATATTTCCGAGCAGAGTAGGAATGAGCAGGAGTCAGCTGCATGCAAATCTCAAGTCGCGCCAAGTTCCCTTTGTCACAAAGAACAACGCCACCTATATATACAGATATATTACACCGAAATGTGAAAATGTGTATGTGTGTCTATGTATACTAGTTTTCATCTCTCCCCAGCATCTCTGGCGCCATGGCTTTAATGCTTCTCCTCTCTTTTACTTCGGTTTGTCGATCATCACCATCAGACCGCAAAAAAAAGAGGAAAAAAAAAATTAGTCCCAACCACACAATATATATCTCTCTTCTCTCTCCACTAATCTATAGGTCATTGTAATGGAAAAATTCTCCAAGAAAGAATTTTTCCTTAACGTTCGCATGCTTTTGCATTCTACCGCATATACTCCAGTAAACATCGCGAATTTTCTACCAGAAGAATAAAAAAAAAGAAACTTGTAACAAATACCTGATCCCTTATACGTCGGTCTTCTGCAAAATTAAACTTATCGAAAAATTTTAAATATTTTCCTGAAATATTCCCAAGTTTTAAGTTATAAAGCTATATTATATACGTATGAATTAATATATTTTAAAAATATTCTTTCAATTTTGACTTCATTGCTATAGTATTGCTACAAAAGATGATTCAATTATTTCGGTTCCTTTGTGCCCTTTGTACTCTATGATTCTGCGAAAGCTATATTCAAGATTCTAATGAAAACCATTCGGGAATAAAATGAAACTTATATTTAAATAACAAATGGAAATTAAACTCGTATTTTTCCGTATTTATGGTTTTAATATCTATTTTTTCAGAGAGAGAGAGAGAGAGAGAGAGAGAGAGAGAGAAAAAGATTTCTAAAAAAAGATACGCTGACAAATGTATACTGAATTTTTATTTCAATCTCATTGATGAGAAATTTCGGGGAAAAAAAGTCTCAAGAATTTAGACATTAGATATGCTAATTTCTTTGATTGCAATCAAGCTCAAGAATCCGAAAACAAAAACCGACGAACTACACGTGTTTCCCAATCGAAAAGAATTGATTTTTATTTCTTGTTTGCAGACTTGGAAAAAATGTTTCAAAACTGACTTTTACTATTTCACACAGGAATAAATCTTTTCTTCTACAGTTTTTATTATTGCCAGTTTATTCTATCCTTTCTACTATTTTTTTTCTTTTAGTATTGCCAGTAATAAAATCGTTACTAACTTCAGTCCAATTTTTACGTTCAATCAAATTTGAATTTCCCGCCATTTCAACTCCGAAAGTTCCCGCCCAGAGGGCATGAAAGTTCTCTCACAACCGAGACGAAATCTCTCAAGTATAACAATTTAACCTTAAATTCCACAAAAACCTCTCCAAATTTTTGGCAATTTTCCCCTAAATCGAATCTAAAAACCTGAAACTAAAAATGTTAAATGTTTAATGTTAAATGTTCCGAAAAAAAATGAGTACAGAATTTAAAATTTTTTACCAATTAACGAACGAAAACTATTGCACAAGACGGGAAATTGTCACCGCATGACAGTATTTTACGAGTCACGCAAGAAGCCTTCAAGGGATCATCCCTAATTGAATACTGGTTTTTCGATAAAAACCCATTATACCACGATGAGATAATTAGGATAGATTTTCAAAACAACGCGAACGTTATATTATTAATGAGCTAAAGCACGTATGTAATTTCCGTGGAATCTAAATCCACTGCCGTGTTTAATTATTTTCTCAAGTTCAATTCCAAATTGGCGTTAACGGTTAAATGGAGGAAGAAATCGTCTATAAGATTACAGAAAATGCTCATGAAAACCGGTCTAACATCATTCTCTACATCGAACATATATTCCTATCACTAAATGATGATATTTCACAACCGTTATAATAGCAATATTATCAAAAATAATATTCCTTCTCGTGTAACAACAAAAAAGAATTGTTATCGAGAAAAACCTATTTGCGAAGCGCATAAAACATTAATTTACTTAAAACATTTATGTATTTAAATATTTATACATTTAAACATTTATACATTTATACATTTAAAGATTTAAACATTTAAAGATTTAAACATTTAAATATTTATACATTTAAACATTTATACATTTATACATTTATACATTTAAAGATTTAAACATTTAAAAATTTAAACATTTATACATTTAAACATTTATACACTTAAAGATTTAAATATTTATACATTTAAACATTTAAACATTTAAACATTTAAACATTTAAACCTTTAAACATTTATACATTTATACATTTATACATTTAAAGATTTAAACATTTAAAAATTTAAACATTTAAACATTTAAACATTTATACATTTAAACATTTATACACTTAAAGATTTAAATATTTATACATTTAAACATTTAAACATTTAAACATTTAAACCTTTAAACATTTATACATTTAAAGATTTAAACATTTATACATTTAAACGTTTAAACATTTAAACATTTTATACATTTAAAATTTTAAACATTTATACCTTTACACATTTAAACATTTATACATTTAAACATTTAAACATTTAAACATTTAAACATTTAAACATTTAAACATTTAAACATTTATACATTTAAAGATTTAAACATTTAAACATAAAACCAAAATCATATTAAAAAAAAACAGTCTACAGCAATAAACAAAAAAAGGAACTAAAATGAAAATATTTGATAGCGGAAAACGGTTAAATATCTCCGAGTCACGTAATTTTAGAAACGTACACGTTACTAGCGCGTACTTGGTATCAGAAACGCCCTCATACGCCCCTTAGAGTAACCCGGTCGCCATTACATGAAGCAATATTGCACACGGCTGGGCTGCTGTACCGAAACGCCACTTATGCAGCGATATTGCTCTCTCCACCTTTTTCATTACACTTTTCTCTTGCGCCCCCTCTCATTTTTCCTTCCTTCTCAGTTTCTGTATTAACTTTAGCCTCTCTCGGCTTGCCAAATACAGTCCGATTTCGATTCAAAGCATATACATATAGCGACAGAGAGAAATCTCCTCTACACTTGAGTATACCCAAGCAAAAAAAAAGAAAAAAAAGACCGCTTTTTCTTTTCTGTAAATATTTAATCCCCGAGGCCTTGTGTCAATTGCAATATTCTCCTTTTACATGAAAAACAGAGTCTCTTCCCGGGTTTCTACATCAATTTCCACAATTCTCATGATTTATTGTGTATACACAACGCAAAAGTCGAGAGCTGAAATGTAATAACTCTCGGAATCGAATAAAAACAACGAAAAAAAACAACAACAACGTGTATATACGTAACGGTATTTTTCCATCTTTCATAAAGTTCTTTTGATCGAGTGCACGCATCTAGAAATGAATATCAAAGTATTATCGACAACGGATAATTAAAAACCGTAGACTTTTCCTTTGGATTGAAATTATTCGGGACGCCCCTGAGGAGGGGTTAATTTCCACAAATTCAGTTGTCGAAATTTATAACAAATTTAAATCGAAATTCGAAAAAAGGTTTTTTCTAAAAGCGATGTGGACTTCAGTCTCATTGTATCGCTGAACCAAATTTGAATTTCGCGCCATTGCAACTCCAGAAGTTCCCGTCCAGATGGCATGAAAGTTCTCTCACAATCGAGATAAAGTGCCTGAAGTATAATAATTTTCCATTCATTAAACAATTTTACGAATTTCAATTTAAAATTCGTAAAATCGTTTAATGAAATTTAAATTTCGCGCCAGTGTAACTCTACTTATACTCTAGACATTTCATCTCGATTGTGAGAGAACTTTCATGCCCTCTGGACGGGAACATTTCGAGTTCCAATGGCGCTTAATTTAATTTTCATTCGACGATTTACGAATCTCAATTTAAAATTCGTAAAATCGTTTATTTGAAATTCGTAAATCGTTTAATGAAATTCAAATTTCGCGCCAGTGTAACTCTACTTATACTCTTGACATTTCATCTCGATTATGAGAGAACTTTCGCGCCATCTGGACGGGAACGTTTCGAGTTACAATGACGCGAAATTTGAATTTCTTTAAACGATTTACGAATCTCAATTTAAAATTCGTAAAATCATTTATTAAAATTCGTAAATCGTTTAATGAAATTCAAATTTCGCGCCATTGTAACTCGAAAAATTCCCGTCCAGATGGCACGAAAGTTCTCTCACAATCGACATGAAATGTCTAGAGTATAAGTACATAACTTTAAAACCGTAAGATCGTTTAAATTTCCCGCCTTTTATCTCCAAAAATTCCCATCCAGATGGCACGAAAATTCTCTCACAATCACGAAAGCAAAATGTAATATCTCTCAGAATCGAATAATACCACTAAAAAAAAGTACATAACGGTATTTTTTCATCTTTCATAAAGTTCTTTTGATCGAATGCACGCATCCAGAAATGAATATCAAAGTATTATCGACAACAGCTAATTAAAAACCTTACATTTTTCATTCCGCGGTTATATCTCCAAAAGAAATTCTTGCGACGAGTTTTCCCATTCATTGCTTTTATAAACTCCCAAAGAGAGTGAAAAAGAGATATTGTAGTTGCATTATTAAGTAGATTTAGTTCATTAAATATATGCGGGAATCTAAAAGTCTTTGAGAGTCGATGATGTTTTCCAATTGCAATATATATATATATATATATATATATATATATAAATATATAAATGTAACTCGTCTTTTCTCTAGACTACAAATAAGCAGTTTGCGATCAATTCCCTCCGTTTACGATATAACATAGTGTATGTAGTATATAGTTTAATACTATATACATTGCTCACTGGCCGGAACAACCTGTTTCAGCTTCTGTCCTTAAATTCCACTCCATGGTTGTTAGTCACATACCAGATGTTCTGGGTGCAAGAATTGGAACTGCTTTAATAAATCATCACCGTTATTGGATGTACCCACCAGATGAAAATTACTTTTCTCCTCGTTTCACATTATAAGAACGCTCGCGGCTTAATCAATCATTTCTCGCGTCTCTTCGAAAAGCATCATTTTCTCCTTTTTTCTCCCGTTTTTTCTTTTTTTTTTTGTCTTTTCTTTTAGAAAAAGATCATTGTTATAGAAGAATGCAACCCGCAAAAGACAGTCACGACGCTTCAATTGAATATAAAGTATTTTCCAACCACAATTCAAGGGGAATTCGATTACAGAGCCCAGGAGTCTAGGTGTTTTATTGGATTTAAAGTGAATGTTAACAGTGTTGCGAACTGTCAGATGTTACAAACTACTTTGCGATCCTTGTATCTTCATTACCGCTATTCAGCATTTTTTCCCTTTTTCTTCTTTTCAAAATCGTTTAATAGCTATTTTTTTAAAAAAGAAAGATTTCTTGATCCAAAAAAACATTAAACTGTACGAAGAGTAATGAAAAGTTTTAGTTTTGAAATAATTCGGATTTTTATTCTTTTAAAAGCGTTTTGAACTTCAGTGCCATTTTATCCTTATGCTAAATTTGAATTTCGCGCCATTTTAACTCGAAAAGTTGCCGTCCAGATGGCATGATAGTTCTCTCACAATCGAGATCAAAAGTCTCGACCATAAGCTTTAGTGTTAAATACGTAAAATGTAAATATTCAGCATTAGCACAAAGTGCAAAATTATTCAAAGCAACTTCAAACAGTCCATTAAAGATTCTTCCACAAATATATGTAACATTACAAAAAAAAACTACCTAGAATTCTTTTTTCTCTTGTGTAAGAATATATATTAAACTTTCATAATTAAAGTTTAAATTCCCGCGTATTTGTGTTTCCATTTGAAATAATATATGTGAATTATTTTGAAATCCATATTAACGTGTACCTAGTATTTCATATATTTCATGTACTGTCTCTACTGAATTTAATTTCGCACTGCATAACTCAAATTTAATTTATATATATACACACACACACATCTATTCCAACAATTATAATTATGCTTATTTACTTCGTTCTCATCAAATAATTGTGCATTATTTTCATTAAATAATTTCCCAATGTTTAATACTACGAGATGCAAAAATAAAACCACAATAATTCATATCGTTTATAGAAAAGTGAAACAAGAAAAAGTTAAACACATACTTTATTAATTGTTTCGCGCAATTAAAAATAGCTTCATTCTGAATTCATTTCTCGAGACACCGCGAAACCCAATGTCTTTTTTTCAGAATTTTTCAAAGTCAAAGCACTAGAGTAATATTACTTCAGCTAGATTGTAAAAATGCAATTTTTCATTTCTCAAATGGGTCTCGCTGGTCCTGTCTCAGGAAAAGTTAGGACCTAAGGAAAGATGACACAGTAACGATAAGTATCTTTTTAAAGAGAATAAAAGATGAACGGAATCCACGGGGAAAAAAAAAGAAGAAGAATAAGAAAAAGAATTTGTGTCTTTTGCGAGATATTTTCTTTCGTTCTAAAGACTCTATAGAAAAATCTTTTGTTCCTCTTCCCACTCCCCTTCTTTTCTATTCATCAGCATTTTTTTTTTTTTACTTTTGTTTCACATTTACTCCCAAACGAAAAAAATTTACAGAAAACAAAACATCGTCAAATCGATACAAGAATTTGGTGAGTTTTAAATGAAAAAAAAAAATAAAAATAATTTTTGAAACGAACGAAACTTAGTATAACAAGAAGCAATTAAAAATAATGACCACTCCTTAAACTGTTGTTCTTTAAATTGATGTCACTCTAACATTAGTCATTAATGATACAGAGAACTACATTTCGAGTGAAAAGAATAATGCGTCTCCGCCTCTAGAGAACCCACGGTTTTTTTGAAAAACTATTTACCAACCAAAACACGAATTAAACTAATGATGTTTAATTTGTCCTGCTCTTTTGTAAAAAACATGTTTCTAAATCTAGTCCAACTTTTACATTCACTTGCATAATGTTTTCATTGTTTCCAGCAATTTAGAAATCAAACATGATCCAACGATATACGATAGCAATTAGTAAAATTTGACCTCGGGTAATTAGTCCCTTTTTTTACTAGTTTTGGAACAAAATTATAATTATTGAATCGTAGGATGGAAGACTTGGGAAGTACTTATATGCACATCTTGGGTTGTATGGATTTTCATTTTTCTCTGAATTTTTATAATCAAGATCGGAATCATTCGTGTCGTTAGCAGGCATAACCGCTAAGGGTCGCGCGCGCTTTTCAATGGATCTTTCTCTCTTCAAGAAATTGTGGGGAGTGGCGCATAATTAAAGCAGTAGTTGGGTATACCTTAGGTGCTTGGATACACGATTCCATACAGCATTCACTTCCACGCGTCTGTTCATCTATATCGGAAGCTCAAATAGACATTCCCGTGGGCCGTGTGCAAGATTAACGGCACGAACGCCGGTTACTGATAGTTGAGGCAAACTTGTGTGCAAACTATAACCGTACACACAGACACACACTAAAACTATATTGTACATGTGTATCTCTACAATATTTTATCTATGGACAATATTATATCGGTACACAATATAATGTCTGCAGAATGCTATATATTTGTGTACGATATTGTATCTGTACAATATTATGGCTGTACAATGCTGTATCTAGGTACAATATTATATCTGGACAATGTTCTATCTAGGTACAAAATTATATCTGTACAATGCTGTATCTAGGTGCAAAATTATATCTGTACAATGCTCTATCTAGGTACAAAATTATATCTGCACAATGCTGTATCTAGGTGCAAAATTATATCTGTACAATGCTCTATCTAGGTACAAAATTATATCTGCACAATGCTGTATCTAGGTGCAATATTATATCCGTACAAAATTGTACCTAAAAAATACTGTATCTAGGTACAATATTATATCTGTACAATACTGTATTTATGTACAATATTATATCCATACAATTCTGTATCTATAGGTGCAATATTATATCCGTACAAAAATTATATCTGTACAATACTGTATCTAGGTACAATATGATGTCTGTAAAATACTGTATCTAGGTACAAAATTATATCTGTACAATACTGTATCTAGGTACAATAATATCATATTCGTACAATGCTGTACCTACGAACAATACTATATCCGTACAATAATCTGTAATAATCTGTAGTAATCCGTACAATAATCTGTAATAATCCGTACAATACTCTGTAATAATCTGTAATAATCCGTACAATAATATTACATCTGTACAATACTACATCTATATACAATATTATATCCATAAATAATATTACAACATACATATTACACATATTCAATACCACTGTATATGCACATACGGGAAACCACAACTGTATTAAGGAATAAGACGAGAGATCCTCTCTGTGTAGGTGCATGTCCAGGGCCAAAATCCCGCAGTCAAGTCGATTTTGTCCAACCCTCTTAAACCAACTTGGATTATACGTGACCTGCACTTCCTCTCCTAAAAGTCACCCTCCCGTAACGTCATGCTTATCGAACTATTCGCTGATCCATTCAGAAGGTTCGCACATAAGAGCAATACTCCCATTTATGGTGTTCAATCCTATCGATAAAATCGAAATTGAATTCGACCTTGGGAACGATTCATCCACACAAAATCATTCCTCACATTGACGCAGATAGTGTCTGTGTGTGCAAAAATGCTTCTTAAATCCTAAAAAGATTCTACGATTTTAATAAATAAATAAAATGAAGAAGAAAGTATATTTCTGAAGCGAGTGCAACAAAAATGTTTTCGAATCTTTTATAAGAGTTGTCTGAATCTTTTCACAAGAGAGTTCTGAATCTTTTACAAACTATTTCTGAATTATTATTACAAGAGGTTTCTGAATCTTTTTACAAGAGGTTTCTGAATGTTTTTACAACATTTTTTAAATCTTTTACTAAATGTTTCTAAACCTTCTACAAAATGTTTCTAAATCTTCTACAAAATCGAAATCTTCGTCTAAATCTTCCACAAAATGTTTCTCAATTTTTTTAAAAAACATTTCTAAATCTCTCACAAAGTGTTCCAAGAACCATTCATAAGAATGATTCTACATCTTTTATGAAAATAAATGTCAAAATCTTTTACAAAAAACGTTGCTAGAAATCTTGTAGAAAAATACTTTTCAAGAATGTACGAAAAGGACAAAAGAGAAGTATGTTTTGGAATAGATTTTGTGGTCAATTTTGAAACATTAAAAATATTTCACTTTTCTATCTTCCATCTAAAAGAAAAATGCACTTCAAGATGCTTCTGATAACTATTTCGAAATAACTTAAGAGCCATACCAAAACAAACACTGTTAATTAAGTATTAAAGAGCAAATAATTAATACCAAAAATGTGTATCCAATGAAATTTTGCTACAAAAATTTTAGTTCAAATCACAAATTATTACTAAAAATATGGATCAAATCATAATTTGACACCAAAAATATGAACGAAGCTGACAATATGCTACAATAATTGTGGAACAAATCACAATTCAGTACCAAAAAATCCGATAGAATCATAACTTGGTACCAAAAATCCACAAATTCAACTAGTTTACAACCTAGAATCATCTAAATTATCTAAATCCAAAAATATTCTACTATCCAAACAAACTTTTTTGTTGAAAATTCACCATTAGAATGAAAAATTCATTTGTTTTTTATTGATCCTTTAGGGACAACAAGAAGCAACAATGCGCGAGAATTGTTATAAATAACATCCACTGCGGATGTGTTAAACTATTGTAATTGGATCCAATGACGATGATGATCTAATATTTAACGTTGAATTTATTCCAAAAATTGCGGGGTAGAAATGAAACTGTAAAGCCAGTGAAAGCACAATGAAAATTTCAAAGCTTTATCAATTATTCAGAATGTGTTCTGCAACAGAATTCACACCCAATCTTTTTTTCAGTCACGATACACTCCAAAAATATATCCACTCTATATGTATCCTTGCGCAAAGAAATTCACAATAATATACCTTTTATCTGCAGAAAATAAAAACTAGAAAACTACAAATATTAATATTAGAAAACTGCTTTCAACGAAAAGTGTGTCTGTTAAAATGAAGGTTGTACTAAAACAACAGTTATCAAAAAGACTAGTACATCAAAAATGTTTACTAAAAGGGTAATTACTTCAGAAATATGTACTAAGAAGACAATTACTTCAGAAACATTTACTAAAAAGACAATTGCTGTAAAAATATTTACTACAAAGACAATTGCTACGAAAGTATTTACTAAAAAGACAATTGCTACGAAAGTATTTACTAAAAAGACAATTGCTACAAAAATATTTACTAAAAAGACAATTGCTAAAACAACAACTAACAGGAGATTTTTATTTAGATGACAGTATGATGAAAGATCCAATTATGAAAGAAAATTTAGTTTAAAAATCACTATTAGGTTCAAAAAAGCAGAAAAGAAATCGTCACGCAGTTCGAATAAAAGATAACTACAGACTAAAGGACAAATCAAAGTGCACGCAGTTAATTAAGAGCTTTTCTGCGACGTTAATGCAGGAGAGTCTCACTCTCAAGCCTCTGGGATGGTATTCTCCCTCTGCTCTCTAATTAACCAAGACGGTTTACTTATTCACATAATTTTCCGTCTTTACAAAATTCGCCTTCCTATTTCACATCCAAAATGTCATTTTCATACAGTTTATATTCCATTTAATAATTTTCACCCCAAAAACTCCAATTTTCGACAAGTTGTCATTTCAACAATCTCATCAGGTGAGAAAAAATTATTTTTTTTCCTATAGTATACATGTTACGGCCAAACTCCGTAACTTTTTATATCATAAATAATTATTTACAATACCTGAAAATTAAAATTATAAACAACAAATTACACAACATGAGATTTTGTTAACAAACTTTAAAATATTTAAACAAGACAACCCTTTGTAATTTCACAAAAGGGACATTCTTCGCTTTGATAATTTAAATCCAATGCATTTCAATTAATCTAATTCTATTTTAAATAAGAGATTTAATTGAGTTTGGCATTCCTTCGCGTTTTGCAATTTTCGGGGTGAAACCCTTAAAGAAAACAATACCATATTTCTTAATAAATTCCTTTTCTTTGACAAACAGTTTATTAACCTTTTTGAGAAATAGTTAGAAAATATTAAAGTAAAGTAAATTGCTCAATATAAGGAGTGGTGCATCCAAGTCACTCAACTCGGATCACGCCACTGCCTAAATCTGCAAGCTTGCAGAATTGGCTTGACAACAGTCAAGTGCAATAAACTTAACATACGATTTCCCCATTAAATCGTCTTTCAATAAAATTGATTGACACAAGGAAATCTGGGCAGTTGAGTTTAGGCCGTGTAGCCGACAGCTAGCCCAGGCAGTTAAGCCTGTAGTTTTCTATCTAGGCAATAGAAGCCTAAAGTTTAAGTCCCGCAAATTGGCCGTTTTGATGTGAAATAATCTCAGAAGTTTAAAGAATTGAATAAAAAGTTTGAGTAAAGAAAGTGAATTTAATTGAGAATAAAATAAATAATAATAAAGGTAAAAGAACGTTGAATTAAAAGAATATATGTGACGCTCCACGGTGAAAGGGACCTTAGCTGCAATAGACAAATTTTACAGAAAAGGCATTTAAAGTAGAACCACTCTGATTGGTCAAGGCGTTCCAATGAAATTCAGCCCCACTACTCATTACACATTGATAGTTGTCCGTGTTACACGAAGTGCACGAATTGTACGTGCATGGCCAGTGTAGTAGTATTAGTAAGTAGAGGGGCAGATTTTCTGAATAACCACGTGTAAACATTGAACAAGCTCATTTTTAAACGTTAATAATAAAAAAACCTGTAAGTAAAAATTATTTTTTACTTTTGCATATGAAAGAACAACTCAAAAACTATAGAATGACATAAGTAACTCAAAATTAATTTTTTTGCAGCTAAGGTCCCTTTCACCGTGGAGCGTCACATATGATTAAAGGAATAAATAAAGTGATATAATTGAAAAGATAAAAACGAAAGATAATATTGATCTGAAAAAGAATTTAAAAAATCAAAGAGTTAAAAAGAAAAGAATTTAAAAAATAAAGAATCCGCGAAATAAATAAAGTTATTCATAATTTCGTCGCGAAAAGAAACAACTACATTGGATTAAAGTGACAAGTCGAAGGAAATTCCTGAGTAGTGAGTATAAAAATCTTACACCACATAATCTACACTACACGTTCATTCACACGTACAAAAAATACTCGCTTTTACACACATAAAAATTAGAAGTTATTTGTATTAGGGAATTTCTTGGGTAAAATATAATCATTGTTACTTTCATCTTAATTTGTTTCTAATTTTCATAACCTATAATAATATTCCTTTTTCCTTTTTTTAAGAATAAGGATCTCAACCTTTTAGTTGAAGTAATAACTAAGTAGAGGGTGAATCCATTACCTATACAATTTATTGTCCGAAGGACACGTGAGTTAGAGTTTTCAAAAATTAATTTTTCAAGTTAAAGATTAAATTTCGAAATCCTGCTTTAACAATACATATAAAATTTCTTAGTATACATATAAAATTTCTTAGTATACTTATGTACACATGAAAAAATGACCTCTCTATGTGCATGTATACAAAAGAGCACCACACAAGTATAATGGAGTCAAGCAAGTTCCAACTTGGCCAAGAGTAAAGCTCAAGCCTTTAGTTCTACCACGCTTTCGAGGTAACTTCCGACGAGGGAAAGTTGGAAGAGAGCCCTGTAGCTACATATAGTCCAGTTTGTCGTCGTCCTAAAGTTAACACCATACAAGCACGCACGTGAAATTTGATTTTCCACATTGGACTGCGTTAACGTTACGTAACGATGTCTATTTCAACTCTCTGATTCACTACATTTCTCTTCAGTTTGCCCGGGTAATGCAATATTCCTCTATCTTGTTCCATATACATCTCATCCTCCCCTTCTGTCTCTCTCTCCCTCTCACTCTCTTTCTCTCTCCCCAGGGGAATTAATTTTCAAAATTCAAACATTTCATTATGTCAAAATTTTGGAACACGACGCATTTTGAATTTCACTTCAAATAATAATCTATCAAGATTTTAGGAAAATGAAGAGTTGGAATATTTTACTATCTGAGTTGCGCATGAAAATTGCAAAAATTTTAATAAGGGAAAATTTAATAATTACCGAAAAGTAAATTTTACTAATTTTAACCCTAAAACTATGTCACTGTAAAAAAAAGGTTCTAAATTAGAGCTGACTTCGGTATTAAAATAGAACAAAGTGGAAATTTGGTACCAAATTTAGTACTAAATTTGGTACCAAATTTAAAAAAAGGTACTAACTAATTCGTACCTTTTTTTAAATTTCAATTCCCGAAAACATCAATTATTTAAATAAATTTTTTTAAATTCTTTGGAAAAATTCAATTTTTTGAAAATAACAACATTTTTCACAGAAATTCAATTCGTTTTAAAACATTTTAGTAAAATTTTCCTCAATGATTCAATTATTTAAATATTTTTTAAAAATTTTTTGAAAGAATTCAGTTAATCAAAAAAATATTAGAATTTTTCACAAGAATTCAATTATTTTAAAATATTTTAATAATTTTATTTCAAAGAAATTAGTTATTTTCAATACAATTTTTATTAAATATATTATAGTTTATAATAATTTATTATAATTGATAATTTTATTATTATTATTTATATTTGTATAAATTAAATTTCCCATAATTTATTCAATTTTTTTTGATTTTAATAAAATTCTTCCAAAAAAAATTCAATTACGTCGATAAATAACAAAATTATTCGCAAAAATAATAAATTTCTTCTTGAAAATTCAAAGATTTTTGAAAATTCGAATAAAATCATTCGCAAGAATTCAATTATTCTCAAAATTTTTAATTATTCTTTGTAAAATTCAATTATTTTTAAATACATTTCGCAATACGATGATTTTCATATCTACCATTTTTCATAAAATTTCTAAATAGAATTCAATTATTTAAATTTTTTTTGTATAAATCTTTCTAAGAATTTAATTCTTTTCAAGAATAATAAAAATATCTTAGAAATTCTATTATTTAAATTAGAATTTGCATAAAATTAGTCAAGAGAAATGAATTATTAAAAATTTTTTTATAAAATTCTTCGAAATAATTAATTTTTTTCTAAATAATCTTTGATTGATACTTTTTACTACTTTTTTTTAGTTTGAAAGCTTCTTTTTGCTACTTTTTTAAAATTAATTGTCGAGTGCGAAGTCTTCGTTTACTTTCAAAATTTTAATTAGTAAAAATGTTTACTAATTTAAATTAGTGACTGACTTTTTGCTTTTGAATTAGTATTTATTAGTTATTTCTTTACTAATAAATTAATAAAAATGACTATTTATTAGTAAAATTTACTAATTCAAAAACAAAAATTTAGTCACTAATTGCAATTAGTAAAAATTTTTGCAAATTCAAATTTACAGAGTAAATGAAGACTTCGCACTCGACAATTAATTTTAAAAAAGTAGCAAAAAGAAGCTTTCAAACTAAAAAAAAGTAGTAAAAAGTAGCAATCAAAGATTATTTAGAAAAAAATTAATTCTTTCGAAGAATTTAAACAAAAAAATTTTAATAATTAATTTCTCTTTACTAATTTTATGCAAATTCTAATTTAAATAATAGAATTCCCAAGATATTTTTATTATTCGTGAAAAGAATTGAATTCTAAGAAATATTAAAAAAAAAATTAATAATTGAATTCTATTTGAAAAGTAATTAAGTATAACAAAGAATAATGACTTTTTTGAGAATAATTGAATTCTTGCGAACGATTTTATTCGAATTTTCAAAAATCTTTAAATTTCCAAAAAGAAATTTAATATTTTTGCGAATAATTTAGTTATTTATCGACGTAATTGAATTCTTTTGGAAGAATTTTATTAAAATCGAAAAAATAATTGAATAAATTATAGAAATTTAATTTATACAAATATAAATAATAATAATTTAATTTTCAATTATAATAAATTATTATAAATTATAATACATTTAATTAAACTTGTATTGAAAATAACTGATTTGATTGAAACAATTATTTTATTAAAATATTTTAAAATAATTGAAATCTTGTGAAAAATTCTAATATTTTTTTGATTAATTGAAATGATCCAAAAAATTTTTAAAAAATATTTAAATAATTAAATCATTGAGGAAAATTTTACTAAAATGTTTTAAAATGAATTGAATTTCGGTGAAAAATGTTGTTATTTTCAAAAAATTGAATTTATCCAAAGAATTAAAAAAAATTATTTAAATAATTGATTTCTTCGTGGAATTGAAATTAAATTTTTTAAATTAATTACTTTTTCCGAGCAATTCTCGTAAAATTGTATTAAAAATAATTGAAATCCTGCAATGAATTTTATTATTTATGAAAATAATTGAATAGTTGCTATAAATTATTTTAAAATTTTCAAAACTAATTGAATTCCTAGGAATTTTATTATTTATACGAAAATAATTGAATTATTGAGAAAAATTTTATTAAAATGTTTTCAAAAGAATTGCGAATTTTGGGTGAAAAAATTTCCTATTTAAAAAAAATTTATTTTTTCCAAAGAAATGATAAAGAATTATTTAAATAATTGATTTCTTCGTGGAATTGAAATTAAATTTTTTAAATTAATTACTTTTTCCGAGCAATTCTCGTAAAATTGTATTAAAAATAATTGAAATCCTGCAACGAATTTTATTATTTTTGAAAATGATTGAATAGTTGCAAAGAATTTTATTAAAATTTTCAAAAATAATTTAATTTTTTTATCAACTAATTTAAAATTGTATTAAAATTGAAATTGAAATTCTTCGATTAGTTTTAGTATTTATGAAAATAATTGGATTCTTGCCTTTGAATTTTGTCAAAAGTTTTTTTTAAATTTCATTTCCATGAAAAATGTTGTTAGTGAAAGTAAAATTGAATTATCGTTAAAAAATATGTGTAAAAATTTTGTTAAATAATAATTTATCTTTTTGAAAATTCTATTCTAAAATAATTAAATTCCAATAGAAATTTATTTTTTTAAATAATTGAATTTTGGATGAATTTTATAATTATTTTTTAAATAATTGAATTCTTTGGCGAAATTTCAAGAAAATACTAAATATTGAAAATAATTGAAGTTCGAGCATTTTTTGGAAATTAATTTTTAGTTTTTTAGATTCGTATTTTTCTTTTAATTTAATATCCCTGAAAAAAACTGCTAGCAATGATTAAAATTTACCTCGGGCAGAATGGAATTCAAAATTTAAAATAATGCCCCAGTGAGACCGAGCCAATGCCTAATTTCTAAAAATGATTATTGAAACCCTTTTTCAACACCCTCCTTGAAAACAAACTGGGTCAACTTTTTATATACGTGTATACTTTGTGGAGGATAATTAGCGAAAAGATCATACAATTTAAAAGCAAAAAGTTTGCACATCTAAAAATTATCCTCTAATTTGAAAAAAAGTTAGACAAGTTTTTTTTTTTTTTTTTTTATCTGGAACGAACATGAAAGGCCAAAAGTTAGAAATCTATATAAGAGAGTTTAGGGAATCTGGTCCGCAGGTGTTCCACGTTTTCAAAGTTATTCTTTCTTTGGCCAAAGGCTCTTTTGAAACTTAGTTTACAACACTTTCTTTACCTAACTCAGTAGAATATCCTTCTGGTACTTTTCTTTCTTCGCAAAATCAATAAACTAAAATGAGATTGTTCCACTCGATTCTATTCTTATATCCAACTATTCAATTTCGATCAATTTAAAATTATGTGTACAACAATTCTTTTAAAACAAATGCTTCAAATTTTTTTCCAAAAGACACTTTATTTTCATTATAAACTATTACTTCTGCTCAAAAAGAATCGGAAAAAATTGCACTCTTAGTAAAAAAAAATAATTAGAAAAATAATAAGAATAATAATTAGAAAAATAAATAGAATAATAATTAGAATAATTAGAATAATAATTAGAATAATTAAACTAGAGTATTTTTTTTTAAATCGAAATAATTCGAAAAACGATAATCAATATTAAAATTCCCTTTGCAAAGAAACTCGTCTAAGGCAATTTTAATTGAACTCCAATCTAATTGCAATATTCAATTATAACATACGGTGGTAATCATTAATTTCGTCTGTTTAACTATATTAACTGATAACACCATTGCAGCCTTATCTCTTTTTTAATTAGCGTCCATCATCAAAAACCCATTCAGAAAACATTCTACGCCTCCTTTTTTTTATTCTCTCATTTGAAATCATGGTCTTTATCAAATTTATTCTCCCAGAAGAAAAGGAGAGGGCAAAAAAAAAATTTCCAATAGCGACTTTTGTATGTGCACCAGCTGCGTATGAAATTCACGTGTTGCAAAATGGAAACTCCACGACAAAATTTATATTTCATATTTAATAATAGAAACGATGACTATTTTTTAAATTACCCGGGGGGGGGAACTTAATATCACCCTTTACCCCACCCACAAAATATTAAATCATGCTAAAAAATAGAAATTCTTTAAATTAACATATCCTTATATTATATATAATATAATCCTTATATTATTATATCCTTATATCCGCGAAAGAGAATTTATTTATTTACTCATTGAAGAAGAAAAATTGTATGTTCCTAAAGTTTCGAACGTTCAAATGAACGACAATATTTTTTTACTATCTTCTAATTTGTATTTCCTTTCAAAAAAAATTATTTTTAGATTGATACAAATTAATTCTAAACTAAACATTGTTTATTTTCAATTATTTTCCTTTTTTGGATAGTAATTGTAAAAAAAAACTTAAATTGAAAAAAAATTTCGTGCATATGAACGTTCGAAACTTCAGCCACAAAAATTGTTCAGGGCTCGGATCGTCTTTAAGACTCAAAAAAAGTCGCTTTAGTTGCATAAATTCACAACAAAATTAACAAAAAAACGCATAAAATTTCCGAAAAAGTCGGAAAAAATCGAATGAAATTTTAGGAAAAAATGCCAAAAAGGAAACACGAAATTGTAAAAATTGAAAAAAAAATTAAATTTTTCGCCAAAACATACTTTAACATCAAACAATCTGGAATAATATTTAATAAAATTTAATAAAATGCATGTCAAAAATTAAATCAGGTATTTTTAACATTTTTCTAAAAAATCTGTTCAAAATTTTAATTATTTTTATAAATAATAAAATTCTTCTCTAAAATTCATTTATTTTCAAAAATAATGAAATTATTGCAAAAATTCAATTACATTCAAATTTTTTTTTTTAATTTCTCGTCAAAATTTTATTAATAATAAAATTCATCATGAAAATTCAATTATTTTCAAAACTAATAAAATTCTCCGCAGAATTTCAATTATTTTCAAATTTTTTTTAAATTCTCAAAATTTCAATTATCTTTATAAATATCAAAATTCTTCATCAAAATTCAATTACTTTTAAACATTTTTAAAAAAAAATCTGTTCATAAAATCAATTATCTTTTGAAAAATATAAAAATTCGAAAATTAAAATTTAATTACTTTTAAACAATTTAAAAAAAAACCTGTTCAATAATTGAATTATCTTTATAAATATCAAAATTCTTCATTAAAATTCAATTACTTTTAAACATTTAAAAAAAATATGTCTAAAAATTCAATTATCTTTATAAATAATAAATTTCTTCTGTGTAATTTAATTGTTTTCAAAGAATTTTAATAAAATTCTTGTCAGAATTTCAATTATTTATTTATTTCTGTACATTTGTAATTATCTTTATAAATAATAAAATTCGTCGTAGAAATTCATTTATTTTCAAAAGTAATAAAATTCTTCGCAGAAATGAAATAATTTTCAACAATTTTTTTTAATTTCTCTTCAAAATTATCATTATCTTTATAAATAATAAAATTCATCATGGAAATTTAATTATTTTCAAAATTTCTGATAAAATTCTTTGCAAAATTCAATTATCTTAAAAAATAAGAAAATTCATCGCAGAAATTCAATTATTTTCAAATTTTTTTAAATTCTCCCCACAATTTCAACTATTTTTAAAAATATCAAAATTCTTCTTCAAAATTCAATTACTTTTAAACATTTAAAACAAAAATCTGTTCAAAATTTCAATTATCCTTATAAATAATAAAATTCTTCTCTGAAATTCAATTATTTGGAAAGAATTTTAATAAAATTATTATCAAAATTTTAATTATCTTTATAAATAAAAAAATTCATCCTAGAAATTGAATTATTTTCAAATTCTTTTTTTATAAAATCTTGTAATATAAAATAGTGATTTTCTCACTCGGTTATCTTCATGTTTTCGGACAATTTTTTATAAGTAGTTTGATTTCAAAAAGGTTTGAATTTAAATCTTTTGAAGAATTTTAATTCTTATGGAAAAATAATAATTAAATATTTGTTTTAAAAAGAAGTTATTCATGTTTTTTTGAAAAAATTTAAAAGAAATCTGTAAATAAATTTAACAGAACATTTTTTTGACTAAAACTTTTTGCTTTAACTTTAATTTTCTGAAAAATTTTAAAAATTTCAGTCGCATTTTACTAAAAAAATCTCGAAAAAGTCGATTAGTCGCATCTTTTCAGAGAAAAGTCGAAAAAAGACGAAAAAGTCGCACAATCCAAGCCCTGAAATTAGTTCTAAACTAAACATTGTTTAATTTCAATTATTTTCCTTTCTTAAATAGTAATTTTCAAAAAAAAACTTAAATTTAAAACAAATTTCGTTCACTTGAACGTTCGAAACTTCAGTCACATAAATTGTTTAAAAATCTTACCCGCATTAGGTCACCAAAGCACAAGAAACATCAAGAACAGCACAGAAAAAAATAAGTGTTAATTGTGTTGCGTGTAGTTTTCAGATTATGTTGTTTTAACACAATTTTAGTGTTATTTTAACCCCATTTAAAACGTATATTAATTTAACACCCTCTAGTGTTAATTTAACAGTCTCTATTGTTATTTTAACACCAATGTAGTGTTAAAACCACACAGCGTCGGTTAAAAATGTTGCGTGTAGTTTTAACATTACTTTTAGTGTTAAAATAACACTTCTTTTTTCCTGTGAGACGAGACTAACCTGAAAAAGAAAAAAGCAAATATATAATTTTCGTACAATTCAATTTTTTGTTCTTTACTTTTATATTTTTAAATAACAAAATTCATTTCGGAATGCCTTTTCAATTTTTTTTGCAGAGAAAGCACTAGAGGAAAGAAAAGAGGGGGAAGGGTGTGGAAAAATATAAAAGGATTTGTCGTTTATAAGCGAACTGAAAGAGTTATATATATATATATATATATATATATATATAGTGTTGAAGCGTACATTTTTTGTGGAAATATTAATTCGTGAAAAACATTTCTAAGAGTTTCCCCAGCGACTCATTTATATTTCACCGTGTGGTGTTGATGTACAGTATATAGAAGCGTGACGACGCCTTTCGTCAAAAAACCGCAAATGCACTGGGCTTCACACCGGAAACTTTATTACTCCTGCTCGAGATGATACGGTGACGCCTAACAGACGTCATAATCAAGCTTCGTGAGCTTTATACATATATATATAAAGCGCCACCTCTCGCCTCAAAACTTCACGTCAGCTTGATTCAATATCTGGCCAAAGAGAAAGAGAGCGAGAGAGAGAGAGTGGTTTCACAAACTAAATATGAAACTGCTAAATCAATCGAATCCTCTGAATTTATTCAACAATTTCCTTCTTCATTATATTTCTCAAAGCCCCATGTATATTATATTATTATTATTAATTTAAATCCATAGCATTTCAAACTAATGACCGACAAACTTTCTCTAAATTAACTTTATCCAATTAATACTTTAATATTATTTTCAATATCATACAAATATTATATTGGCCGGAAATAAATATAATTCGGGTGAAGTTACGATTTATTAAATATACATGCCATTTAGTGCGAGTGAAGGGAATATTTTTACCATCATACTCGCGTTTTACTCTCCTTTTTCAGTGGAAACATTTTATTACTCTTTTGTAATTTCCCGAAATTGTGAAGTTCATTTTGCGTGCCGCAATATTTAGAACCAAACAACTTGTTTTTAAACCGAAACAACAGCTTTTGTTCGAAAACTATTTTTTTTCAAAAATTATTGTCTTGGTTCCAAAAATACTGTTTTGGAACAAAAATGACTGTTTTGGATCAAAAATTATTGTTTTGGGTTCAAAAACTATTGTTTAGGATCAAAAATTATTGTTTTGGTTCAAATACTATTGTTTTGGATCCAAAATTTTCGTTTTGGTTCCAAAATTACTGTTTTGGATCAAAAATTATTGTTTTGGGTTCGAAAACTATTGTTTAGGATCCAAAATTATTGTTTTGCTTCGAAAACAATTGTTTTGGATCCAAGAGTATTGTTTTGCTTCGAAAATTATTTTCTCGGTTCGAAAACTATTGCGGTTTAAATAAAAAATTGTCGTTTTGCTTCGAATACTATTGTTCTGAGTTTAAAAATCATTAATCATTAAATCATTAATTATTGTGTCGGATCTAAAATTACTGTTTTGACTTAAAAACTATTTTTTTTCTATCGAAAATTATTGTTTTGATTCGAAAACTATTGTATAGGATCTAAAATTATTGTTTTGGTTCGAAAACTATTGTATAGGATCCAAAATTATTGTTTTGGTTCAAAAATAATGGTTTTGGTTCAAATACTATTGTTTTGGATCTAAAATTATTGTTTTGGGTCCAAAATAATCGTTTTGGCTCGAAACTATTGTTTTGGATTCAAAATTATCGATTTGGTTCCAAAACAGTTGTTTTGATTAAAAAACTATTGTTTTGGATAACAAATTATTGCTTTGGGTCCAAAAATACTGTTTTGGATCAAAAATTACTGTTTTGGATCAAAAAATATTGTTTTGGGTTAAAAAACTATTGTTTAGGATCCAAAATTATTGTTTTGGTTCAAATACTAATGTTTTGGATCCAAAATTTTCGTTTTGGTTCCAAAATTACTGTTTTGGATCAAAAATTATTGTTTTGGGTTCAAAAACTATTGTTTAGGATCCAAAATTACTGTTTTGGTTCAAAAACCATTGTTTTGGATCCAAAATTATCGTTTTGGCACGAAATCGTGTTAGATAATTGTCAGATCGAAATAAATTTCATTTTTACTAGAAATTTGGAAAAAAAGTCGAAAGAAGTCGTATTTTTTAAAAATAGTCAAAAAAAGGCACAAAAGTCATTATATATCCGAGTCTCGGAACTGCAAAGTTCATTTTCGAATCCGCAATATTTAAATCCAAACAATTTTTAAACTAAATGTAATGTTTTGTTTCGAAAACTATTGTTTTGGATGCAAAATTATTGTTTCAAGTTCGAAAATTATTATTTTGAATGCAAAATTATTGTTTTAAGTTCGAAAACTATTATTTTGGATGCAAAATGTTTGTTTTCGTTCGAAAACAATTGTTTTGGATCCAAGAGTATTGTTTTGCTCCGAAAATTATTTTCTCGGTTCAAAAACTATTGGTTTTAGTCAAAAATTATTATTGTTTTGGTTCGAAAACAATTGTTTTGGATCCAAGAGTAAGGTTTTGCTTCGAAAATTATTTTCTCGGTTCGAAAACTATTGCGGTTTAGATCAAAAATTGTTGTTTTGCTTCGAATACTATTGTTCTGATTTTAAAAATCATTAATCATTAAATCATTAATTATTGTGTCGGATCTAAAATTACTGTTTTGGCTTAAAAACTATTTTTTTCTATCGAAAATTATTGTTTTGGTTCGAAAACTATTGTATAGGATCCAAAATTATTGTTTTGGTTCAAAAATAATTGTTTTGGTTCAAAAATAATTGTTTTGGTTCAAATACTATTGTTTTGGATCTAAAATTATTGTTTTGGGTCCAAAATAATCGTTTTGACTCGAAAACTATTGTTTTGGATTCAAAATTATCGATTTGGTTCCAAAACAGTTGTTTTGATTCAAAAAACTATTGTTTTGGATCACAAATTATTGCTTTGGGTCCAAAATAATCGATTAGGTTCAAAAACTATTGTTTTGGATCCAAAAGTAATTATTTTCTCAGTTCGAAAGCTATTGTTTTGGATTCGAAATTATTGTTTTGTTTCAAACACTATTATTTTGGGTCCAAAATGATTGTGTCCGATGCAAAATTATTGGTTTGATTCGAAATCTATTGTTCTGGGTCCAAATTTATTGTTTCCTATCCAAAACGATCGTTCTGCTTCAAAAAAGATTGTTTTAGATCCAAAACTATTTTTTTTGTTTGTACCGAATTTAAAATTACCGTGTTAGATAATTGTTAGATCCAAAGCTATTGTTTCAGTTCCATTAAAATCAACATGTTTCGCTTCAAATAAATATTAATTTTCACAACAATCACTTATTTGGATCAAATCCCTTTTCCTTCCACTCAACACTATTTAATTTCCTCTAATCCTCTTTTCTTTCAGTGGAAATATTATTTGGCTTTTTCGAAACTATTGTTAGAAGTGTTGTACATAATTCCAGAGGTGGGATCACTTTAGGAGAGAAGATAAAAGGTGCATCATCTTAAGTGGACATCTACACACATGCCGCTAGACTCCTTAAAGAAGCAAAAGAGGCGATGAGGAGCCAGGTGCGAGGCAGGTGGAGATATTCACCTGCCTGCAAGCTGCTTTAAGTTATCGTGGCTCGTGCCCGATTCGCCATCTGGATCGGGAAGTGAAAAAGAGAATCGCGTAAGGTGTTTTGCGAAACTGACGACCAAAAATATACGAGAGTCCCAACACACAGACTCACCGACATTGTCCTGAAGCAATCCTAAAGGCAATCAAAGTTTGTGGTCAAATTATTTTCCTCTCCATTTCTTTTTCTAAAAAAAAAAAAAAAGACCAAACAAACAAAAATACATTTCTCTAATTCTAACAATTCTTTTCTTTCTTCTATCGATTCTCTTAGCAAATAAACCCAAATTCTCTCTTTGCAGATTTTTTTCCCAAGCATCAAATTTTTGATTTTTGATTTCTGATTTCTGATCCAAAGGATCAAAATTAATGCCCAAAATTTGTATCACTTCGTTGTAATTCGATACTATTGTGTGCTAACAGAAGAACAAGAAGAAAAATATACAAATCGCAAATACTTGCAACTTTTTTTCTTCCATTCTGAATTTTTTTTTTTTCATTGTCATCAAGGAGAGGAATTTTTTTTTTTTTTTTGCAGAAATTATAAAATAAGAAGACGTTTGATAAATGGTACAATGCATCTCGAATTCAAAGAGATGTTATAACTCCTGGATTGTTGGGAGTTCCTTTAAAAGAAACTGCAGAGGTGTTATACGATTCACATCAGTGTGAAGTAGAAAATAAAAACGAAACGTGAGGTATCCTCGACGGAAACGAGCAACTCGATCTACGGATGTCGTCGAGCAGTCACAAAGAAAGGGTTATGGTGACAAGATGGCGCCACAATGATTTTATATCTTCCGTAGGACAAATGTGCTAAATCCACAAGACGTGCCTCAGAACTTGGTAACTTGATTTATCGCCCTCATATAGATATAGATATATATATACGGAACCAAAGGAAAAAAAATAAAAAAAAAATTTCTCCATTCCCTACAAAACGAAAATTATTCACAGTCAAATATTTTAGAACTAAATTTGTAACCATTATTTGGACAAAAAAAATATTTTTTTTTGTATTTGATATAATTTTCGAAATTCACACTTCACTGGATAAATTTAATTTCTCCAAATACACTTTTGAGTTTTTTGAACCAATAAACCGTAAATATTTCCAAATGCAGACTTCGTGGTCGATGATGAATTTTAAAAAAGTGGTTTACAGACAGAAAAAAAAGAGTGAAAATATAATCAAAAAATTACACTTGACTCAATTTTTTTGTGATTCCATTAATTACATTCAAAAATAGAATAATTTTTTAAAATAAATATTTGAAAGCCTCAATTTATTTTGTAAATATTTGTAAATGCAGACTTCGTGGTCGATGATGAATTTTAAAAAACCTGGTTTACAGACAGAAAAAAAAGAGTGAAAATATAATCAAAAAATTACACTTGACTCAATTTTTTTGTGATTCCTTTAATAACATTCAAGAATAGAATAATTTTTTAAAATAAATATTTAAAAGCCTCAATTTATTTTGTCTACAGAAAGTAAAATATTTCACAAGATTTCAATGTGACGTTTTTTTGAAATTTATCTACATTTCTAAAAATCAAGAAATGACTTTAAAAATCAATCATTTTTCTGTTGAAATTCGTAAATAAAATTATTAAACATCAATTTTTTTATTTTACTCAATTCTAAATTAATTATTTTAAGAAAGATCTAGAGGAATGCAAACTTTTAAATACAAAAGTAAATAATTTATTAAACAATTGAGTATTTTTTAAATCTAAATTTTACTTGTAAAGAACTTTTTAAAAAAATTAAAATTAAAAAAATTTTTTTTTAAATAATTAAATTTTTACGATGAGTTGCTTAAAAATTTTTAATAATAATTAAATTCACTCAAGAAATTTAAGTAAAAATGAATTGAAAATAATTATTACACTCTAAGGAACAAATAATATCAGATTTTTTTAAATATAATTGAATTTTTTCGAAGAATTTTATTCAAATTTTGCAGAATAGTTGCGTTTTTAGGAGAATTAATTTATAATTCTATTAAAACTAATTGAAATCCTGCGATGAGATTTATTTATGAAAATAATATGTTCCTAAAGTTTCGAACGTTCAAATGAAGGACAATATTTTTTTACTTCTTCTAATTTATATTTTATTTGGAAAAAAATTATTTTTTAGTTTAAAACAAATTAATTCTAAGCTAAATATTGTTGAATTAAATTTTTTTTATTTCTTCGACATTCATTTTCAAAACAACTAAAGGTGAAAAAAAATTTCGTTCATTTGAACGTTCGTAACTTTAGCGCCATAAAATAATTAAATTTTTGTTACCAAAAATTAACAAAGTTTTTTAAAATAATTGCATTCTTGAGAAGAATTTAGAAAAAATCTTTTTAAAGAAATAATTTTTTTTAATTTTATAAATAATTGTATTTTAAATAATTGAATTTTTACAAAAAATTAGGTTCCTGAATTTGGCATCGATGCTCAGCATCGAAAAGTATTTTTTCTTATTTTTAGTGAAAAATTTCAACTAATTTCACTTCTTTTATTCACCTAGAAAGTAAAAAACTATTTAAATATTCAACTATTTAAAAGTTAACAATTTTTTTAACTTAAAACTTTGGAAAAAATTGAGTTAATTTTTTCGGTTTTGTACAAAAAATATTTTTCGATGCTGAGCATCGATGGCAACTTCGGGGACCTAAAAAATTGTATATTTTTTATGAAATAATTGAAATTCTTTCAAAAATTTTTTTTTTAATTGTATTAAAAACAATTTAATAATTAGCAAAAATTGTATTAAATTTTTTAAAAATAATTTAATTCTTTTGAAGAATTTTCTTAAAAATTTTAAGAATAGTTACATTTTTCACGGAATTTATTTAAAATTGTATTAAAAACAATTGAAATACTGCGATGAGTTTTAATATTTATAAAAATAATTAAATTCTTGCAACGATTATTATTAAAATTTAAAAAAAATATTTGAATTCCTAAAAGAATTTTTACATATTATGTATGAAAATAATTGATTTCTCTCTAGGATTATTATTATAATTCTAGAAATGTTTGAATTCCTGAGAAAAGTTTTATTATTAATAAAAATTATTGAATTCTTGCGAAGAATTTTATAAAAATCTATTTAAAATAATTGATTTTTTTCTCGAAAACATTAGAAAAATTCAGTTTGAAACTTTTCAATAATTCAATTCCCGTGGAAAATTTGTTAATTTATGAAAATAATTGAATTTTATCAAAATTTTTTCCAAATCATTTAATTCTTTTATAAAAGTTTCTATGAAAATATCGAAATAATTTTAATTCATTTTATTTTTTAATTTATGAAAAGACTTGAATTTTATAAACATTTTTTTGCAAATTATTCAATTCTTCTGTGAATGTTTCTATTAAAATAAATGAATTAAATATTTTTTTTTATCAAAATGCTTTGAAAAGAATACGGAAAATTTGCGAAAACAATTGAATCGTTTTAAATAATAGTATTTAAATTAAATTTAATTTAACTGTTAAATTAAAATTGTTATTAAATTTTTTGTTAATAATTTTTTTATTAAAAAAATAAAAAGTAAAAAAAAAGTAAAAAAAAAATAAAATAAAAAAAAATAAATAAAAAGTAGTGTAAATTTTCAAAAATATAGAAAAAAATAACTTTTAGTGTAACAGATAAAAAAAGATTTCCAAATGGTAACAAAAGAGTAAAAAAAAGTAGTATAAATGGTACTAGGTTTTAGTATTCAAAATAGTGCAAGACCTGCATATGTTCATATGTTTAATATTTTTTTTTTCATCAAAAATAAATTAACACTAATTCGAGAGTTAATTTATACCGCATTTATGCTCCACAATTACCTATAAAATTAAGCACCAATTTAATAAACCATGCGACGTATATGCTCAAACTGGATTATGCTGCTTTGCAAAACAAAATTTTACGCTTTTTACTACTTTCGAAAATTGCAATTGTTATTTGAAGGAGGTAATTTTTAATCCAACACACTGGAGAACAATTTTTTTTCTGTCTGTTTTCTAATTTAAATTAGTACTTACTAATTTAAATTAGTACCTACTAATTTAAATTAGTACCTACTAATTTAAATTAGTACCTACTAATTTAAATTAGTACCTACTAATTTAAATTAGTACCTACTAATTTAAATTAGTAACTACTAATTTAAATTAGAAAACATTTTTACTAATTCAAAAATTTCAAATTAGTGAACAATTTTACTGATTCAAATTTAGAGAGAAGATAAAGAAGTGAAGGGAAGTGAAAATAAATTGCCATGTCTGTAAATAGAATATCAAGATACGCAGAGAAAAGAAAAAGAAAAGAAAATTCCTCTCTGCGTGTTTATAATTTCTCCTAAGTTTTGAATTAATGAATTTAATAATAAACTTGGCAAGAGAGGTTATTAAAGCTAAGGGCAGTGACACCCTTGTTTGCGCTGCTAATTAGATTAAATTCTCACATAATGCATTGTCATTTTCGTTCGTATACACTTCTCCTGGACTCGGAATAGTGAGACTTCTTCCTCTTCTGTTTCCACTTATTTTATTTCTACTTTCTTATTCCTCAATCTACTGGTGATTCTCCTTCTTTTTCAACTTCACCATCTCCTTTTTTTTCCATAAAGTCAACCATCTCTATCTTGCTTCTGACATATTTCCCCTCCTCCTCCTCATTTTTCTTCTAGTCCACAACCTTCTTATCCCTCTTCTTTATATTCCATGTGAACTTGTTCTGTGCCCTTTTGCCCTTGATAGTCACACACTGCAGGATAATTAGGTGCAGTATACATTGAGCAGCCACCCATTGCAGGCAAGCAGGCAGCAAAATTACCAAGCGCGTGAGAAACGACTTCTTAACACTTGTATATGTGTAGACACACGGTGTGCCAGCACATTATATCCACACACCGGAAATAGCATAAACACTGTAGGAACTATCGTGGGGTTGATTGCCACACGTCTTGTCCTTTTTACTGACTTGTTATTCCTTATTCTGTCAGTCACCATCTGGAGATAAAACCTTCGCTGAGTACCCATAGAAATTTTCCATGTACATATCTCTGGCATGCAATCGATTTTAATAACCACCCTCTTCTTTCTTTATTAGCCTTGTACCCTCTATACCGCCACTTGGAATGCTTCTCTGCTTTCATAATTCTTCAATCTCGATTTCTCATTTCTAAATGAAAATTACGCTTTTAGTTCTTCTTCTACTTCTTCTTCTTCATCCTTTTCTAAATTCCTTTTCTTCTTTTCACCTTCGCAACAATTTTGATTCCTCTCTTGCCTCAAACTCTCAATTCTGTCATCCTTACAGGGTTCGCTCTCTTCTACTACACTAAGAAAGCAAAAAAATAAAACACAAAATAAAAACACAAAAAAAAATAAAACACAAAAAAATAAAACACATAAAATAAAATAAAACACAAAAAAAAAATAAAACACATAAAATAAAATAAAACACAAAAAAAATAAAACACAAAAAAATAAAACACATAAAATAAAATAAAACACAAAAAATAAAATAAAACACAAAAAAATAAAACACATAAAATAAAATAAAACACATAAAATAAAATAAAACACAAAAAAAATAAAACACAAAAAAATAAAACACATAAAATAAAATAAAACACAAAAAAAAATAAAACACAAAAAAATAAAACACATAAAATAAAACACAAAAAAAATAAAACACAAAAAAATAAAACACATAAAATAAAATAAAACACAAAAAATAAAATAAAACACAAAAAAAAACAGAATAAAACACAAAAAAAAAATAAAACACAAAAAAATAAAACACATAAAATAAAATAAAACACAAAAATTAAAATAAAACACAAAAAATAAAATAAAACACAAAAAATAAAATAAATCACAAAAATAATGTTAGAAGATTTTGTTCAATTGAAATTAGTTTGTAAGTTTAATCTCAATATATAGAAAATATCTACTGCATTGATTCAAAAGTCTTATTTGTTTTAATAATTGTATTTAATTCAAACATATTTTCTGCCACGGTTTAAAGAAAAATTATCGTTAAAAATTTTATGCTTGAATCAAACTTAAAAGTTAACTACAGATAATTTAAAATCAACCACAATTTATGTTTGATTTCAATATATATAATCTCTTAAATTGAGCTAAAGATTTGAACGTTCAAATGAACGAAATTTTTTTTCACCATTACTATTTGTGAAAATTACTATCGAAAACAGAAAAATAATTGAAATTAAACAATATTTAGTTTAGAATTAATTTGTTTGAATTTTAAAAATTAATTTTTTTGGAAATAAAATATAAATTTAGAAGTGAAAAAAATATTATCGTTCATTTGAAATTTTTTGAGCGTTCGAAACTTTAGGAACATTCTCTTATTGAGCTAAAGTTTTGAACGTTCAAATGAACGAAATTCATTTATTTCTTCTAAAAATTAAATTTGTGTTGCAATTATTTTGTGTCACTGACAACAAAAATTAATAAAAGAGTTTCTAAACGTAAAATTTTATTTAAAAAATTTTTTTATGATTAGAATTTTCGTAATATATCTTTAATAAAAAATATTTCGTTCATTTCAACGTTCAAAACTTTGGGATCATTTTGAATTAAACTTAAATATGTTTGACTGTATAGCAAAGATATTTTAAGTTTGATTTTAACAAAATTTTATTCAATCAAATAATCTTTTTTCTCAGTGTAAAAACTATTATTTGCTACTTTTTTGATGCGAGGCTACTTTTTGGATACTTTTTTGAGCCTAATGATACTAAAAGACACTTTTCTGAAAAAAATTTATTTCATTTCGAACATAAATCTACGATTTCGAAAATAATTGAATTAAACAAAGAATTTTTTCAATTTTCCAAAAAAAATCTTGTCTGTTCATAATTATAATGGAAAATTTGATTAATTCAATTTCATTAAAATTTATTGATACTAATTGAAATTTCTGTAAAGAATTTTACTATTTATAAAAAGTAATTGAATCCTTCCAATGAATGTTATTCAATATTTATGAAAATAATTGAAATTTTTGCGAAGAATTGGTATTAAAATTTTTGAAAATAATTGAATTGTAGAGAACAATTTAATTATTTATGAAGATAATTGAAATTTCGGAGAATTTCAAAAACATTTTAAACCTAATTGAATTTCTGCGGAAAATTCCATTACTTCTGAAAATAATATTGTTTTTTTTTTAAATTTTATGGAAATTTATGAAAATAATTGAGATCTTATGAAGAATATGTTTCAAAAATAATATTCAAAAAAATTTAGTTAATGCGGAAAATTTTATTACATTTGAAAATAATAGAATTGTTTTTATTTAATTTTATGGAAATTTATGAAAATAATTAAGATCTTGTGAAGAATATTTTTCAAAAATAATATTCAAAATAATTTAGTTAATGTGGAAAATTGTATTACTTTTAAAAATAGTAGAATTGTTTTTTTTTAATTTTATGGAAATTTATTAAAATAATTGAGATCTTGTGCAGAATATTTTTCAAAAATAATATTTAAAAGAATTTAGTAAATTGGAAAAGTGTTGCAATTTATAAAAATAATTGAAATAATTTAATTCTGTTGACAAAATTTAATCAAATTTTTAAAATTAATTGCATTTTTTATCGAATTTGATTAAAAGTGTATTAAATATAATTCCATTTCTGCAATGAATTTTATTATTTATGAAAGAAATTGAATTATTGCGGGAATTTTACAGAAAAATGTTTCAAATAATTAATTTAAAAAAAAATTAGATAAACTATTTTTAATTATTCAATTCCTATGAAATTTTCATTCTTTCAGAAAATAATTGAATATTTGCGCAGAATTTTGCCAAAATTGTTTTTAAATAATTGAACACTTTTTGGAAATTTTATTAAAATAGAAGACATACAAATTATTCAATTAAGAAAAATTTTTGAAAATAATTGAATTCTTGTGGTGAATATAAATGAATTTTTGTTATTTTATAGAAATAATTGAACTTTGACAATGAATTTTAATAAAATTCAAGACCCTAAAATTCTGAACGTTTAAATGAACGAATTTTATTTATTTCTTCTAAAAATTAAATTTCTATTGCTACTATTTTGCGTTACTATCCAAAAAAATTAATAACTGAGTTTCTAAACGTAAAATTTTAGTTTTTAAATTTTTTATGATTCGAAATTTAGTAATATATCTTTAATAAAGAATATTTCGTTCATTTGAACGTTCAAAACTTGAGGATCATTAAAATTCCTAAAAGTAATTTAATTTTGTCCAAGTTTTACTATTTAAGAAAATAATTGAATGTGTTGGGAATAAATTTTAAAAAATAAAATTTTAATTATACGATGACTATCTTTCGTTGATTATTTAGAATATTTTAAATAAAATTTTTTAAAAGAAGTAAATTATTTTCAATGGAATGTACAGAAATTTCAATTATTACATCAAAAATTTTCAATTATTTGTTTATAAAAATTCAATTATCTTGAAATAACAGAATTAAAAAATCTTGAGTTTCAAAATTTTCGAAAAATAACTGCGAAAATTCAACTTTATTAAAAATATTTGAAGTGTGTATTTTTTAAATTAACCAATAAAAATTTTAGTTATTAATCTTCGCACTAAGAAACGTGAGTATATTCGAATGTGACTCCTTATAAAATTTAATTATTGATCATTTATTGAGTTAAGATACTTTAAAAATTCGATTTTTTAAAAAATTTTAAATGAAAATGAATTCTTTTTTTTTGTCACCGAGGCTACTATTTTCTACTTTTTTACGATGATGAAGTCCACAACATTTATCAACGAAAAAAATTTGTTTAACACAATAAAATATTATTTTTAATTAATAATTTAATTACACAACAATCATCATAAAAAAAGAAACATCTATTTTTTTGTTTTTTTTTAATGTTAATGCATTATTTTTAATTAATTTACTTAGTTGAACAATTTTTTTTCGTTGATCAACGTTGTGGGCTTCAACTTGGTCTTTTTTTTGTCATCGTGGCTACTTTTTTCTACTTTTTTCAAACTCACAATGGAGTGCGAGTCCTTAAAAAAAAACTCTAAGCCCCTGAATTCAAATACAAAAATTAAAAATTTAAACAAGACTAACTCACAAGCAATCGCTTGACAATTAATTAGGTCAAGTGTTTCGAATAAAAATCACAAATATACAGAAACTTTTAGTTTCCTTTTCTTATATACAGTTTTTGAGAAAAGCATTCGAAATTGAAACGTAAATATCATTGGGAGAAAAGGTCCATATAGACACAAAGTCTAAACTCTATTTCTCGGGGTATATAAAATTGAACGAGAGGAGGAAAGTCCACTTAAGACCCCCACTCCCCCCCCCTTTCTGTACAGAAACTGATCAATATTTTCTCTTCAGTTGTTATAGCTTGTATTGTTTTCCGGCTGAGAGTAATATAGTCCCGGACTTGAACGGCTTTTAAGAAAATGTTGCTTTGAATTGCTGTAACCATCACAAAGAGAGAGAGAGAGAGAGAGAGAGAATTCCTTTCTTTCAAAGTTAAACACAATCAACAAAATTACTCGGATAACTTTAAAGACGCATCACTATATATAACAAAATCAATCACCATCAACCAAACAAATGAGAAATCAATAGAGAAACTCAAATCAAGAAAAAATTCGTCATTCTAAATTCCAGGCCTCGGATCGACTTTAAGAGGCAAAAAAAATTGCTTTAGTCGATTAAAAATAGAAAAAAAAGTAAAAAAAATCGTTTTCATTAATTTAGTGTTGTCGAAAAAATGTTTTTTCTCTAAATTATTATAAAATTTTTTAATTTTCTCCTCTTATTATTTTTTAACTTTCAAAAACTTGTGTCTATAATTGTGACGCGATCTGAAGAAAGGGACCTTAGAAGCAAATCACTTTAAGGTTATGTTAGTGCTACTTTTTTGTTGATTAAAAGTTTCTTTTTACTTTTTGCAAATTAAAATCAGTATTTATTAAATATTTCAGTTATAATGAAAACTTAAACATTAATGATTAACATTAACAGTTAATCATTTTTTTGTATTTTTATTTCGAAAATTGCAAACATAACCTATAATTTTTTGCTTCTAAGGTCCCTTTCTTCAGATCGCGTCACAATTATTCTTTACACTATAGAAACATCGAAATAAATTGCATTTTTGCTAAAAATTTGGTATTTTTGTTTCAATATATGGAAAAAAGTCCCAATTTTCGAAAATAAGTGTTTTTTTTTAATTATAATAAGTAATAATTCGCATTTTTTGAAAATAGTCGAAAAAATCAGAATATCCGAGTGCTGTAATTTTCAATTTGATTCCAAAAGGGAAAATTGGCTAATAAATAAATGAGAAAGTAAAAATACTAAAAGTACCAAACAGAAGACACAAATAGCTAAAAATTGTCCGTTTCTTTTGTGACGATAAAACGGAATAGTTTTGATAAATTTTTTTTTTTAAATACAGATAGAGATTTTTTTTCTATATATATATATAAATGGTGGAAAAAAAGAGGAGTACGAGTCGTGAGGTTTGATCGCGTACGTGTAGCTTCCTTTGACACGAGAATTTACTTCAACGGGAACAATGGAGAACAGGGAACAGACTCGTTACCAAAGAGCGACTACAAGTTCGCGCAGTTCAGCAACAAAGTGGGTAATTCACTCGCTTACAGTACTGACAACAAGTTTCTCTCTACGCTTTGAACGTCAAGGGCAATTTCTAGCTCTTCTGTAAATGAGTCGGAAAATCGTTGAAACATTTCGTTTTCTTAATCTTTCATTCCATGTTTGTTTCAAGAATTTCAATTCTTCAATTATAAGCATATTATTCAATTATTTTCAATCTTAAATTTTGCCTCAAAACTTTTCTGTGGAATTGCTTTATATACACTATATCATTTTACATTTTCTCGCTTTTGCTTTGTACTTTTAAATTTCGTTGTCTTTCAATTTATACTTTCAATACTGTTACATTTTACATTTTTATTTTATTATTTTATTTTTTTTTTATTTTATTATTTTATTTATTTTTATCTATTTTGTTACATTTTATTTATTTTTATTTAGTTTGTTACATTTTATTTATTTTTATCTATTTTGTTACATTTTATTTATTTTTATTTATTTTGTTACATTTTATTTATTTTTATCTATTTTGTTACATTTTATTTATTTTTATTTATTTTGTTACATTTTTTTCATTTTATTTTATTTTTGTCACACTTTGTTGTCTTCATTTTAATATTTTGTCTGACACTAAAGAATAAAAACACTGCTCTAAAGGATCTTTTAATTTTAATTAGTAAATTTTACTATCAAGTTAATAGAAATTGTAATTAACTTTATAATTAGTATTATTTATTTATCATTATTTACTTTCATAACTATAAAACATGAAATTTATTTATTTCATCACTCATCGACTCGGAGTAATTAATTATTTCGCTCTCTAAATATAAATTAGAAAAAGTGTTTACAAATTTGACTTAATGACTCACTTTCTACTTTTGAATTAGTAAATTTTAGCAACAAATTACTAAAAATTAATCTCTATTAGTAAAACTTACTAATTCAAAAGCAAAAACTCAAAAAAAATTTCAAAATTAAATTATTTCTTAAAATTCACGAACTATTACTTTTAATATTTAAGAAATTATCTAAAATTTTAATTGAAATTCATTTCTAAATCAATTTTTATTTGAAAATTTTACTATAATTTAATTATTTAAATACAAAAATAAATAATTTATTAAATTATTATTCAATAAATTATTTATTATTCAGAAAAATAGAATGTTTTTTAAAACTAACTTCTCATGAAGAATTTTCTAAACAAATTTTTCAATAATAATTAAATTTTTTGGTCGAATTTCAATAAACTTTTAAAAAAACAATCATATAATTCCGAGAAATTCGAATAAAATTGTATGAAAAATAATTGAAATTCTGAAATAATTTTTCTTATTTATTAAATTAATTGAATAATTCCTAAAGTTTCATTAAAATTTTCAAAATTAATTGGATTCCGAAGAAGAATTTTATTGTTCATTATACGAAAAATTCTCCAATAATTTATAATTCTCCAAAATTACATCATTTTTTTAAATGCTTTTCTAACTATACAATTCTCCTTCAAATACACTATTTATAATAATTTTCAAAATAGTTCTTCGAGAATTTTCAAATTTAATTGCACAAAATTTTAATTATAAAAGATATTTTTTAATTAATTTTGTAGCAAATAAAAACTTAAAAAACATTAAAGTAAAATATTTATAGCAAAATTTTAAAAACTGACAAATTTGAAAATTGTTTTTTTTAAATCGTCAGATTTGACGTTGTTAATTTTAGTACAATAGTAAAATTCAAATACACTTTTTGAAAAAATTAATTCTTTTACAGAATTATCAGAAATTCAATTATTTAAAATTTTAATACAAAAACAAATATTTTATTGAATAATTCAATGTTTCTGAAAATTAAATTCTCACAAAGAATTTTATTAACAAATTTTTAAATAAATAAATGTTTTAGACCAATTTTAATAATAATTAATAATAATTAATAATTTTTAATAATAATTTTCGGAATAATTAATACATTTTTCGAAAAATTTCACTAAATTTGCATTAAAAATAATTAAAATTCTGCAATAAATTTTATTATATTAATGAAAATAATTGAATTCTTTAACGGAACTTTTAGCATTTAGGAAAATAATAATTGAATCCGTGTAAAAATTTTATTACTTATGCAAAAATAATTGAATTATTGGTTAGAAATTTAAAAAAAATTTAATAATTCAATTTCTGGCAAATTTTTATTATTTTATGAAAATAATTAAATTTTCGTCTGGAATTTTATCAAATTTTTTTTTAAATAATTAAATTAGTTTGGAAAATTTTATTCAAGTAATAAATATTAAAAAGTATTATATTGAGGGAAATTTTCGATAATTGAATTTCGAAGAAGAATTTTAAAAGTTATAAATATTAAAAATTATATTGAGGAAAATTTTTGATAATTGAACTTGGAAGAAATTTTGATATTCCTTCAAAAAATAGAAATTTTGACGAGACTTTTCTTAAATTTTCAACAAATATTAAATATTTATTAAACTATAATGTTTACTAATTCGATTTTCTGCGAATGATTTTATGACTTTTGAAAATAATAAAATTTCTGAAATCATTTGTAATTTCTCTTAAACTCTCCAAACTAAAAAAAAAAAAGATTTTTTTATTCTAATCTTATAATTTACCAACTTTTCATCCTTTTTTTCTATCAAATTACGAACCTTTTTCAAAAAAAAAAAACAAACTCTTTTACAGTCTTGAAGCAAATTTACCCACTTTAACAATATTCACAAACCTAGTTTCGAGCTCAACAACAAAAACGAGTTCAAACTTTTTTTTACGCTCGTTCAGAATCTTTTATTTCGGTAAAATATATTTGTAAAAATTAGCGAACCGAAAAAATTACCAATAAAAATTTATTTCACTGATTTAACACACAAGTTTGTTATAATATGACATGTTTCAAGTGCAATCCTTGTTGGATTTTGATTTTGCGTTCGAGATCACGTCTCTGGGTTGCCGCAGGTATAACCATGTTACTCGCAAAATCGTGTTACACGTTAAAACCCAAATGGATGAATTCTCTTAAACCTCTCGCGCGCAGATTTCGATGTTTGAATTACATGAAAATTCTATCAGTTTTGTAAGGGATTTTGAGAATTATTTCCATCACACACACATCATCATTTATTTATTTATTTAACCATTTTTTTTCCATTCACTTAACTCCTGTCAATTTTTAAGTTCCTGAAGTTGGCATCGAAGCTCAGCTTTGAAAATTATTTTTCCTTATTTTCATTGAAAAAAATCCCAACTAATGTTAATTAGGCTGAAGTTCGTAACGCTTTTAAAAACGAAAACAATAAAATAATGCGACCATTTTTTCCTATTTTTAATTCCAACTCATGTTATTCTAAACAATTGTCTTTCAAGTAACAATTAATTTATTAAAAATTAACAAACATGAAAAAAAATTTTTTTAGAGGTAAATTTAAATTGAGAAAAATTTTTTTCTGATTTTTCGTTTTTTAAAACGTTGCGGACTTCAGCTTCATCTAATGTTAACGTTGGTGAAGTTTACAACTTTTATAGTCAACGATTTCTGATGAAAAATGATTTTTTATGGAATTTTTGATAAATTTTTGTACAAAAAATAATTCGTTTTATTTTTTTTAATAATGATTTACAAAAAAATATTTGTGAACAATAATTTTTATTGTTTTTGGTAGAAAAATAATTTTTTTTCCTTCAATCGTTGATCATAAACGTTGCGAACTATTCACCGACGTTAATGTTACTCGTTTTATTCACCCAAGAAGTGAAAAAACTATTTAATAGTATTTTTTCTAATAGTATTTAGTATTATTATTTAGTATTATTTTTTTAATAGTATTTCTTTAATAGTATTTTTTAATAGTATTTTTTTAATAGTATTTCTTCTAAAAAGTTTTTCATTGCAATTATTTCACTTCACTAACGAAAAATTAATGAGTTTGTAAACGTAAAATTTGCCATTAAAAAATTTTTTTTACTAATTTCTGAAAATATCTGCAATAAAAAATATTTCCTTCATTTGAACGTTCAAAACTTGGGAATCATTCAACTTAAAACTTGATTGATTTTTTTTTGTACAAAAAATATTTTTTTGTCAACTTCAGGGACCTTGATTTTTCTTTATTTTAATTTCTATTTTAAAGGGACAAGAGAAAATGAACGTTACAAAAAAATATGCTTACGATATGAATTATGCATTAATGAAATCTGAACGAATTTGTATTATTTCAGAATTTCTCGAATTCTGAATTTTGAAATAGTTCCCGTTAGCAAAAAACAAAAAAAAAACAAAATTTGTTTTACTCACAGTAAACAAGAGAAAATCGAGTTCTATTTGTCTCTCGAGGAATTAGATTTGCACCTCGTGAATGTAAATCATAATTGGATGTGACTTGCATGCTCAGATTTACATTTACAAAGTTCCAATCCCAGTTGTGACACGGAGCTTTGCATTTAAACTACTCCACATGGAGGGTTAATTTCTTTTTTAAAAATTTATATTTCTTTTTTCCTAAGGTGAAATTTTTACAAAAAAGAATTTTTACAAAAAAGAATTTTTACAAAAAGGAATTTTTACCAAAAGGAATTTTTTTTTCTATTGTACTTTTGAGAGTGTGAGAAATGAAAATTATCGAACTAGTCCCAAATAGAGAAGGAGAGTGCACTTTGGTGCCATGAAGTTTCAACTATACGGACAAATGGTTTGGATATTTTAATCCCCGGGTATAGCTGTGATTTATGCCGGCACGGTAGTAGTGCACTATGAGCTTGAAAATCTTCCATCTCTCTGGTTGCGTGTGGATATGCGTGTATGTATATATACACACGATCCATATTTCAATCGCTCGGATTTCGAACACTCCGACGAGTGTTATCTGATAACGTAAATGCGCTTGTGTGTTGGGTTGTTGGTTTCCGCCTCCGATTAACCCTTTTTCCTCTCGTTATATATTTATGTCTTCACTGTCACTATACTCCTCTATATATACATATATATAGTGTCAGCTATCAGTCAAATGGAAAACATTTTTTTTTCTCTCTATTAGTTGGAAAAATTCACTTGTGATTTATTTTCTTTTTTCTCGACTGCAGTTTTCAGGCGCGCCAATTCGGAGATGAAAATTTTAATCTGAAAGCGAGAGAGAAAGGAAGGTCTGGGCGTGATGGGTTGCCAAAATTATTGGGTCGATTTGCGTCGAGTTTTATGATTTCTTCCTTTGGTTGGATTTAGATAATGGTCTGGAAGCAGAAGATGCTAAATAACGCCAAGAGACAGAAAAAATTACTTCGAGAGCTCAGGTGTAATAAGCACTTATGTGTGTTTGTTGAAACAAACGAAAACTAAAGAAAGGTTTTTAATTACAATTCCCTTTTAAATGGTACCGAAGAGTTTTTTTCCTGATCGTGTATTCAGCATTAGCAAAACAAACTGAAAAAAACAATATATTTGAATCAAACATAATTATATCATTCTTATACAGTCAACTAAAAATTATGTTTGTTTTAACCAGACAGGGCTCGAAGCACACTGAAAAAAAATTTATTTGATTCAAATAACCGATTATTTGTCTATAATCAAATAAATATTTACTTGATTCAAATAACCGATTATTTGTCTATAATCAAATAAATATTTACTTGATTCAAATAACCGATTATTTGTCTATAATCAAATAAATATTTACTTGATTCAAATAACCGATTATTTGTCTATAATCAAATAAATATTTACTTGATTCAAATAACCGATTATTTGTCTATAATCAAATAAATATTTACTTGAATCAAATAATTTTTATTTTAATCAAATAATTTTTATTTTAATCAAATAAATAGTATTTGAATCAAATATTTCAGTATTTGAAGCAAATACTAATTAATTGATTCAAATAAAAATTATTTCATTTAAGTAAATATTTATTTGATTATAGACAAATAATCGGTTATTTGAATCAAATAAATTTTTTTTCAAGTGCAGTGAAAGTATTTAAAAATACGGTCTTTACGGGCCAAAAATTAAGAATTACGAACCAACTGAAAAAAATAGAATCAGACCGAATTAAATATAAGAGAACATTTTACTTAAAACTAAAAAACTCAATTTTTCATAACTATAAAACATGAAAAAATCGATAACGAAGTCATCGATTTCTTCATGTTTTATAATAATTAATATTAATTAAAAATAATTTATAACAATTTTAAAATCATCAATTCAATTATTATTTTTCAGAATTTTCATCTAAAATTCTTCTTTATCGATATAAGGATTATTTTTCGATTATTTTTAATAATTTTCAAAAAAGTTGTTTGAAAATTTTCAAATTCATTTCTTTACGTTTACGATATTTAATTTTACGAAATTTCAATTATTAGTTAAATTCTTTTATTAAATAAATATTAGAAAATAGAAACTTTTTCTCAAAAAAATAAATTACAAAATTCAATTTTTATGAGAATATTCTACTAGAATTCAATTATTTAAATAAAAATAAAACGCAATTAAACAATTTATTGAAGAATCGAACGTTTCTTAAAATTCAAATCCATAAAAAATTCTTATCAACAAATTATCAAATACTTGAATGCTATTAACGAATTTTAATAAAATTTTTAAGAATAATTTTTAGAGAAATTCGATTAAAATTGTAATAAAAATAATTGAAATTCTGCATTGAATTTTATTATTTATGAAAATAATTGAACTCTTGAGAAACATTTTATTAAAATTTTCAAAAATTAATAAATTCTTGTAAACAATTCACAGGAATTTAATTATTTTTAAAAATTTTAATAAAATTCTTCGCATAAATTAAAAATAACAAAATTTTTAGCTGATCCTTCATTACTTTCAGAAATTTATAAAAATTTTTTGCAAGAATTAAAAATATTTTCGTAAAATAAAAAAAATCTTTGCAGGGAATCAATTATTTTGAATAGTCTTAATAAAATTCTTCACAAGAATTCCATTATTTTAAAAAATATTAGAATTTTAGGAGAAATTCAAACATTTTGAAAACTTTCGATAAAACTTTTTTGTTCAAAATTCAATTATTTTTAAGACAATTTTAAAAAAATTTCAAAATTCAATTATTTTTTTATAATCTAAGATTTTAATTGAAATCAATTTTTAAATCAATGTTTATGAGAAAATTCTACCAGAATTCAATTATTTAAATACAAAAAAAATAATTTATTGAATAATTAAAGGTTTCTTGGAATTCAATTCCTATTAAAAATTTCATCAACAAATCTTTAAACAATTAAATTCTTTGGACGAATTTTAATACGATTTTTAAGAATTTTTTCCAGGAATTCGATTAAAATGATTCTATTAAAAATAATTGAATTCTTAAAAATGAATTTTATTTTTTACGAAAATAATTCAATTCCTGTACAATTTTATTAATTATGAAAATAGTTAAATGATTGCGATGAAATTTATAAAAAAAATTTTTATTAATGAAATTCTTGTAAAATTTTTATTATTTTTTTGAAAATAATTAAAAGTTTTTGTAGAATTTTATTAAATTTTTTTAATATAATTAATTACTTCTGGTAAATTTTATAAAAATAGTAGATATTGAACACTATTTAATTTTAGCGAAGAATATTATTACTTTTGAACATAATTCAATTTTTGCAATGGATTTTATTAAAATTTTTGAAAATAATTGAATTTTATTACTTTAAAAAATAATTGATTTTTATTACTTTAGAAAATAATTGAATTCGTGTGATTCGTTAATTATGAAAAGAATTGAAATTTTTTAATGAATTTTAATAAAATTTTTCGAAATAATTGAATTTTGTTTTCACTTTTATTTATACAGATAATTGAAATGTTGACAATTTTTTTTTTTTAGTTTTTTTTGAAAATATATGAATTTTGGAGAAGAGTTTTAATATTTCTAAAGATAATTGAAATTTTGCCGAGAATTAAAAAAATTTTTTGAACATTATTGAATTTTTGCAATCATTTGTAATTTCTCTAAAATTCTCCAAATTATATCGTATACAATTTACGATCTTTTTATCCTTTTTGAATGAAATTACGGACTTTACGGACCTTTTTAAGAAAAAAAACGGACTTTTATGGACTTGAAGCAAAGTTACGGACCTTTTCACGATTTACTACTTCGAGCCCTGTAATCATAATAATTTTGATTTAATACATACAATAAAACTACAATAATTATACAATAAATTTTTATACAATAAAAATTGCGTTTAATTTAATTATTAAAATATGTTTAAACTAAAAATATTTGTTTGGTTGACTGCTTATGTTTGGTTTGGAAGAAAAAAATTTTTTCTCAATGCAGACACTCGACTTCTGAAGATTCGCTCACTTTTCTCTCAAGAATATAATATTTGGATGAGAGGGAATATATCGAAAAATTGTGAACACATATTTTTGATACAACCGGACATGAGTGAATGGCACTCAGACTTTTCTCAAATGTAGATACACGCGCGGTAAAAGTAAAGGAGGCGAATTCGACGTATCCGGAAATCGAGCATTTTATCCGGGGAAAAGAAGAGCAAAACTTGTCTCTCTCTCTCTCTCTCTCTCTCTCTCTCTCTCTAAATGTAAGGGCGCGAAAAACGGAGTAGAGGAAAATAAACAAGTTTCGTCCAAATTGAGATCCAAATTTTCTCGTTTCTCTCTATTTCTTAGACCTCAAGAAAGGAAGAAAGAGAGAACGAGAGAGAGAGAGAGAGAGAGAGAGAGAGAGAGAGTTTGATTTTAGGTAGGTGGGCGTCTTGCCAACCCTCAACCCTCTCGTGTCGTAGTCCCAAGATGCCATCTTTCCTACAGATCAATATGCAGATTACCTCCTCGTCTCTTGCTATTCGCGCCAATATAACGGAATTGAGAAGCACACCAAACTCAACTAGGTGCTTATCGTACTCAGGAAAATTCGTGCGAGTCGCCGCACAGTTTATTTTCCCTAAACCAAGTGGAAATAATATTTATTTTTCCACAAAAGGCAGTTTGTTTCACAGTGCGCACACACCACGCACAGACTCATTTTTATTCCCTGCGACGTTTTCATCTACAACTTTTCGATACTGTTTTCCCTTTTTCTTCCTTTTTTCTCCTTTTTTCTCCTTTTTTCTCCTTTTATTTAGGACAAGCGGTGACATAGCTCTTAAAAATCACCACTAAATCACAAAATTCAATTTTTCACTGAGAGGGTTGGATCCTTTTTTTTTTTTTTTTTTTTTGTTATGAAGTTGAATGAAAAAAAGGGAATAAATAACGGAATTTTCTTACTACACGAAATGACATTTTATGTATAATAGTTTTGAATTTATGGAATATATTTATATTCCAACAGTGCGGCGCAATTCTTCAACGTGTCGCACAACCACCACGCACATTCATTACAACCATTAAAATGAAATATGTCAAAATTCACCTAATTGTTTCTCCAATGTTTTAATTGCTGTAATTGATGGCATTTGGTGATTATAAAGATTCTTTTTTTCTATTATTCTCATCGCAAAGTTGCGCAGGGAGGGGAAAAATTATTTTTTCGTCCTGCTTTTTTTTTAGTCAAAATCTTTAATTTACAAATCTTTAATTTACAAATCTTTAATTTACAAATCTTTAATTTACAAATCTTTAATTTACAAATCTTTAATTTTCGAACTCGTAATTTGCGCTTAAACGTTTAAAGTGTTAATTTTTCTCTAAACGAGAAGCAGTTAAAAAATATCCAACTCTTTTTCCACTGGATCATTTTAATTACATAACTAATTCAAATTTAAAAAGATACAATATTAACTCGAAGCACTTTAATCCAAAAGTCGATTAAATTTACGTTTCGGAAAATATAATTTCAACTTCTGAAATTGTGCTTTTGTTTCAAGACAGGAAAATAAATTGGACTTTATTAAGACTTTTACTCTAATTATGACAAAGAACACACAATTTTCGAGTTTATTAACTCGCTCTTAATATTAAAATTTGAATTAGTTGTAAAATTCTTAATTTCTTACTATACTGATACATATATATTCAAGAAGAGAATATTCAGTTAAAATATTGAAATTAGTCAGTAATTTTTTTTTACCAATTTAGTTATAAAATAACAGAAACTATTATGTATCAAGAAAAAGTATAAAATTAGTCGAAAATGTGAGGGGTCAGACTTCAATAAATTTCCGCTTTTTTACGAAGTTGAAGTTCACAACGTTTATCAACGAAAAAAATTTATCTAATGCATCCAAATATTATTTTTAATTTAACATTTAATTGTAAAATAATTATTATCAAAATATAAACATTAATCTTTTTTTTCTAGAATTTTTTTGTCAATATTCCAGCGTCGTTTTTTAATTAATATATCAAGTGAATAATTTTTTTTCATTGATCAACGTTGTGGACTTCAACTTGGTGCTTTTTTTGAATACAAGATACTTCGGAGTTGATAAATTTTTCCAAATGTTTCCCAAGAAATCTTTTCATCCTCTACATTTTTTTCTAGAATTAAAAAAATACTGCAGATTGAAGTAATTAGAAAATTCTAGACGTAATGAGATGGACTTGAACAAATTTTATTTTAAGAGTTGAAGTGGATGGTTACTTGAATTGTACGATAAAACGCTTCGCTACATTTGTGGAAAATTTAGTATTTTAACTTTTATTCTCTCGCTCCCGTATATATACTTATTCAACTCTTTTTGTCGGAAAAATTCCTCCCATTCCCTTAAAGCGAAAATAATTATATTTGTATTGAAAAAAAAATGCTTTACTTTTTTCAATGTTGAAAAAAATTCTTAAAAAACTCGTTCGATTTTTAGTTGACAACAAAAAGAGGAACAATTTTCAAAATTCTTTTTTTTAAACCTCAGTAGTACATTTTAGGACTCAAAACATAGTGTTTAAGATAAAAATTCATTTGAAATCGCTGATACGATAGGGAATGAAAAAAGAAACACTGTGCAGGCTTCTGTATGTAATCATTTAAAAAACAGTTTGTTTCTGCTCTAGTAAAAATCCAACGTCGAACGAGACATTGAAGCTAACAAGAGAGCAGGAGCTTTATCTTCAATAGATACATACCCGTTGTGTATCATTTCATGCTTGACAGGCATGTAAGTTACAAGGCAGTAAAATCGCATGTTAATACAATTTGTGATTATCTAAAATGATGGATCTGGCAGAAAATTATGATATTGGAATTTTAGAATGTATATATAGCAAATCGGTTGTGATGCATTAATTTCTACATTGGTCGCGATTTATGCGAACCAGTCTCGAGAAGATTACACAAGTTCGCCACATGGAAAGTACACAAGTAAATTGTTCCTTGAATCTCATTGGACTAATCCAGGAAAGCAAGACAGAGAAAGAGAGAGAGAGAGAGAGGATAGTCACGTAATTTGTACGTTGTAGATTTAAGTACCTAGTCGTCATCTCTTTACGATCCATCGCGCTAAGAAAAGACACCTTTCGGATAAGCCTACATCGGATCGTACATCATTCGAGATCAAGGAGTCGTTATGCTTTCGGAAAGCTGTGAAGCTTCTTGCAAATGGCTTTTACGCGCTCAACTGATTACCAAGATAAGGGCTCTCGAGGACAAATAAGTGTTATTCCTGAAGCATCTTCCTGTAGCCATTAACTCGATAGATTATCTACACAGAATTCAAGCATAAGTCATTTATTTCCCCCACATAGTATCACTTTTTTCTGCACATTACAATTTCTATTACTAATTATGACGCTGAAGTCCGCAACGTTTTAAAAAACGAAAAATGAAAAAACTTTTTTTTTTAAATAAAATTCATCTCTTATTTTTATGTGCCTTAATTTTTAAGAAATCAGTTGTTACTAAGGATTCAATCATCAAAAAATAACATTATTTGAAGGGTGGCATGACAAAAGGGGTCAAGCAACAATTTCATGATTTTACAGGAAACAAAAATAAAACATTTAAAAATTTTTCTGGTCATTTAAGAAAAATCTAAAAAAAACCGTTTTGAGATATTATTTCGCTTTACCAGTGGAAATACAATTTATGGAGATAAACGTACAGATTAGTGAGAAAAATAAGTAAAAGTGGATCATTTTGGGGTTACGTCAAATGCCCATATTTTCTTTTAAAATTAATTGTTAAAAAAATATAAAGTTTAAAGAAAAACTGAAAAATTAGTTTGTTAATTTTGAATTGATGAATTAAATGCAAAACAGTTTGATTCAAAAAAGTTGTTCGTTTTCAAGAAAAATATAAATTAAATACTTATTTTTAAAAGTAAACAGTAACGAAATTTTCAAATGCAATCTACAATCAGGAATATTTAAAAATTAACTGAAGAATAATATTTAGGTTGTTGAAAATTAAATGATGGATAAAACTATTTCTAAATAGACATAAAATCTTCTAGCAAAATTTAATATTATATTTAATAATATTAAAAATAAGGAATATTTTTAACCATATTAACCTATTCAAAAGAGTATTCATTTCTTTTGTTATTTAACTGAATTGCATTGTAAGTAGAAATTTAGGCTATTTTTTTAGTCTTATTTTCATTAAAAACGAGTTTAAAAAGACAATTTACAAGAAAATCCTTTTACAGAAATGTGTAAAAGAATTTACTTGATTTGTTTATAAAAAAATCTCAATTTCGAAAAATTGTGGCTTGACCCCTTTTGTCATGCCACCCTTCATTTATACAATCAAAAATAAAAGCACCGTCACATTATTTTTTTGGTTTTTGTTTTTAAAAACGTTGTGGACTTCAGCCTCATTACTAATTACAGGGTTGCCACAGGTCAGGGAAATCAGGGAATTCAGGAAAAAGACAGCGAAAATAAAATTGGTCAGAGAAGTCAGAGATTTTTAATAAAAGTAATAAGAAAAACCGAATTTCAAAAATTCATAAAAAAAACTCTAAATTTTCATGTTTTTTTTGTTTGCCTAGTAAACTATAAAAATAACCACGAATTTCCATACAAAACCTTGAATTTTTTCTATTTCAGAACAATAATTTCTTTTTAAATAACTTAATTTTTAAAGAACTATCATAAAATTATGACTTATAAATTATGTAATGAATAATTTTTACAATTTTCATAAATACTAGATTGATAAAAGAATTTTAATTAAAAATACTAAAACAATTTCATTTTGGAAAAGTTACAAATTATTACAGAAATTCAATTATTATCAAAAGTAATAAAATTTTTCGCAAAAATTCAATTATATTCAAAAATTTTAAAAAATTCTGGTTATTTCAATTATATCTTTAAAAATAAATCAATTCTTCTCCAAAATTCAATTATGTTTAAAATTTTTTTAAAAATTCTTGTCAAAATTTCAATCATCTTTATAAATAAAAAAATTCTTCTTCGAAATTCAATTATTTTTAAAAACTTTAATAAAATTCTTGGAAAAATTTCACAGGAATTCAATAATTTACAAAATTTTTGATAAATTTCTTCTAAATAAACCAATTATTTTCATAAATAATCAAATGTTCACAGGAATTCAATTATTTAATATAAAAAATTTCAAATAATGTTTTGAAAAATATCAATTATTTAAAATGAATTTTATAAAATTCGTCGCAAGAGTTCAGTTATTGAAAAAAATTTAACAAAGTTCTTTTTAAGAATTCATTTAATTTTAGAAATAGTAAAATTCTTCACCAAAATTCAATTATTTTCATAAACTTGAATAAAATTCGTTTGGAAGAATTAAATTATTTTCAAAAGTAATAAAATTCTTCGCACAAATTCAATTATGTTCAAAAATTTTTGTCAAAACTTCAATTATCTTTATAAATAATAAAATTCTTTAATATTCAATTATTTAAAACAAATATTTTTAAATTCTCGTCAAAATTTCAATTATTGTTATAAATAATACAATTCTTCTTTAAAATTCAAATATATTTAAAAACTTGAATAAAATTCTTGTTAAAATTTAACCGAAATTCAATAATTTATGAAATTTTTAATAAGTTTCTTTGAAATAATTCTATTATTTTCATAAATAATTAAATTTTCACGTGAGTTTAATTATTTAATACAGAAAATTTTAGAAAATTATTTGAAAAATATAAATTATTTAAAAAGATTTTTATAAAATTCGTCGCATTAATCAATTATTTAAAAAAAATTTAACAAAGTTCTTCACAAGAATTGAATTATTTTTATAAATAATAAAATCCTTCACCGAAATTCAATTATTTTAGAAAAATTTTAATAACCTTTTTGGAAATTTTTTAAAATTATTTTCATGAATAACAAAACTCATCGCAGGATTTTAATTAATTTTGGATATAATATTTTAATCAAATTCCTCAAAAATTGTAATTATTGTTAAAAATTTTATTAAAATTTTGTCAAAAAATTCAAATATTTAAAAATTTGTTGATAAAATTCTTTATGAAAATTCAATTTTAACAAACATTCAACTATTCAATAAATTATTTATTTTTCAATTTAAATAATTAAATTTTTCTAGAATTTTATAATAAAAATTGATTAAAAAATAAAATTACCGAATAATCGATTTATTGTTTATGAAAATAATTAAATTATGGCAACGAATTTTATTAAATTTTTTTTAAATATTTGAATTTTTTTGAGAAGATTTACTGCTTTTAAAAATAATTGAATTCTTGTAAAAAATTAACAGGAATTCAATTATTTTTAAAAATTTTAATAAAATTCTTCGTATAAATTAAAAATAACAAAATTCTTAGCAGATCTTTAATTACTTTCAGAAATTTTTAAAAATTTTTTGCAAGAATTTAAATATTTTAGTAAAATAATAAAAATCTTTGCAGGGAATCAATTATTTTCAATAGTCTTAATAAAATTCTTCGCAAGAATTTAATTATTTTAAAAAATATTATAATTTTAGCAGAAATTCAAACATTTTAAAAACTTTTGATAAAACTTTTTTTGTTAGAAAATCAATTATTTTTAAGACAATTTTAAAAAATTTTTCAAAATTCAATTATTTTTTTATAATACAAAATTTTAACTGAAATCTATTTTTAAATCACTGTTTATGAGAAAATTCTACCAGAATTCAATTATTTAAATACAAAAATAAATAATTCATTGAATAATTGAATGTTTCTTGAAATTCAATTCCTATTAAAAATTTTATCTCGACAAATTTTTAAGCAATTAAATTCTTTGGACGAATTTTAATACAATTTTTAAGAATTTTTTCGAGGAATTGTATTTGAATTTTATTACCTCAGGAAATTTTTGTAAATAATAAAACTTTTGTTTAAAACTTTTATGGTTATTTAAATTATAACAAAACATGAAGAAGGTGATCACTTCAAGTCGAAGACTCGGAGTGATCGTCTTCTTTATGTTTTGTAATAATATTCTTACAAATTGTTGAGTTTCAAAAAGGTTTGAATTTGAATGTTCTGAAGAATTTTAAATCCTCTGGAAAAGTAATAATTAAATACTTATTAAAAAATAATTCTTTATTATTTATTTATTTATATAATTATTTATTTATTTAATTAATTTAGATATTGATCTTTTTGAATAATTTTACAATTAATGAAATTTGTAAGTAAATTTAATAGAACATTTTTTTGAGTATCTAATAATTTTTAGAGTGAATCAGAATATCTTTTATGGTCAGGGAAAAAGTGAGAATTTTTTCTGGAAATCAGTGAAAAGTCAGGGAAAAATAAAATTAAATATTTGTGGCAACCCTGTATAATTACAGGCAAAATAATCACTACTACCATTGCTAATTACAGATAAACTATAAGCTATTAGTATTACTTCCCTTTTCTAAATCTAAATCAGTGCGCAAATGTTTGAAACAAAATGCTAAAATTACCAACCAAGTGTAATCGAATTTAGGGCAAATTTATTTTTTCCAATTTATTCTCCCTCTCGGAATGAATAAACAAGAGTCACTCTTGAGAAAGAAAAGTCAGTTTATGACTGGGAGTTTAATGAAGGGTTTTGTGGTCACTTTGCTTAATTGTAAACCAAGTTCTGTTTGTTGTACTTTGAAACGCATTACGTTCCTCTAATCTCGGGTCGGTATTGTTTCGCTGTCATTTCCCGTGGAGGCAAACCCTCGTTTATCGACCTTCCTTTGTAAATACAGGTATGAATTTACGTTTGATCCGTTTGGCAATCAACGAGCCACTAGACTCTAATTCAACCCATGTACCTTTGAGAGTCCTCCGAGGAGTAATCGAACCGGATAACGTTTGATTTGCACTCTACGTGTCAAATCTTTCGCTGAATAGTAATGCCATTGAGATATAACAACTATAACCAGCATTGGGAATGAGTGAAATTCCGCACTTTGATTTCGATCACCTAATCGATAAATGTTCGATAAATGTAAATACGTAAACATTGTGAAATTAGAAAAATGTTAGAAAAACCACCAGAAATCAAAGAAAAGGAATTTTGCTTACAACTTTGTCTGGTTTTTGTTATTTGAAAAGATGTGTGTTCTACATTTTCCGTCGTCACAGTGAGTGTATGATAAAAATCGATTCGCCTCATTTTGTGTCTAGAACACTTGACATCATTGTCAGCTATGTACAAGATGTCGTTTGAGCCGTACAGCCAGTGGATTCTGAAAAGCAGCTTTAATGTTTGATTTTGCATAACCAACAGGCAGTTTCAAATTTCCCCCCCACATCGTCTTTTGTTAAAAACTAAGCCCTCATTTCCGATTCCCAATGAATTATCCACTACTTTTTCTAAACATCCTTTCTAAACATCTTTTCTAAACACTACTTTTAATAAACACACAACATCGACAAAAACAAACCATATTCAAAAAAAAAAACACAAATTTGTTTGTTCCAAATAAAAACTACGACCATGGAAAAAGTGGGTGTACACCAGTTAAGAGAGATAAATAATTCAAATATCAAACTTTCCAAGAGATTGCCATAACTTGATAAGGGAAAATGTCAGAAAAAAATTTTTATATATCGATGCTTATAAACTCGCGAGACATTGAATTTTTCGTTTAAAAACATTTCTCATAAAAGTTTGCATTATGCGAAAACTTCCTATCTTTTCTTTCTGCAAATTTAGAGGCAAGATCCCAGTGCCGGATAGTCGGAATGTATCGTTTTGATCAGCCATTTATGAGATGTCGACTTTTATATCATGTATATGTATAGGAATAGTGTGAGCGCGATATCGAAAAGAATGAAACGGCACGTCCCTTCATTTTTCACTGGTGAGAGAGACTAAAACGAGATCGCTATTGATAAACGATTGATAATAATGCTTCACCTCATCGTTGAATCTGCGTTGAGTACCAAAAAGAAAAGCTACATGTATACCCTTTTCCAAAAATTTCACAAAAATAACGAGAATTTCACAGTTTTTATATTCTTTGAAAAAAAGAAAATCTGTAGTATATAGAAAGTGAACTATACTCCTCGACAAAATTCAAATCTAACCAGCAAAAATTTAACATTAATCGAAAATTTAAGACATCATGAAAATTTAGTGATGTTTACCAAACTCGGGAATACAAAATTTTAATCAATAATTTAGAGCTAGCATTATTAATATTTTGCAGCGAATCCCGAAAAGCTCGAGTCAGAGGATCTGATAATCTTATAGTGAAATTTTAAAAACCAAATCTACCTAATTTTCAAATAGAAGATGTAATAAATTTACAATCTTCTTCAAAAATTCATAACAAAAAGACTATTATATTAATGCGACTATGCGACTTTTTAGGAATCTTTTTCCATCTACATAAGCGAATATAAAGTGCAAAAAAAGTGGTAAAAAATGTCATGCATTAACAGGATCATTTCGTTTTTAAAGAATTTGAAACTTGAAGAACGGCATAAAACTTGAAGACCGTTTATTTTGAATAAATGCGATAAATATTTATTTAACAACAAAATGCAGAAAACATACAGAAGAAGAGCACGGGTATTAAAAAGTAAACATCACCTTCTCTCTAGAATTACAAATTTCGTCTTAATAAATGGGTACACTATTATTCAAGCCTCGAACCTATATAAAGGGACGAATCAGTATCATATATCATTGTAGCGCCATCAAAGGAGGAAATTCTAAAAGTAACAGGATCTACTGAACGTTGCGTACAAAATTCGACACCTTAATTTGAAACCACTAAAACCTCAAGTTGAAGTAATTTACTAAAAGGGTTAAACGTCGAAGTATATATATATATACAATACAGCAGAGAAAATGAAGAAATTGAGCACTTGTCTCGAGATGAACATCTAACCTTGCGAAATTCACTCTCAAAAGATACACTCACCTTATCCACTTGACAGTTCAACGGTTAACCAGAGGCACGCTCAACCTCTTTGGCATAAACCACGTCTCGATAACAAACTTCAACTACATAACGTAATTTCTCCAAAGAATCACCATATCAAGTCCTTATAGCTTCATGTTCAGATCTTTGTTTATAAACTTAGTAACTTCTACCCTTGGGAATCAATTCTCAACTATATATCCATTTAACATCGTCTCCTAATGTCACTCTGGCATCTATTTCCAAAATGAACCCAAAAACAGGTCATCTAATGATCTCCTGATCAGAAAATAGGACAAACAAAACTCAGTTCCAAACTGAAACAAATCATTTAAAGTATTAAAAGTATTTAAATTATTTTAATGTCACTTTTTTTTATCTCCTAATGTCACTCTGGCATCTATTTCCAAAATGACCCCAAAAACAGGTCATCTACTAATGATCTAATCAGAAAATAGGACAAACAAAACTCAGTTCCAAACTGAAACAAATCATTTAAAGTATTAAAAGTATTTAAATTATTTAAATGATTTGTTTTGTTTTTTGATCTCCTAATCAGAAAATAGGACAAACAAAACTCAGTTCCAAACTGAAACAAATCATTTAAATCATTTAAAGTATTTAAAGTATTTAAATGATTTAAATGATTTAAATGATTTGTTTTGTTTTTTGATCTCCTAATCAGAAAATAGGACAAACAAAACTCAGTTCCAAACTGAAACAAATCATTTAAATCATTTAAAGTATTTAAAGCATTTAAAGTATTTAAATTATTTAAATTATTTAAATTATTTAAAGTATTTAAATTATTTAAACAGTCGAAAGGTACCCTACTTCTGAATACAGACGCAAATTCTAATAAACAAGATAATATATATACCGTTATGACAAAGTGTAACTAAATATCAGTTAGGTTGATTAGTTCAACGAGCCCAATCGAGTCATGTCCCTTGAGAGAAACCGAAATCACATTAAGTCTTGTCTGAGACTATTGTTCCTCGATTCTCAGTTACTAACAATTACCATTGTGACATTGCAAGCAACGACGTCCCAACAGTAATAACAAACTTAATAGTCTCGAAATCAAAAACAAGAAAAAAAAAGAAACCCCCGGAGAGAAAAGAAAATGATTTTGTAAAATACGCTCATCCATCTTCAGTTAAGGATTATGAAAAAAATATTCAACATCTCTCATTAACTATAGTTAATCGACGTTATACCAACATGCAAATCATTTCAATTCTCCTGTAAATAAAAGTTATCACAAATCCCCGATATGAAAAGACAAAAGTTATGAAAATATCGACCTATTTCTTCCCCTCTTCTAGCTTGACGTAATTTTTTCCTCGGATTTGTAATATATTAGAAGAAAGAAAGAAAAAAAAGGAATTCGTCGTCTTAATTAAAAACCTCTCCATTGTCAATGAGATGACCGTTAACATAAAGAAACGACAGCGTTTCCTTTTCCAAGTTCTCTGTGTCAGTAATTGGACACGTTTGCGAACATCGAGACACAAATTGGGTAGGAAAATCGAACTAAAAAGAAAAATGGTTGAAGTATTGATTTAGACCAAGAGGCATTCAACTCTTGCATCGTTTTCCCCTTTTTTCTCTCCACATTAACTTTCCGGTTCAACTAACAACTGACAAAATGCATATTTATTAATCCACATCCACCTGTCTACTCTGTCGAACACCAACCACCCTTTTTTTAAGGGGTTTTTTTTTTAAGATGCTATCTCACTTAAGAGACTTATGCCCTTATTTGTAAAAATAATCATCAACTTCACATTTAAAGTAATAATGTCCATCTCTCTCTCTTGATCCTAATATGGAAACTAGTAATGGGAACAAATTATTGATGGGAGAAAACTTGTCATCACTATTAGAAGAGCATGAAAAAATGCTCTCAAATTATTCATTAAACTATTACTTTAATAGTCTCGATAACTTCTTCACCTCGGGCATAGCATATAACTGAAATGATGTACTTCAACTTGTAATAATATATATACAAAAGACTAAAAGTTTAATAGTACAAAAGAAGCTTTTCCATAATGATCAACCATCAGCATTATATTACAATATTCCTCAACATGAAAGTAGCATGTAACTGAATTTTAAATGTGAAAACTTTTTTTCAAAATCGCAACATGTACTCATTATAATTGCCGGTTGTCACAATTACAAACATGCTTTTAGCATTTACACTAAAATATGAAAAAATTAAACGAAAAACAATCTTTAAATAATTGTATATTTTTGATTCGCAATAAAATTTCTTTTCCGTCGACCCAAAATTCAAAGATCCGGATTTCAGGCTTCGCACTCCATTATGAGTTTGAAAAAAGTAGAAAAAAGTAGACCCAATGACAAAAAAGTAGAAAATAGTAGCCTCGGTGACAAAAAAAGAATTCATTTTCATTAGAAACTTATTAAAAAATCGAATTTTTAAAGTAATTTAATTCAGTAATTGATAAATAATTAAATTTTATAAGGAGTCACATTCTAATATACTCACGTTTCTTAGTGCGAAGATTAATAACTAAAATTTTTATTGGTTAATTTAAAAAATACACACTTCAAATATTTTTAATAAAGTTGAATTTTCGCAGTTATTTTGCGAAAATTTTGAAACTCAAGATTTTTTAATTCTGTTATTTCAAGATAATTGAATTTTTATAAACAAATAATTGAAAATTTTTAAAGTGATTGAAATTTCTATACATTCCATTGAAAATAATTTACTTCTTTTAAAGAATTTTATTTAAATTTTTCTAAATAATCAACGAAAGTTAGTCATCGTATAATTAAAATTTTATTTTTTAAAATTTATTCCCAACATATTCAATTATTTTCTTAAATAGTAAAACTTAGACAAAATTAAATTACTTTTAGGAATTTTAATGATCCTCAAGTTTTGAACGTTCAAATGAACGAAATATTTTTTATTAAAGATATATTACTAAATTTCGAATCATAAAAAAATTTTTTAACTAAAATTTTACGTTTAGAAACTCAGTTATTAATTTTTTTGGATAGTAACGCAAAATAGTAGCAATAAAAATTTAATTTTTAGAAGAAATAAATAAAATTCGTTCATTTGAACGTTCAGAACTTTAGGCTCTCGAATTTTATTAAAATTCATTGTCAAAGTTCAATTATTTCTATAAAATAACAAAAATTCATTTATATTCACCACAAGAATTCAATTGTTTTCAAAAATTTTTCTTAATTCAATAATTTGTATGTCTTCTATTTTAATAAAATTTCCAAAAAGTGTTCAATTATTTAAAAACAATTTTGATAAAATTCTACACAAATATTCAATTATTTTCTAAAAGAATGAAAATTTCATAGGAATTGAACTATTAAAAATAATTTATCTAATTTTTTTTTTATTAATTATTGGAAACATTTTTCTGTAAAATTCCCGCAATAATTCAATTTCTTTCATAAATAATAAAAAGCATTGCAGAAATGGAATTATATTTAATACACTTTTAATCAAATTCGATAAAAAATGCAATTAATTTTAAAAATTTGATTAAATTTTGTCTAAAGAATTAAATTATTTCAATTATTTTTATAAATTGCAATATTTTTCCAATTTACTAAATTCTTTTAAATATTATTTTTGAAAAATATGCTTTACAAGAATTCAATTATTTTCATAAACTTCCATAAAATTAAAAAAAAACAATTCTACTATTTTTAAAAGTAATAAAATTTTCCGCATTAACTAAATTCTTTTAAATATTACTTTTGAAAAATATTCTTCACAAGATTTCAATTATTTTCATAAATTTCTATAAAATTAAAAAAAAAAACAATTCTATTATTTTCAAAAGTAATAAAATTTTCCGCATTAACTAAATTCTTTTAAATATTACTTTTGAAAAATATTCTTCACAAGATTTCAATTATTTTCATAAATTTCTATAAAATTAAAAAAAAACAATTCTATTATTTTCAAAAGTAATAAAATTTTCCGCATTAACTAAATTCTTTTGAATATTATTTTTTAAAAAAAAATATTTTTCACAAGAATTCAATTATTTTAAAAAATAATGAAATTTTCCGCACTAACTAAACTATTTTGAATAATATTTTTGAAAAATATGCTTCACAAGAATTCAATTATTTTCATAAACTTCCATAAAATTAAAAAAAAACAATTCTACTATTTTTAAAAGTAATAAAATTTTCCGCATTAACTAAATTATTTTGAGTATTATTTTTGAAAAATATTCTTCACAAGATCTTAATTATTTTCATAAATTTCTATAAAATTTAAAAAAAAACACTTCTGTTATTTTCAAAAGTAATAAAATTTTCCGCATTTACTAAATTCTTTTGAATATTAGTTTTGAAAAATATTCTTCACAAGAATTCAATTATTTTCACAAAATTTCCATAAAATTAAAAAAAAACAATTCTATTATTTTCAAAAGTAATGAAATTTTCCGCAGAAATTCAATTATGTTTAAAACGTTTCTGAAATTCTCCGAAATTTCAATTATCTTCATAAATAATTAATGAGTTCTCTACAATTCAATTATTTTCAAAAATATTAAAATTCTTCGCAAACATTTCAATTATTTTCATAAATATTGAATAACATTAATTGGAAGGATTCAATTAATTTTATAAATAGTAAAATTCTTTGCAGAAATTTCAATTAGTATATTTTGATAATGAAATTTTTTTTTTTTTTAATGAAATTGAATTAATCAAATTTTCCATTATAATTATGAACCGACAAGATTCTTTTTTTTTGGAAAATTGAAAAAATTCTTTCTTTAATTCAATTATTTTCGAAATCGTAGATTTTTGTTCGAAATGAAATAAATTTAAATTTGATGAGAAAATAAAATCGGGAAAAAATTAGGACAAAGCCGGGGAAAAACGGGGAAGTTAAAGGTTAAACACAATTTATAATCAGTCACTATTGATGGAGTAAATGCGTCGGTAAAATTATTTCCTATTATTGACGGTCGTGTTTCATTAACGATTTTAGTTTTTAACACAGTTTTTAAAATGGAAATGTGAAAACTAAAAATCTAAATTTGTTCAGAAAAGTGGCTTTTAGTATCATTAGGCTCGAAAAAGTAGCCAAAAAGTAACCTCTTATCAAAAAAGTACACTGAAAAAAAAATTTATTTGATTCAAATAACCGATTATTTGTCTATAATCAAATAAATATTTACTTGAATCAAATAAATTGTATTTGAATCAAATAAATTGTATTTGAATCAAATAAATTGTATTTGAATCAAATAAATTGTATTTGAATCAAATATTTCAGTATTTGAAGCGAATACTAATTAATTGATTCAAATAAAAATTATTTGATTCAAGTAAATATTTATTCGATTATAGACAAATAATCGGTTATTTGAATCAAATAAATTTTTTTTTCAGTGTAGCAAATGGTAGGTTTTAGTATGTAGAAGAGTGCGAACCCTAGGATATAAAACACAAATTTCCGTACCATCATCTAATGAGAATCTAATTAATTTCGCCTACGGAAGTGAAAACCTTAAATATATAGAAGTGTTAAATAGTTGATGAAGAGATCAAAATTGGAGGAAGGAACTCTAAAATTAGCAAAAGTGGAGGAGGGGAAAAAGGAGAGAGAGAGAGAGAGAGTGAGAGAGAGAGTTGGGGCTGTTTCTCATTTTTTTGCACAAGGGGGATGGGAAGGAGGAAGATATTAGGAACTACTTGGTATCTAGTACTTATAGTAGTTAGTATCTGCAGAGAGATAGTACCTGTATTGGATATAGCGAACTCTGTATTAAGTGCAGCTTCGAGACCACGAACATTGGATCGATCTCTCGCACAGTGACGTCACTACGAGCTATTCTCCTCACCCCACACTTCTGGCTGACGCTACCTATATACCCTCACTCGACCCAGTGTACTCTCTCTCGCTCTCTCTCTCTCTCTCTTCTCGGCCACCGACCCTATACATCGAGTCATACCAGAAATGCAGGGGAAGATACTATAACACCATTATAGTGCACAAATTCCATCATTTTCATCCCTTTTCCAAAGAACATTCAACAAAACTAAATTTTCACATTTCTTCCATCAGAAATATTATTTCGAAAATAATAAACTCTTACTAAAACGATTAGTAAATTTCTTGAAAAGTAATTTTTATAACATTCCGTAATTTTATATCTCATAAAATATAAAATTACTGCGAATATTATAAAATATAAATTACAAATATTATAAAATATAAATTACAAATATTATATATGATTGTAAATGATAAATGTTATAAAAGATTATAAATTATAAATGTTATAAAAGATTATAAATTATAAATGTTATAAACGATTATAAATTATAAATGTTATAAACGATTATAAATTATAAACATTATAAACGAGTATAAATTATAAATGTTATAAAAGATTATAAATTATAAATGTTATAAAAGATTATAAATTATAAATGTTATAAAAGATTAAAAATTACAAAATGTTCTACTAATAAATTATAAATTATAAATGTTCTACTAAAAAATTATAAATTATAAATCTTCTAAAAGATTGCAAATATTAGAAAACAACTTTATATATTCTATTACAAAAATGACTCCCCATGAAACTTATTAATCCTTTTAGTAAAAAAAAACATTATTATTATTATTATATTCGCCAGCAGTGTTTTTTATTATGATTTTTTATTCCACTTTTAGTAGTAGTAGATTTTATCGCAATTTTTTTATTACCCATATCTAACAAAATACAGAATATAATAAATATATTGCGAGTAAAGAGAATTTTGCATTTATTACTTTAAAGTGGATCTCTGAAGTTAGCGTCAACGCTAAGCGAAATTCTCTACCGAACCGAAAAAAAAATTGTAACTTATTAATTACGTTATTCAGTGTGTCATATATTTTCATAGTAAGAAAATAAATATAAGGCACGCGACTACTGACTAACATACCATCTTAATTAAGCAAACAAGCAAATTTTTAGAAAATTTAAAAAAAAAACTCGTGAATAAAAATAGCAAATCGTAATAAAATATTCAGTAGCACTGTATAAGAATATCAAGAAAAAATAAAGTTGACTACGAAAAAAAGTCTACAACCATATGTGACGCGATCTGAAGAAAGGGACCTTAGAAGCAAAAAATTATAGGTTATGTTTGAAATTTTTTAAACAAAAATACAAAAAAATTATCAGCCGTTAATGTGATTCATTAATGTTTAACTTTTCATTATAACTGAAATATTTAATAAACACTGGTTTTAATTTAAAAACAGTAAAAAGAAATTTTTAATCAACAAAAAAGTAACACTAACATAACCTTAAAGTGATTTGCTTCTAAGGTCCCTTTTTTCAGATCGTGTCACACATATATATATATATATATAAACAATTCGCCAAACGAAGATCAATCTAAAAACAAATAAATTTTACAGACTTTTTTCCCCCTCTCTATATATATACAGCAGACTAACGATAAAAATTAAGATATTCTTCTACTTTAATCGTAAACTTTCCATAATGCGCAGACTTTTTTCTCAAAAAAAAAAAAGTTCAAGTAAAAATTTTCCTCCTTTGTTTCTTTTATTACCTCTCTTTTATTACCCTCACCTCACCTATTTCTCTTTTCTCATTATCGATCACGCAAATAAGTTAAACTATCAATTTACAGTTGTAACTATATGTATACAGAAAGTTTACGTCCCATTTTATTTGTATACCTTTGAAAAAGTTTCGAATTTCGGAGAATTATTTTCACAAGAATTCATATATATATATAAATTTTATCGAAAACGTATAATAATTTCCTCAAATGTTATTATATATTATTCTCTTGTTTCAAAGTAAAGCACCGATCAATAACCATTTCCCGTGGACGTTAATAACGCAAATCACTGAACACGCAAACGCTCGCACACAATCTCAAAGATGTTTATAAAGATTTGTTTTATATATTCCTAAACCATTGTACGAATTAGGTATACATACACTATACGAGTTTATAAATAATACATTTTGAAGCATTGCATAATAATTCAACCGTTGCGCAGAGTGAAACTGCATTTCTTGTCATACTTTAGGCGCAATGTTCAAAAAAAGATTATCAAAACACAATAATATTTATACAAAAATAGTTACTTTCATAGTCGCATACAAAAATAATAAACTGCTTTACGATGTTAACGTTTGAAATCAGAATCAGGATGTGGATTATAGTCCAAAATATAATGATTTTTGTATCGAACTTGTTGAAGAGATTATAATTCAAGAGAATAATTCAGACAATATAAAGAATAATTTAAATACTAGTCTAGACAATAACTTATAGATATTAATTTGGGCCAAAAATTTAGCTAATCGTTTAGACAATAATTAAGCTGATAGTTTAGAGTGTTTAGACAATAGTTTAGACAATAGTTTAGAGAATAGTTTAGCTAATAATTTAGAGAATGGTTTAGCCAATAATTTAGAGAATGGTTTAGCCAATAATTCAGGGAATGGTTTGGCCAATAATTTAGGAAATAGTTTAGCCAATAATTTGTAGAATAGTTTAGTCAATAATTTAGAGAATAGTTAAGACAATAATTTGGAGAATAGTTAAGACAATAATGTAGAGAATAGTTAAGACAATAATGTAGAGCATAGTTAAGACAATAATTTGGAGAATAGTTAAGACAATAATGTAGAGAATGGTTAAGACAATAATTTAGATAATATATAGATAATAATAATTCAGATTACGATCTACATGATCTGGATTATGAACAAGATTTTGGATCACAATTTAGATCCACGTAGTGACCTAGATCAAGGTTTGGATTACGATCTTTACATGTTCTTCATCATCATCATCATTATCATTGAATATTTGGACTAAATGCTACTGGAAAGTTTCCTACAAGTTCACCTATAGAAACAAACCAACAAACACTGGACAAAAAGCTACAGAATCATCTGCTAAATTTCCAACCAGTTCACTGGTAGTTCCTACCAGTTATTCAAGTAAACAACAAACCAAAATGTTCAAATTTTGATAAAAGCAACCTATTAGAAATTAGTATGGCAAGAAAAATTATTAAAAAAATTAAGAAGTCGGAAAATTAAGAATTGAGAACTGAGAACTTAATTAAAACTTTCCAAAATCGGGACATGTGCAACAGTGTAACTCTCAACTAATGGATATTGCCTTCACTTCCAAGTACTAGCTTCTTCACCGCAAGTGCGGAATTGTTATCAAATGTCTTGCGTCTTTTATCGACTATGATCGTTAAGCTGTTGATGAAGCTGGGCAGATGCTATAATTACATGAAATTAGCCTAACGAGTTCACTTCCTAAACCGTGTGAGCTGAAGTGATCATTGCTTCGATTTACATAGCTGGCTAGACTCCAAACGTAATATGTCTCTAATTAACCAGCGATTATGATTTCTGTCTATAATTATCTTACCGGAATGTCATTCAATCGCGGAATTCATTACTGCATCCATAAATTCCAGTATGCAACAACATCCCTCTCTCTCTCAGTATAAAAATAAGTCTCACAATCTCAAAGCCAATAGTCACAATTACAATTCTTAAGCATAATTAATTACTTAATCAATAAAGAAATCAATAAATCAAGAATCAATAAATCAAGAATCAAGAATCAATAAATCAAGAATCAATAAAGTATGACATAAAATAATAATGATGTAAGAATGCTATCCACAGAATTTATTACTAAAAATGCTTGTGGATCAATTTTTGCTACAGAGGATGGAAGAATTTTATCGTCTAGAAAAACAAAGCAGAAAGAATTTGCAAAAGGGAAAAAGAATTAAAAAATTAATCAAACAGTATTTATAAAGGAAGAAGAATACATTTCAGCAATGAGCCACTCGAACTCCTATCGAATGCAATTTTTCTTGATTATGTAAATGCATTGGTTGATAACAGTTTAGAGTATGATTTGTCGATGGATTGCCTTTAATTGCAATGCGAATCAAGCTGATAATTCACTTGAAGAGACAAGAGAAACCATCCAGTGGATTATGTCGTTAACCAGTATGATTATCGTGGAAAGATAAGCGACATGCGCACAATGGTAATTAGATGACCCACCTATTCAAAGTGTGTCCTCGCAAATTCCAAAGTCCATTATTTAACGTATTCCGTACAAGCAATAAATTAATACTCCCTCTGCGTAACTCGATTAACCGCAATAACAAATTTTCCAAGAATCGCTATGGGGATTCATTCCTCTTTCTCTCTCTCTCCCTATTACTCCTCTCTCTCTCTCTCTCTCTCTCTCTCTCGCATCCCCTTTAATCGAAATGAAAATTCTCAATACGATTTTTCAAACACACTTATCGAATTCATGCGATCAAATTAAAGTACCAGACATTCAGTTGCGAAATAGTTGAAAGTAAATTAAATATCTTTTTACTTGAAACGAAATAACCATTTTAAACCGAGCATATAGATGGAAAAAGAGGTCAATAAAAGTGAATTAAGTGATGAATCATTGATTGAAATGGAACACAGAAATTCATTTCAGAATGTTTAAAATTACTAAAAGCATTAATCCTCCAGAAAAAAAAACACAAATATTTTTTCTTCTCTAAAGGGCAAATTATAAATAAATACCCCAAAAAGTAAAAAAAAAAAAAACCCAACTGTGAGACGAACGTCATATCTGACCTTTTCATTGTACTAGCATCCGTTTTGGATTCAGAAGTCCTGGGAATGGCAAAGAGGGATTCGGCCACATACATTAAAGTCACATGACACTATCCGGACAGTCATACTTCCGTCAACTGAAACGACCTCTGTAATAACCCCCAGGTCCAGTGTCGAGAGGAAATAATATCGCTTGCGGAATGGAATGTTAATTTTGTTCACGTTCCACTGATCACATTCAACAAGCGAATGATAAATAATTTTAATGAAAAAATTCTACAGTTTGGCAAAAAAAAAACACTTTTTTCCCCTCTCTGCAAATACAAACTAATTATATGCCTAAACAGTGCGCGAAAAGATTTTGCCAGGAGTAAATTTTGAAATACGCTAAATAACTTTTTCAGCTCTCTAAAAATGATTTCCCTACTGTGAATTCTAATCCAAATTCATGGCTCGAAGCAGTAAAAAATAAATAATAAATAAATAAATAATGAATAATAATAAATAAATAAAGCAGTTAAAAATACGGACTTTACGGACCAAAAATTAAAACATACGGACCAACTGACAAAAATAGAATCAGGCCGAATTAAATATAAGAGAACATTTTACATTAGACTAGAAACTCAATTTTTCATAAATATAAAACATGAAGAAATCGACAACGAAGTAATCGATTTCTTCATGTTTTATAATAATTAATATAAACTATATAAAAAAATAATTTATAATTATTAAAATCATCAATTCAATTATTATTTTTGAGAATTTTTATCTAAAATTCTTCTTTATATCGATTATTATTTTTACGAAGTTGAAGTTCACAACGTTTATCAACGAAAAAAATTTATCTAATGCATCCAAATATTATTTTTAATTTAACATTTAATTGTAAAATAATTATTATCAAAATATAAACATTAATCTTTTTTTTCTATAAATTTTTGGTCAATATTCCAGCGTCGATTTTAATTAATATATCAAGTGAATAATTTTTTTTCATTCATCAACGTTGTGGACTTCAACTTGGTTTATTTTTAATAATTTTCAAAAAAAGTTCTTTGACAATTTTCAAATTCATTTCTTTACAATATTTAATTATACGAAATTTCAATTATTAATTAAATTCTTTTATTAAATAAATATTAGAAAATAGAAACTTTTTCTCAAAAAAAATTAATTACAAAATTCAATTTTTATTAGAATTTTCTACTAGAATTCAATTCTTTAAATAAAAATAAAACGCAATTAAACAATTTATTGAAGAATTGAACGTTTCTTAAAATTCAATTCCATAAAAAATTGTTATCAACAAACTATCAAATACTTGAATTCTATTAACGAATTTTAATAAAATTTTTAAGAATAATTTTTAGAGAAATTCGATTAAAATTGTAATAAAAATAATTGAAATTCTGCAATGAATTTTATTTATTTATGAAAATAATTGAATTCTTGCGAAACATTTTATTAAAATTTTCCAAAATAATTAAATTCTTGTTAAAAATTAACAGGAATTTAATTATTTTTAAAAATTTTAGTAAAATTCTTCGCATAAATTAAAAATAACAAAATTTTTAGCTGATCTTTAATTACTTTCAGAAATTTATAAAAAATTTTTGCAAGAATTCAAAACTTTTTCGTAAAATAATAAAAATCTTTGAAGAGAACCAATTATTTTCAACAGTGTCAAAAAAATTTTTCGCAAGAATTTAATTATTTTAAACAATATTAGAATTTTAGCAGAAATTCAAACATTTTAAAAACTTTCGATAAAACTTTTTTGTTAGAAATTCAATTATTTTCAGGACAATTTTTAAAAAATTTCCAAAATTCAATTATTTTTTTATAATCTAAGATTTTAACTGAAATCTATTTTTAAATCAATGTTTATGAGAAAATTCTACCAGAATTAAATTATTTAAATACAAAAATAAATAATTTATTCAATAATTGAATGTTTTTTGGAATTCAATTCCTATTAAAAATTATATCAACAAATATTTAAACAATTAAATTCTTTGGACGAAATTTAATACAATTAAGAATTTTTTTGAGGAATTCGATTAAAATTCTATTAAAAATAATTTAATTTCTACAAATAAATTTTATTTTTTACGAAAATACTTCAATTCCTGTAAAATTTTATTAATTATGAAAATAGTTGAATGATTGCGAAGAAATTTATAAAAAAAAATTGTTATTAATGAAATTCTTATGTAATTTTTATTATTTTTGAAAATAATTAAAAGTTTTTGTAGAATTTTATTAAATTTTCTTTTTTAAATAATTAAATTCTTCTCGTAAATTTTATAAAAATAGTAGATATTAAACAATATTTACTTTTTGCGAAGAATATTATTACTTTTGAAAATAATTCAACTTTTGCAATGGATTTATGGATTTTATTAAAATTTTTGAAAATAATTGAATTTTATTACTTTAGAAAATAATTGTATTCGTGTGATTCGTTAATTATGAAATAAATTGAAATTTTTTAATGAATTTTAATAAAATTTTTCGAAATACTTCAATTTTGTTTTTACTTTTATTTATACAGATAATTGAAATGTTGACAATTTTTTTTTTGGTTTTTTTTAAATATATGAATTTCGGAGAAGAGTTTTAATATTTCTAAAGATGATTGAAATTTTGCCAATAATTAAAAAAATTTTTTGAACATTATTGAATTTTTGCAATCATTTGTAATTTCTCTAAAATTCTCCAAATTATATCGTATACAATTTACGATCTTTTTATCCTTTTTGAATGAAATTACGGACTTTACGGACATTTAAAAAAAAATGGACTTTTACGGACTTGAAGCAAAGTTACGGACTTTTTCAGGATTTACGGACCTACTTCGAGCCCTGCCAATTCGCTGTCAAAAATTAATTGACTCTACTCAAAAAATAGAAAACAATGCTTGTAGATTAGAAGAGAGGAAAAATTAGAAAGCAGTGTGAAAATATAATGTTGAGACACGAAAATCGAACCAGACGTTTTGAAATAAATTATGTAGCATACTTATACTGCAAATCGACACGAAAGACGAATATCCACGTTTTTTAAGGATTATATACCAGAAAAAAGTCGTATTTTCCAATTTCCTTTTCTTAATTCATGACAACCGAGATAGCACTTTCATATACCGACGTCTCTACACTGTATTCGACCTTCTGGACTATTTTCAAACCGCGTAAGATCGAGATTCCAGCAACAGAGTTTATCCATTATCTTTATGTGATGCATTTTCTGGATAAAAATTCACAACATCTGAATAAATAATGTTTATATCTGGATTCTATTCTTCTCCGAGTTTATACTATATATGACAATGATATACCTAATGGACAATATTACTCCTCGTATAATGTATCATCGTGCTCTTTTCACTTATTTATTATTTACCATTAACTTATTTACCATTTGCTTATTTGCCATTTGATTATTTGCCATTTATTTATCTTTTTTTCTTTACCATCTGTAAACTTAAAAGTATCAAATAGCAACGAATTGATACCAAAAACGTGGATCAAATAAAAAGTTGATTCAGATTTTTGGCAACAATTTGGTCCTTTTTGGCATCAGTTTGTAAAACTTTCAAGAGAAATTAACATTTAACATTAACATTTAACTTTTTTTGTATTTACCGCATTTATTCATTTACCATTTAGAATTTTAGTTATTTAAAAAAAAAGTTACATACTTGTTAAGCATCAGCAAACTGCACTCGTTACATATGAAACCGTAAATAGTTCATCTCCGCTTACCTGGAACAAACAGAAAACAATTTTCATTAAAATTATTTTTACTTCTATATGAAAACATCTATTTATGAATATTTTGAATAAACCCAGAAGGGAAGTACGAACCAACCAAATAATTATATTGCTATAGTTGATCAAATATTCATTTGGTCCATCAATAAAAAATTCCCAAACAACTAAATTCTTTCTCCTAAATTTATTAACCCAAAACTAGTTTAATAAAAAATAATTAAGCTAAGCGAAAGAAATATTTAAACAATCTTCCTTTCGATTAACCTGACGAAACAAAATAACATTCCAAAACCTCTTATTTTCTGGATATAATAATTACTCTCTAAAAGAAAACCAAAAGCTGCGACTTTTGTCCCCTTTGACAAAACGGAACCCATAAACCTCTTTGGTCAAAACTTATATATGTAAAGCACCCACTTTATAAGTCATTCTCGAAAGTCTGGAAGTCGTCTCATTTAAGGTTAAAATTTTGTTTCCTTTTTTTTGCAACTAAAAGCGATTAATCACAAACTGACGTTGACACTCGCGTGATACGCTTCTTTCCGGACCAAGTGCTTGAGTAAAACTTTTCCTCTAGACTTTAAGAGTTTTTCCTAAAGACCATTACCTCAAATAAACGTGAACACTCTATCAATAGTGAGACAGTTTCGAGATTAACCCAATTTTCATTTACATACCAAAAAAAAAAACTGAACAGTTAAAACTTTAGTAAAAGTACTATTTACTATTTCTATTGATGAAAGTCTTTTGCAAAATCTTTTCCAAATCGACAAGTCTATCTCTTTATTATTATCATCATTACAGTTTTTCTAAGGCTATCAAATCGCAACAATTTTGATACATTTTTTGTCTGAATGATAATGATTTTGATATCATTAGAAAAACTCGAATCATAAAATTCACAAAACCCAAACAAGAGAAATAATAAATTTATAAACAATACAAGAAGCATCTATAAAGAAAAGAAGATCATAAATAAAAGAAAAATACAAACGAGAACAGGAAACAAGAAAAATCCGTATCTAACAATACAATATGAGAAATAATAATAATACCACAGATTATGGAATATATATGTAACATCTAACAAGCAACATTTGCGATGATAAGGTAATTTATTTTTCATATATAATTAGTACTGTAGTACTAAATATCCATATCTTGTACCGAATGAAAACAATCGTGCATAATGGAAAATTTCCTATAGAATAAAATCTCTGGCAAGGTATTGTGTGTTAAAAATGTGAAACATTTTCTTTTACTCTATATAAATGTGTATAGAGTCAATATACAACTGCCACATGAGTTGCAATATAAGGGTTAATAGAATTTTCCCCTTGGATAGAGAGTATTTATACATATATATCTATATGTATATATGCGAGCACTATAGTAGTGGCGGTTTTCTCATCACTTGTCCCTATATACCCATCGTCGTTATACCAGTAAAATTGATATACGTTTTGCCCAGAGATTGGCTTCACTGTTATTTACTTCGTTACTTTCAAAACCTGTTATGATTTACTCGAAACCGATGGTAATGGATATCCCTAAAATTCAAAAAGCAAAAAAAAAAAAACAAAACATAACAGAAAAAAGAAACTCCACTTAGCAACATGACCACAAAATAAACTCACTTTTCGCAACCATCTGCGGATGATGTTGTTAATAATGATAAAACAACCATTCTTCATTCGCTGTCGGGAATAAAATTATATTTCGCATCATACTGATTTTGCAAAAAATCAGTAACCCTTTTTCTCCACGATAATTTCCAACTAGTCTAAACTCTAAAAATATCCACATTAAAAACCACAATCATCAGTTTTTCTTCACAAAAGGCTCCTGAAGTTGGCATCGATGCACAGCATCGAAAAGTAGTTTTCCTTATTTTTAATAAAAAAAATTTTACTAATTTTACTCCTTTTATTCACCAAAGAATTAAACAACTAACTAATTAAACTAACTAACTAATTTTACTCCTTTTATTCACCAAAGAATTAAACAACTATTTAAAAGAATTTTTTTAACTTAAAACTTTGGAAAAAATTAAGTGATTTTTTTGGTTTTGTACAAAAAAAGTATTTTTCGATGCTGAGCATCGATGGCAACTATTCAGGAACCTTTCACAAAAACAAATTTTTTTTTCGCAAACATGGGTTTATAATTTTTAATTGCCCAGTATCAGTGACGTGTACATACATCTACTTCGCATATATACAGAAAGAGAGAGAGAGAGAGAGAGAGAGAGAGAGAGAGAGAGAGAGAGAGAGAGATTGGTGACGTGAGAACGCATAATAAAATAATTGTTTCATATTTTCACACGCAACAATGATTCATTACAAAATCATCTTGGGAAAAAAGAGAGTACACATAATTTTGCGCAAAACAAAGGTTTGTTACAGATAATTGCAATTCAAGAGGTGAAATATATATCGGAAACGATAACACGGTTGTTCATTACACACAGGGGAATATAGATCTCGTTAGATCGTCAATTTTTTTCTCTCCTTTTTTAATAAAGCATCTCATAAATAAACAATATATAGTTTTCCGTTCAATTTTTTATGCACGAACAGAAAGTTGAATAGTTTTTTTTTCTAAACTATCCACGTCGGAAAAATATTGCGTATCGTTTACCATGAATGCAGGCCTCGGAACGACTTTTAACAAACAATAAAAGTCGCTTTAGTCGATTAAAAATAGAAAAAAAGTCGATTATTTAATTCAGTGCTGGCACAAAAATTCTAATTAATCAAAAATTGTATAATTTTGTTAAATAAATATTCAAATACTTCTCACTTTTTTATTCACAAGAAATAAAATTTTTTAAATTTCAACTTTTCAAATTTAATAATTTCTAACAATTAAAACTATAACCCTTTTATAAATTTACTTCCTTTCTACAGTTTTGAACTAAACTTTATCTCTAAATCAATTATCTCTATGAATTTTTAATAATTTTTTGCAATTTCTTCCAAAATTCTATTATTTAAATGAAGAAATCAAATTTTTTATAATAATTTAAACCGTTCATTTTTCTATTTAAAGATATTAATTAAGGAAGAACATTTTCAAAAAAATTTTTAAAAAGAAATTCGTAAAAATTAACTTTTTAAAAATATTTCTAAATGATTTATTAAAAATACAAAAAGTTTTACGATTAAATAGAATTAAAAAGTGTCTAAAAAATTGAAATTTGGTCAAATCTTTTCAAAGCTGATTTAAATTTAGTAAAACATTTAAAAAATAATTCAAAATTTGTCAAAATCTTAGGAAAAAAAAATTATTTTTTTTAAATATAAAAAAACTAATGAAATTTTTCAAAGAATTTTAATTACAAATAAGTTATTTCTGAAAAATTATAAAGTAGTGCTGTATAAAAAATTCAATTTTTTATAATAATTTAAACCTTACATTTTTCTATTTAAAGATATAATTTAAGGTAGAACATTTTCAAAAATTTTAATATAGAAATAGTTCTAAATAATTTATTGAAAATACAAAAAAGTTTTACAACGAAATACAATTTAAAAATGTCTAAAAAACTAAAATTTGGTCAAGTCTTTTCAAAAACGAATTTAAATTTAGTAAAATATTTAAAAAATAATTCCAAATTTGCCAAAAGCTTTTGAAAAATAATTAAATTTATTAAAAATATGAAAAAAATCCAATTTTTCAAAAAATTGTAATTATAAATAAATTATTTCTGAAAAACTCTAAAGTAGTAAATTTAAAAAAAAATTTATTTACTTTATTCGAAGGTAATTGAATCTTAAAAAATTGTAATAAAACAATTGTAAGAATTAATTTTTTATAAATATTGTAATGTATAATTTTTCAAAAATAATTGAAGAATTTTTGTATAATTTAAAACAAAATTGTTTTCAAGAATTTTTAATTGAAAATTTGGAATATATGATTATTTTCTCCAAAATGTTGAAAATAATTTTGAACAATTTTAATTTTATTATTTTGTGTATGAATCTTAATTTTCGGAAATATTGAAAATAATTGAATTTAAAAAAATTAGAACGTAATACTTCAGAGAATTATTCTTTTCTAAACTATTTTAATATTATTTTTAAAAACTATTTTTCATTCATTTTCATTTTTATTTGAATTTACACTTGAAGATTATTTATTATAATTTTTGATAATTTAATATTATTTCAAAAATTTTCACTTAAAACTCTTTAAAAGTTGATTTTCAAAAATTGGAATAAAACACTTGAAAAAAATGATTTAGTTTTAATTAAATTTTACAGAATTTTAATTATTGAAAATCTTTTTAATTATAATGTATTGAAACATTTTATTAGAAAATTGATTGAAAAATAAAGTTCCAAAAGTTTGTCTATAACAAGTTATACTTTGCACGGTATAAAAATCGAAATAAGTTGCATTTTACACAAAAAATAATGAGGCTGAAGTCCACAACGTTTTTAAAAACGAAGTTGAAGTCCACAACGTTTATCAACAAAAAAAATTTTTTTATTGCATTAAAATATTATTTATAATTTAATATTTTATTTTTCATCAATTATTACCAAAAAAACATAAACATCAATCTTTTTGTTTAAATATTTTTGTGTCAATATTAATGCAATGTTTTTACGTCAGTGCGAAGTCCTCAACGTTTATGATCAACGATTGAAAGAAAAAAATTATTTTCTTACTAGAAAGAATAAAAATGTTTTGTTTGGAAATATTTTGTTTGTAAATCATTATTCAAAAAATGAAACGTATTATTTTATTTACTAAAAGTAAAATTTATAAAAATTTGCTTGAAAAATATTTTTCTTCAGAAATCGTTGATTATAAACGTTGTGAACTTCACCAACGTATGTTTTTAATTAATTTTTCATTGTAAATGATGTTATTTTTTGATAATTAAATCCTTGGTAACAACTGATTTCTTAAAAATTAAGGCAAATGAAAATTAGAGCACGGTAAATCGTTAGGTATTAAAAATTTAAAATAACACCAAAAAGTATTAAAATAATCCAATTTAGTGTTATTTTAATCAATTTTGGTGTTATTTTAATACCTAACGATTTACCGTGAGATGAATTTTATTTGAAAAAAAACTCTTTTTTGATTTTTCGTTTTTAAAATGCGTTGCGGACGTCAACTTCGTCCAAAAATATTGTATTTTGGCGCAAAATTTGGAAGAAGAGTCGAAAAAGTCGCAATTTTTTTTAATAAAAGTCGATAAAAGTTGGATTATTTGAAAATAGTGGGAAAAAGTCGAAAAAGTTATAATAACCGAGGCCTGTAAATGGTAAAATTTACCAAACATATTTATTAATTTATTAAATAACCCCTTAATTGCCGATAGCAAAGACTGACAAATCTTTGTCAAATCTTTGCCATGGCAGTTAATGGGTTGAGAGCCTAAAGTTCTGAACGTTCAGATGAACGAAATTTATTTATTTCTTCTAAAAATTCAATTTTTAAAGCTATTATTTTGCGTTAATACCCAAAAAAATTAATAACTGAGTGTCTAAACGTAACTTTTTGGTTTTTAAATTTTTTTATGATTAGTAATTTAGTAAAATGTCTTGAATAAAAAATATTTCGTTCATTTGAACGTTCAAAATTTGAGGATCATAATGGGTTAACATACTTTAGGAATAACGAAACGAATACTTTTCGATGAAAATAGTAACTAATCGCACCTAAATCCTGGTTTTCTATCATCTTCTGTTTAATAAAATAAGATGCACGAAAAGCATCAATTATGGAATTTAAATGCAAAGAGATAAATTTAAAGTTATGGAACAATTGCGAGATGGTGCAGAGTGAGAGAGAGAGAGATGTTATATTCCTGTATATCTATATTGCAAGCTCGATGCATTCGGGTGCTTTACGTGAAAGCCATTAGCAAGTGCGTTCGGTGTTTCCTTAATAAGGCGCTCAGGATGCGTCCCTCGTTCTCCTAATAGTCTAATAGATCGCAGTCTGGCGCGGTTCCAGATTCCCCGTTTGTTCCTTTCTTGGTTTTCTCGCAAGTGGTACGAATTTAGTACCTGAGGAAAGTACTCGACGCTCGAAGGCACTCAAAAGGATGGTTCGACAATTCAACTTCTTTGCTAATTGCCAACATTCATCGACGATGACAAATTTTAAATCCGTTTCCGAACGCTCTATTTTCCATCTTCACTCTCCTCATTGTTCCAATCGCTTTTCCTCGTCTCTCTCTCTCTAACTCTCTTTCTCTCTATATATATATATACATACGCCTATATCCATAGAATCACGCTCTAATTCATCAGGCAATTCTCCTGAATTCCGATCAAAGGGAATCTAAATCGTCCTCTGGATTACAAGACTATAATACAGTGTCTAAGCCCTCTGACAATGAGCATATCATAGATTTCAGGAAATTTAACCTCCTGAACAATCGATCAAAAATGAATCTAAAAGGGAATATTAATAGAACCGCACTGTTCGAAAACTATTCATTTTTCACCGAAGCACAAACGGTTTATTAATGACTAGAAGTGTATCAGTGCTTTTCGATCTAAATCGTCTCTTCTCCTAATTAATTCCTCCACCAATTGAATAATAAAAATTTTACTCATCGTAAAATTATAAAATTACCAGAAAACAAAATTAATAAAATCATTACTATTTACTTTAATCCGCATATAGTACAAAACAATACGGATTTTTAATTTTAAGTACACCTTTTTTTGCGAAAATCGAAACGAAAATTGCTCTATACTAATTTAATAGACAATTTTTAAATCCACCATATCATATACATATACACCCAAAATTCATTGATTTTAATTTTTTAAGAGAGTTTAATTTCTAAATAAACGAAAACAATATCACAACCGCACTCTCGTGTTTTATTGTTCGAGCACTTATTGATGGGATAGAAATCTATTAACCTGAAAAAGACAAGTTTATATTCGATATTGAAGATTCAATCTGTAATATAATGGCTCTCGACAGTAACAACGTTTACATTCAGATTGCTTGATAAACTGTTGAAACTCTGCAAAAGTAAAATCGATCTCCATTTTAGTAACACATGTATCGTTCTACGTATATATAGTTGCGAAAAGATATATACAGGCAATACATCGTCAAGTTTTTGTATTAAAAAAATCCCTCTCACTTATATCACGTGCAAAAAATTTCCTTCTACTTTGCTTTTTTATTTCAAAAATAATTTATCCCTTATATTTCTCTAATAAAAGAAACTATACGTCAGAGCGTTATTTTTCGGTGGAAAAAAAGCAAATGTCAAGAACAATTTCGGAGAAAAAGTATCAATTTCGACTAAAATAATCAACGCAATACCAAATATTACCACGATTTCTGATTTGGAATCTGATATTAATGCCTCAAAGTAACACAAAGCTAACCATACCTATGGATACTATTAAATTGTAACGGAGGACAAATATTTGTATCATCAGATCCAAAAGTTATATTAATTAATAGACCCAATTTGGAATATCAATTTTCTTCACTCGAAGAAATTAGCGAACGAGAAATTAAAGTCATTTGGAATCGGAATATTAATTATAAACACGCGGAAGCAAAAGATTTATAAGTTTGCTAGAGGGTAAATATATCGATAACACACACACACCTATATATACAATTAATTCAAATTCCATGAAACATGATTAGCTTTGGGTTAATTATATCGAGTCTTAATTACGTCTCTATTGTACTGTCTGTAATGATACACATATAATGCACGTCTTCATTTCGCGCCAAGTACATCTGTGCCAGACAACTTCATGAAGCATAAATGTCACTGCATCAAGTTAAGCCGATTACGTGTCACTACTCTAATGAACTTTAAGAACCAAGTAAATATTTCCCATTAGAGAAAATACCGGTTATTTAAAACGGAAAATTAAAAAAAAAGGGAAATTAAAAGCAATATTGTATTTAAAATGCAATATTGTATTCAAACTTTAATATTCTATTAAAAACTCAATATTGTATTAAAAATTCAATATTGCATTAAAAATTCAATATTGCAAGGGCTCGAAGCAGTGAAAGTATTTAAAAATACGGACTTTACGGACAAAAAATTGAAAATTAGGGACCAACTGACAAAAATAGAATCAGGCCGAATTAAAAATAAGAGAACATTTTACTTTAAACAAGAAACTCAATTTTTAATAACTATAAAACATGAAGAAATCGATAACGAAGTAATCGATTTCTTCATGTTTTATAATAATTAATATTAATTAAAAATAATAATTCATAACAATTAAAATCATCAATTCAATTATTATTTTTGAGAATTTTTATCTAAAATTTTTCTTTATATCGATTATTAATTTTACGAAGTTGAAGTTCACAACGTTTATCAACGAAAAAAATTTATGTAATGCATCCAAATATTATTTTTAATTTAACATTTAATTGTAAAATAATTATTATCAAAATATAAACATTAATCTTTTTTTTCTGTAATTTTTTTGTCAATATTTCAGCGTCGATTTTAATTAATATATCAAATGAAATCGATAACGAAGTCATCGATTTCTTCATGTTTTATAATAATTAATATTAATTAAAAATAATTTATAACAATTTTAAAATCATCAATTCAATTATTATTTTTCAGAATTTTTATCTGAAAGTCTTTTTTATATCGCTTATTTTTAATAATTTTCAAAAAAGTTCTTCGACATTTTTCAAATTCATTTCTTTACAATATTTAATTATACGAAATTTCAATTATTAGTTAAATTCTTTTATTAAATAAAATATTAGAAAATAGAAACTTTTGCTCAAAAAAATTAATTACAAAATTCAATTTTTATTAGAATATTCTACTAGAATTCAATTATTTAAATAAAAATAAAACGCAATTAAACAATTTATTGAAGAATTGAAAGTTTCTTAAAATTCAATTCCATAAAAAATTGTTATCAACAAATTATCAAACACTTGAATTCTATTAACGAATTTTAATAAAATTTTTAAGAATAATTTTGAGAGAAATTCGATTAAAATTGTAATAAAAATAATTGAAATTCTGCATTGAATTTTATTATTTATGAAAATAATTGAACTCTTGAGAAACATTTTATTAAAATTTTCAAAAATTAATAAATTCTTGTAAACAATTAACAGGAATTCAATTATTTTTAAAAATTTTAATAAAATTCTTCGCATAAATTAAAAATAACAAAATTTTTAGCTGATCTTTAATTACTTTCAGAAATTTATAAAAAATTTTTGCAAGAATTCAAAACTTTTTCGTAAAATAAAAAAAATCTTTGCAGGAAATCAATTATTTTCAACAGTGTTAAAAAAATTCTTCGCAAGAATTTAATTATTTTAAAAAATATTAGAATTTTAGCAGAAGTTTAAACATTTTAAAAACTTTTAACAAAACTTTTTTTTTAGAAATTTAATTATTTTTAAGACAATTTTTAAAAAATTTCCAAAATTAAATTATTTGTTTATAATTTAAGATTTTAACTGAAATCTATTTTTAAATAAATGTTTATGAGAAAGTTCTACCAGAATTCAATTATTTAAAGACAAAAAAATAATTTATTGAATAATTAAATGTTTCTTGGAATTCAATTCCTATTAAAAATGTCAACAACAAATTTTTAAACAATTAAATTCTTTGGACGAATTTTAATACAATTTTTAAGAATTTTTCCGAGGAATTCGATTAAAATTCTATGAAAAATAATTTAATTTCTACAAATGAATTTTATTTTTTACGAAAATACTTCAATTCCTGTAAAATTTTATTAATTATGAAAATAGTTGAATGATTGCGAAGAAGTTTATAAAAAAAATTGTTATTAATGAAATTCTACGTTGGTAAAGTTCGCAACGTTTATGATCAACGATTGGAAAAAAAATTATTTTCCTACTAAATAGAATAAAAATTTTTGTTCACAAATATTTTCTTTTTGTAAATCTTTATTCAAAAAATTAAACAAACTATTTTCTGTACAAAAATTTGCTTAAAAAAATATTTTTCTTCAGAAATCGTTGACTATAAACGTTGTGAACTTCAGCAACTTGAAATTCTGATGTAATTTTTATTATTTTTTAAAATAATTAAAAGTTTTTGTAGAATTTTATTAAATTTTCTTTTTTAAATAATTAAATTCTTCTGGTAAATTTTATAAAAATAGTATAGATATTGAACACTATATTTAATTTTTGCGAAGAATATTATTACTTTTGAAAATAATTCAACTTTTGCAATGAATTTTATTAAAATTTTTGAAAATACTTGAATTTTGTTACTTTAGAAAATAATTGAATTCGTGAGATTCTTTAATTATGAACAAAATTGAAATTTTTTAATGAATTTTAATAAAATTTTTCGAAATACTTCAATTTTGTTTTTACTTTTATTTATACAGATAATTGAAATGTTGACAATTTTTTTTTGTTCTTTTTTTTAAATATATGAATTTCAGAGAAGAGTTTTAATATTTCTAAAGATAATTGCAAATTTTCCGAGAATTAAAAAAATTTTTTGAACATTATTGAATTTTTGCAATCAATTGTTATTTTCTCTAAAAATCTCCAAATTATATCGTACAATTAGAATTAGAATTAGAATTGGAATTAGAATTTCTTCATTTTGTCTTAGGAAATTTACGAACTTTTCATCCTTTTTGAATGAAATTATGGATTTTACGGACATTTTAAAAAAAAACGGACTTTCACGGACTTGAAGCAAAGTTACGGACTTTTTCAGGATTAACGGACCTACTTCGAGCCCTGAATATTGTATTAAAAATTCAATTGTGTATTAAAAATTCAATTGTGTATTAAAAATTCAATTGTGTATTAAAAATTCAATTGTGTATGAGAAAATTCAATTGTGTAGAGAAAATTCAATTGTGTAGGGAAAATTCAATTTAAAGTATAATATATAAAGCAAACTTTTAATTATAAATTTAAATTCTCTTTTTCTAAATACTTTATCTCATTCGCACTTTTGATCCAAGTTTCGTTGTTTCTGTCACCCTTTAGTTTTCTAGTGAATAGCAAGAGAGAAAGCTTGCACAACGATGAAATAGAATGCAGGAGTAAAAGCACCAAATGTCTTTGTTTGCTCGAGTGAAGCAGCAAACGTGAGGACAGATTGCATACGATACGAGTCCCTCTATTCTCTCTCTCTCTCTCTCTCTCTCTTTCACTACTGCTTCAAAACATTCTCAGTTTCTCGATATATACACTCACTTTTTGACATAAAACTTGCACGATATCACTCGCACGCATCAAGATATATATATACGCGTTACCTATTCACGCGCAAATATATATATACGAATGTGTTCTTCAACTTCCGCTTTACTCTCTTTTCTTCAATAATTCGCCTCTCCCTCTCTCTCTCTCGAAAAGCCTGGCGCACTCAACAATTCCACGTATTTAAATAGAGTCTTGATTATAAACTTTTGTTCAAGTAAAGATAGTATCGTGATTACGATACTAGACAATGATGTCGAGTTATTAACAACACACTCAATGCGAGATTTCTCTCTCCTGCATATTATAGTCATTTGTTTTGTTTATACATTATATGTTCACAGCTTTCACGGTTATGCTCGAGCTCACGAGTGTTTTTATTTCCAGGGGAGATTTTACTTACACGGATGAATGAATCGGAATACTTTCAAGAGAGGAATAGAAGCTATTTTATATTGATTATCGTGCCAAGATTTTTTCTCCCCGCACTATATATCAAAGAAAAATATTCCAGAAAGAGAGAGAGAGAGAGAGAGAGAGAGAGAGAGAGAGAAAGAGAGAGAGAGAGAGAGAAATAACTCACCAACGAAAAGAAATAGAGATAATAGTTTAAATTATAACGATATTATCATAAGTGTTGATATCATCGTTATTCCTCTATAGTCATAAACTTCTTTACAACTTTCTTTTAAATCAACTGTGCGCGCAGAGAACCTTTAAGTGAATTTGCAATTTTAGTTTTATTCAAAAGGATTTGAAGGTAAAAAAAATATCCATATACCGAAAGAGGAAGAACCTTTCACATAAAATTTGATGGTTTATTTAGATATTTTCCAAACTATTTCCATCTCTCTCTCTCTCTCTCTATCTCCTCGCGGGAGAAAGAAGATGCTCCACAAGATGTGAAGCTCATTTACAAGTTTACGAAAAACCTATACATAGATGAAAAGCGAAATTCCAACCTTCAAGATGGTTTTTCGAAAAAAAAAAAAATAGTGACAACACGATGAAATCTTGAATCCATGGCACCTGCATTTTCCGCTAGAAAACATGCAGGACAGATGTCAAAATAAAGTAGCAACTTTGCTGAATAAAGTGCAAATATCTTCCTATGATAATTTTTTCACATACACTCGACATACACAACATATTTCCTCATATTTACCAAATTTATAGAAAGCACATGTCAATATCAAAAAAAAAATTCTACATTTGAATTTATTCTACCAGATTCATCTGTCATATATATATATATATATATATATATATATGTATATATATTCCTACGATTTCAAATTTTTATATTTATGTATTTGACGTCTCGCAAAAAAAAATTTTTTCTCGAAATTTAAAATTACCATACGCGCGCCACAAATGCCACAAAACTGGTGCACATTTTTCTGCGCGGAAATGTTGGGTTGGGTGTCGATAAAGCGATGTATGCGAGTGCATTGTGTTTTGCGATTTGTAGAGAACATTTCGAATATATATATATATATATATATATATATAGAGAGAGGTACTAACTAGTGAAGCCATAGGGTTCACCAAACTGAGTTTTGGTCAAATCGTAAAATCCAATGGAATTCAGACATTTCATCTCTATATACACACATCACTTCCAAAAACTATATTGAACCGCATTACGACTAGACAATGACTATTTTGAGAGAACATAAAATTTTCAAATCAAATGAATAATGGGTGGAATTTTCTGAAAGTGACATTTTTGATGTCTCGATTATAATTTTACAAAATCTACTCTTTAATAATTATTATCAATTTCCATAGTGAAAATTTAGCACTTATTTATCATTTTTAAAAGAAAATTAAATAATTTTATTCAACTTAATTTACGTCATAACTAAATTACTTTCATCTCCGAAGCCTTTTTAACATGTCTCCAATAGGACTTCTACAATAAAATTAAATTTTCATTTTTTTTATTCTTAGAAATTTTTTATATTGTCAGAAAGTACAATGTTTTTTCTATCATTATGTGCATTTTAAAAATTTGTAGACCTCACTTTTATTTTTGATAAAAATGTTTCAACTATGTCTTCAGTTTTAGGTTAAAATTACTTTACAATGATTACTGACATTTTATACTTAAAAAATATCTTAAACAAAATTTTAATGCACATTAAAGTAAAGCTGAGAATCTGACGTTAAATTTTCCAATATTTTATCTACAAAAAAGAGAAAAATTGTTGCTGTTATAAATAATCGAAATTTACATTTTGCTCGGAGTAAAAATTGAATTTCATCTCCGAAGCCTTCCTTTTTAATAAATAACTGAATGTAGAAGTAAATTTAACGGAATATTTCGATGGTAGTATAAAATAAGGGTGTGAGATTTGTATGTTTTACTAAAAAATATATTTTAATTGTGCCCTAATGTATACAAATATGAAAGAAAATTTATTTTTCATCTCCGAAGCTTTTCATCTCCAAAGCCTTTTCCTCTAAATATGCTAGTTTTTCTTTTGTTTTTAGTATTTCCCTGCATTGCTTTGAAAAAATTACCCCAAATTACCATTAAACCAAATACTTTAAATACATTTATATTTTCATCTAATTGAATATATTTGGTATTAAAATATACAAATTATTAATTTTTAAGCAGTGTAATTTTATTTTCGATTTCGTGAACGCGATATTGGCGTGAATTTTTAATAGAAAAGCTCGCCAATTAAATAAAATTAATTTAATGGAGCAACAATAATATTTTTCAAATGAAACAAACTTTAATATTTTTAAGAATTAATTTTGCGCAACCTAAAAATCTTACTCTTGAGTATGAAATTAAGTAGTTTTAATAGAAAAAACCATATAATTGAAGAAAAAAATTAATTGAAGAACTGAAATTTACAAGTGTCACTTTCAGAAAATTCACCCATAATATAGAAGACGCAGTATTTTTACTGCCTTTTACCAAAAAAAAAAAGAAATTACAAGTTTAAGAAAATAAAATCACGAAAATTTGAATCAATGATTACTGAACAGAAGAGCAATGAGATAAAGATGGAAAATTTTTGCCCACCAATTTTACGCATACACATTGCAAGCCGATTGAAGACTGATCTTAAATTAAGATTTTGCATTTTACTGCGAATTGGATAATAAAGTAAAAGAGAAACTAAACATGAAAATCAATCCAAAATTCGTCTATAGTCGATATAGAGTGGCCAATAAGTTTCATGTGCGAGATTTTTATCTTCTATAAGGAAAAAATAAGTTTAGAGCAAGAGCGCAATAAAGTGAACAAATTCATGAAACGTGAAACACTTCTTACATAATCAAATCAAAGATCTATAAAATTCTCCTTCTCTATATTATCGAAAGTGGACTGGCTTTCAAATTGATTAGAATCTGTATAAATTGTAACAAGTACATTATTCAATGTTCCACATTCCGGAAAAAAAAGTACATGCGACGATTTTGTAATCCACCAATACACATTAACGTCCAATTCAATCATAAACACACTTTTTTCGCACATAAATTCATCGAATTAAACTCTAAATGCTAAATTCTAAATTCTAAATGCTAAATTCAAAATACTAAATTCTAAATTCTAAATTCTAAATTCTAAATTCTAAATTCTAAATTCTAAATTCTAAATTCTAAATTCTAAATTCTAAATTCTAAATTCTAAATTCTAAATTCTAAATTCTAAATTCTAAATTCTAAATTCTAAATTCTAAATTCTAAATTCTAAATTCTAAATTCTAAATTCTAAATTCTAAATTCTAAATTCTAGATTCTAGATTCCAAATTCGAGATTCTAAATTTTAAATTCTGGATTGTTCCATAAATTTTCTTCCAATACTCCCTTTTTTTCATCATTATTAATCACTTTAGAAAATTGTCCAGAAAATTAAAAACTTTTAAGTGTCTTCAACCACTACTGCACACTACTGCGAATCCAACACATCGAAAATTTACATAAAGCTGCAAAGTTTTCAAAGAGGTTCTTGAAAGATAGCAAAAAAAAAGAAGGGAAAATTTAAAATTCACAATTTAAGTTCTTCATCACAACAAGAACTCTATAATTTACCTAACTGAACTTCATAAACTCTGTATGCTACAAAAAAAGGGAAAAATTTTAGATATAGAACCGAAACACACATTAAAATAACAACAAATTTTTCTTTTCTTAATAGCAGCAATATAATTGTTTTCTTCCCAGGGTTGCTACAAATATTTAATTTTATTTTTCCCTGATTTCCAGACGAAATTCTCACTTTTTCCCTGACCATAAAAAATATTCTGATTCACTCTAAGAATTATTACATACTCAAAAAAATGTTCTATTAAATTTATTTACAAATTTCATTAATTGTAAAATTATTCAAAAACATCAATAACTGAATTTTAAAATAAGTATTTAATTATTACTTTTCCAGAGGAATTAAAATTCATCTGACTTTTCCCTGACTAATTTTACTTTCCCTGACTTCTCTTATAATAGCAGCAATATAATTGCCACCTCGAATCACTTTATATAAACACAAGAACAATATATATGTATATACGCTATAAAATGCACGCTTGCAAAAAAAAAATTACTCTCTATTATTATTTTTACTCCCCATTAAATAGTGATCCAAAGGCAAAATTATGTGTACTCAATTTTTGTGTGTGTAAAAACTAAAGAATCAAAATATTTCAACAGTCTCCTATTTCGTTCAACACTTTGTGAAAAAGAATTTACTCGAGCGATATTTCCACTAAAAGAGAAGTGTTAGCAAAAAGGTTTTACCCCGCGTGCACGTATATAAAACTCGCGCACAGAACGTAAACACTGAAAAACCTTAAAATGAAGTAAACATTCTACTGAAAATACCTTTAACGCTAGTAATTATATTTTTTCCCCCCCATAAAATCTAGCTTTTACAGAGGGGAAAAATGCACATCAAAGACATCAGCAAATACAACGAAAATATATGCTTCTTTGAAAATACATATATATTAATTACACCAGAAAAAAAAGAAAAACAAAATATGATAAAATTGAAGTAAAAACCTAACAAAGTAAACCTGACAAAATAAAACTAAAGAAAGCAAAGAAAAGCAAAACAAATAAACGCTAAGCAAAACAAAACTAAGTAAAGAAAATCAAAACAAATAAACGCTAAGCAAAACAAAACTAAGCAAAGAAAATCAAAACAAATAAACGCTAAGCAAAACAAAACTAAGCAAAGAAAATCAAAACAAATAAACGCTAAGCAAAACAAAACTAAGCAAAGAAAAGCTAAGCAAAACAAAACTAAGCAAAGCAAAGAAAAGCAAAACAAAACTGAGCAAAACAAAGAAAAACAAAGCAAAGCAAAGAAAAGCTAAGCAATGAAAAGTAAAGAAAAGCACAGAAAAGGAAAACAAAATAAAACTAAGCAAAACTAAACTAATAAAATAAAAAGCAGTGAACGAAAACAAAATCAAAATATTTGTTTTCATGAAGATAATAACAGAGGGAAAATAATTGTTAAAAATGAAATACCGAAGCTGTTAAAAAACGGGGAGAGAAAGAGGGTAAAGTTTTCAATGGCAAAGCGATTGAGCCATGTCCAAAGGAGAGCACATCCCGAAAACATAAGATTGGAAAACTAAGAACTTGGAGAAAACTTCTTTTGGAATCATGCCAGGAGCGATTGTCGGAAATTTACAACGATTCTGATCCTGGAGTCCAAAACCTTTTCACGAGACAAAATAGCGACTAGAAAGAGAAGAAGAGAGGAAGGGGGGGGGGCAGAGAAAGAGGAGCAATTCAAACAGATGAATACAGTCACGTAGAACTCCTCAAGATGATTTTGAATTTTTTCCAAACACAAATTTCTAAAAAAAAAAAAAGAAAAAAATCACCTCACAATTACCAATTTTGCATATTGATCTGAGTTATTTTAATTGATCTAGCATTTGGTACTTGTGAGGTGATTTTTTTCAAATAATTTATTTGTGCGACCAGCAATTTTTCCAATGCCATATATATATTAATCCCCTCTCTCTCTCTCTCATCTCTTTCACGTTGAAATATTTTTATTCCCAATTTCACGCTCGCGAATTTAACCAGAATCTTATTAAACTCCGGATATCATATGCGCACGTGAAAACAATTTCTCTCTATTGCTAATAAAGAAGTTGAATTTTAAATTTCCTTTTCGGTGACGATAAAAAACGAATCGTCACAGCCGTCGTCGTCGTCGTTGCCGTCCATAAAACGTAAAATTTACTATTCAAAAAAAAAGAAAAAAGAATTCAGAGGAAATTTTTCAAGAGAAACAGAAGATACAACATTCTTTTTCAACCCTTAAAAATTAGATTATGTAAATAAATTACGCGAATAAACACAATATAAAGTATAAATTTGATATTTCAATTAGCTTAAGGTTGATCGTTTGAGGTTCCAGACATGAAAGGGATAGAATGAAATGTAAACAAAAATAACTGCATTGCTGGCGGCAGTCTAGGTACACACACACACATATATACAGACATACAGAGACGAAAGTACAATTTTCAATGAGTTACGCTTTTTTGCAAGCAGATTTGACAGTCCTATTGTTTCACCTCGAATTTTGGTCGCGTATATTGACAATGTGTCACATTCAAAGTTCGAGGAGATACAAATATGTCAAAAAAATTGTGCGATATACTAAAAAACTTGTTTCGTTGCTGAGAAACTCGTTATTGATACGTGTTGTTCAACTTCTCTCTACATATACTCTATCTCTCCCTCTCTATACATATAGAACAGTAAACACTATTTGCATACAAAAAACTTCAACTTTTTCGAATTACTTTTTCGCATCGATGAATTATATCCATGCACTCAGATTACATATATTTCATTTTTAAAAAAAAATGTTTTAATTGAAAGCATAAGATTCTTATTTTTATTTCAAAAACCTAGTGTATATGCAAAAACGGATATATTTTTTTCAAAAATAAAAAATTGTTTCTTTCAAAAATAAAAAATTGTTTCTTTCAAAAATAAAAAATTGTTTCTTTTAAAAACATTCGGCAACAATATTCTATTTGATGTGGTTGAGAAATTTTCCTCAAAATTGAAGTATGCTGAACCTCCTTATACAAAGCGCATAGTTCTCAGATACTCCAAATTCCAATCCCAGTATAAACAGAGAGATAGTTAAATATTTGTCGGTTGATATCTAACGAATTTAAGATGCGTGAGATGCAATATATATATATGTAGACGAAAATTTTCATAAAACGCATAATTTTTCATCATATTCCCTAAAAACATTTTTGATAATTCAAGCACAAATTCTTCCATTTTCCCAGACTGTAAATATTTAATCCGCAATTTCCACAACAAATTTGATAACGCAGGCCTCGGATCGACTTTAACGAACAAAAAAAATCGCTTTAATCGATTAAAAATAAAAAAAGTCGAAAAAGTCGATTATTTAATTCAGTGCTGTCACAAAAATTCAAATTAATCAAAATTTGTATAATTTTGCTAAATACACTGAAAAAAAAGTTTACTTGATTCAAATAATCGATTATTTCACTATTATCAAATAAATATTTACTTAAATCAAATAATTTTCATTTGAATCAATTAAATAATATTTGCTTCAAATACTGAAATATTTGATTCAAATACAATATTTATTTGATTCGAATAAAAATTATTTGATTCAAGTAAATATTTATTTGATTCGAATAAAAATTATTTGATTCAAGTGAATATTTATTTGATAATAGTCAAATAATCGGTTATTTGAATCAAATAAATTTTTTTCTCAATCACTGTTAGCTAAAAAGTATCAAATTGCAACGAATTGATCTCAAAAACTGGATCAAATCATCATTTAATCTTAATTTTTGGATCATTTCGATCCACTTGGGAATTATTTTGACAATTTTAGAAAAACAGTGATGTAAATATTCAAATACTTCTTACTTCCTTATTCACAGAAAATAAAATTTTTTAAATTTCAACTTTTTAAATTTAATAATTTCTAAAAATTAAAACTATAACCCTTTTAGAAATTTAAATACTTTCTACACTTCTTAACTAAACTTCATATCTAAATCAATTATCTCTATGAATTTTTAATAATTTTTTGCACTTTCTTCCAAAATTCAATTATTTAAATAAAGAAATCAAATTTTTTATAATAATTTAAACCGTTCATTTTTTTATTTAAAGATATTAATTAAGGAAGGACATTTTCAAAAAAATTTTAATAAAGAAATTCGTAAAAATTAACTTTTTAAAAATATTTCTAAATGATTTATTAAAAATACAAAAAGATTTGCAATTAAATATAATTAAAAAATGTCTAAAAAATTGAAATTTGGTCAAATCTTTTCAAAAATGATTTAAGTTAAGTAAAACATTTAAAAAATAATTCAAAATTTGTCAAAATCTAACGAAAAATAATTCAGTTTTTTAAAAATATAAAAAAATTAATGAAATTTTTCAAAGAATTTTAATTACAAATAAGTTATTTCTGAAAAATTATAAAGTAGTGCTGTATAAAAAATCAAACTTTTTATAATAATTTAAACCTTACATTTTTCTATTTAAAGATATAATTTAAGGTAAAACATTTTCAAAAATTTTAATATAGAAATAGTTCTAAATAATTTATTGAAAATACAAAAAGTTTTACAATCAAATACAATTAAAAAATATCTAAAAAACTAAAATTTAGTCAAATCTTTTCAAAACGAATTCAAATTTAGTAAAACATTTAAAAAATAGTTCAAAATTTGTCAAAAGCTTTTGAAAAATAATTAAATTTTTTAAGAATATATAAAAAAATCAATCAAATTTTTTAAAACATTGTAATTGTAAATAAATTATTTCTGAAAAACTCTAAAGTAGTAAATTTAAAAATAATTTTATTTACTTTATTCGAGGGTAATTAAATCTTAAAAATTGTAATAAAACAATTGCAAGAATAAATTTTTTATAAATATTTTAATGTGCAATTTTTCATAAATAATTGAAGAATTTTTGTATAATTTAAAACAAAATTATAAACAAAATTGTTTTCAAGAATTTGAATTAAAAATTTGGAATATTATGATTATTTTCTCCAAAATGTTGAAAATAATTTTCAACAATTTTAATTTTATTATTTTGTGTATGAATTTTAATTTTCCGAAATATTGAAAATAATAAAATTTAAAAAAATTAGAACGTAATAATTCATAGAATTATTCTTTTCTAAACTATTTTCATATTATTTTTAAAACTTATTTTTCATTAATTTTCATTTTTATTGAATCTACACTTGAAGATTATTTATTACAATTTTTGATAATTTAATATTATTTCAAAAATTTTTACTTGAAATTCTTTAAAAGTTAATTTTCAAAAATTGGAATAAAACACTTGATAATATGATTTACTTTTAATTAAATTTTACAGAATTTTAATTATTAAAAATCTTTTTAATTGTAATGTATTGAAACATTTTATTAGAAAACTGATTGAAAAATAAAGTTCCAAAAGTTTGTCTATAATAAGTTATACTTTGCACGGTATAAAAATCGAAATAAGTCGCATTTTTCACCAAAAATATTGTATTTTGGCGCCAAATTTGGAAGAAAAGTAAAAAAAAGTCGCAATTTTTTAATAAAAGTCGATAAAAGTCGGATTATTTGAAAATAGTCGAAAAAAGTCTGAAAAGTCGTAATATCCGAGGCCTGATAACGCAAATTCGAATTTAAAAATCGACTTTGATGATTTCATTTATTGAGAGAGAAAATTTATAATAAAATCAATAAAATTAACCGATGAAACAGGTTATGTTTAAGCAAGAGAAGAACATTTATAGTCTAATCTTGTTCGGGTCGTCAGACACTGAACCGGATAAATTGCAGCAGGAGTGGAATAACAATTGCAGCAAAAGTAGCTACCGTTTCCTGCAATAAGAACAGGGGGACGAGAGGGGGGGAAACCTGTCGATAAATACTGTTCAGTTCACTTGGCAAGTAATGAATTAAAGCCACACCCATCTTTCAAAAAAAAAAAAAAAAAAAGATGCAATACATATACACCGCAAATGCAAAAGTCGAAAAAATATGACAAACATTAAACCACAACAAACGTATAAATAAAAAATTAATTTCAACCCTACAGGTTTAAAATCATAGCAAACTTTCATCCTCAAATCGAGAAGAAAAGAATGTAAAATAAAAAATATTCTCCTAAAATTTAAATTCTTATCTTATGTTGCATCAATTCTTGTTGATACTTTAATTAAGAGAAAAATTGATACCAATTAAAAGTCAAGTTATATTACATTTACGACTATTGACTATACCCAAGGTTGTTGTAAACATCACCACACAAAGACTATAAAACTTTTACTGAAAGTAATCAAGTCGCCTGACTCGAAATTGCCCTCGTACGGTCACAGGGATTTCTCGATAGTTATCCACTTCAGTCATCTTCGTCAAATTTAATGGACAGCAAAATCTTCCAAGAAAAGAAAGAAGGATAGTAAAGAAAAACCTGACATCTCAAATATATCCGGACTTTCTATTCGAAAACTTTATACACAAAAATACTTCTCAACTTCAAAACAAAATTTGTAAATGAATAAAAATCAGTAAATTAGTACAACAGTAAATTACTAATTAGAAATTTAAAAATCTAATTTTCAAAATTGCCAACACTTCACTTGGTGTTTATAATTTCTCTCCAGCGTAATAACGCATGTCGTGTTGCTTATTGAATCTCAGATAAAGTCATTGGCACTCTCTTGAAACAATTTTATATATATATATATATATATATATATATATATATATATATATTTATATATATATATTCACTTTGTAATATTAAGGCAATGAGTTTGCTAATCACACAAATAGATGAGACTTCCGCTTAATAATATTGCATGAATGCTTCCATCAAAGGAGCTATAAGTGCATTCATCCTCCTTTGTATTCAAAGTCATCATCATCAGCAGCAGGTAGGCGACAGGTAAGGTCAGGTTTTGTGCTCTATCCAAGGCACGCGTCCCCATAAAACACACCTACAGATTCTTATTCACACCTACAAGAAAATTTACCCACAATCTTATTATCGTTATAACTTATAATATATAAAATATAAAATCCACTCAAGCGTGGAACCCTCTAAAAAAAAAATTACTTCATCTCCTTGCACGGCAATTATCGCAATCTATCTCCATAGATTATTATATTGAAAATACCAACCAACGGTAATGCATAATAGGCAAACACCTCATTATAAGTGCTGCAAAAATAGTAAAACACAAAAAAAACCACTCAAAGTTCCTACAGCAGGGTTGCCACAGGTCAGGGAAGTCAGGGAATTCAGGGAAAAGTCAGGGAAAGTAAAATTGGTCAGGGAAGTCAGGAAAAAGTCAGGGATTTTTAGTAAAAGTACTGGAAAAAATCGAATTTCAAAAAATCATGAAAAAACTCTAAATTTTGATGTTTTTTTTGTTTGCCTTGTAGACTATAAAAATAATCACGAATTTCAATACAAAACCTTGAATTTTCTCTATTTCAGAACAATAATTTCTTTTTAAATAACTTAATTTTTAAAGAACTATCATAAAAATATGACTTATAAATTATGTAATGAATAATTTTTACAATTTTCATAAATACTAGATTGATAAAGGAATTTTAATTAAAAATACTAAAAAAAATTTAATTTTGGTAAAGTTACAAATAATTACAGAAATTCAATTATTTTCGAAAGTAATAACATTTTTCGCAGAAATTCAACTATATTCAAAAATAAAAAAAATTTCTGGTCATTTCAATTATTTCTTTAAAAATAAAAATTCTTCTTCGAAATTCAATTATTTTTAAAAACTTTAATAAAATTCTTGGAAAAATTTCACAGGAATTCAATAATTTACCAAATTTTTGATAAATTTCTTCTAAATAAACCAATTATTTTCATAAACAATAAAATTTTCACAGGAATTCAATTATTTAATATAAAAAATTTCAAATTATTTTTCGAAAAATATTAATTATTTAAAACGAATTTTATAAAATTCGCCGCAAGAGTTCAGTTATTGAAAAAAATTTAACAAAGTTCTTTACAAGAATTGAATTATTTTTAGAAATATTAAAATTCTTCACCGAAATTCAATTATTTTTATAAACTGGAATAAAATTCGTTGGAAGAATTAAATTATTTTTAAAAGTAATAAAATTCTTCGCAGAAATTCAATTATGTTCAAAAATTGTCAAAATTTCAATTATCTTCATAAATAATACAATTCTTCAATATTCAATTATTTTTAAAAAAGTTTTTAAATTTTCCTCAAAATTTCCATTATCGTTATAAATAATACAATTCTTCTTCAAAATTCAAATATATTTAAAAACTTTAATAAAATTCTGGTTAAAATTTCACTGAAATTCTATAATTTATAAAAATTTTAATAAATTTCTTTGAAATAATTCAATTATTTTCATAAATAATAAAATTTCCACGTGAGTTCAATTATTTAATATACGAAATTTTATAAAATTTTTTGAAAAATATCAATTATTTAAAAAGATTTTTATTAAATTCGTCACATGAATCTATTATTAACCCTCCGTCACACACCTTGGAAAAAATTACGACTTTACACACGTTTAGAGGGAATCCCTCACCACATTGTAAAATAAGCGACATAACAACATAAACAAAGGAATCAATATAAATTTAATTTTAACACAAACTTATAAATATGTAGTAAATTATTCTAAATTATAAAATTAATAAAATTAATTTTTAGTCTCAAAAATAAAATTTAATTACACGATTGCACATCTTCGAAGGAATTACACTTTACATGTAAAAATAATGTAACATTAACAAATAAGCAAAAAAATCATTAAATAATTTATTTTAATTACATTTATAATATAATTTTGCCATTAGCCAATAGTGGAACAAAAAATATTTTGAAAACTTGATTTTTTTATTTAACATAACCTCACTTTTTCGAGTTTTTTCTGGCTTTGAAGCTTCATAATTAAATATTAATTATGTTTAAACTAAATGTTTTTTTAGAAATATGTTGAGGAGTAAATTGTCGAAAGGTATAGAGACTGATTTTATTTTGCAATGAGGAAAACAAAAGTTATTTAAAAAATACTGAAACCGAAGAGGGAATCCCTCCCTAGGTGTGTGACGGAGGGTTAAAAAAAATTAACAAGGTTCTTTACAAGAATTGAATTATTTTTGTAAATAATAAAATTATTCACCGAAATTCAATTATTTTTATAAACTAGAATAAAATTCATTGGAAGAATTAAATATTATTTTCAAAAGTAATAAAATTCTTCGCAGAAATTCAATTATGTTCAAAAATTGTTGTCAAAATTTCAATTATCTTCATAAATAATAAAATTCTTCAATATTCAATTATTTTTAAAAAAGTTTTTAAATTTTTGTCAAAATTTCCATTATCGTTATAAATAATACAATTCTTCTTCAAAATTCAAATATATTTAAAAACTTTAATAAAATTCTGGTTAAAATTTCACTGACATTCAATAATTTATAAAAATTTTAATAAATTTCTTTGAAATAATTTAATTATTTTCATAAATAATAAAATTTTCTCGTGACTTCAATTTTTTTAATATACAAAATTTTATAAAATTTTTTGAAAAATATCAATTATTCAAAAAGATTTTTAATAAATTCGTCGCATGAATCTATTATTAAAAAAAATTAACAAAGTTCTTTACAAGAATTGAATTATTTTTGTAAATAATAAAATTATTCACCGAAATTCAATTATTTTAGAAAAATTTTAATAATATTTTTGAAAATTTGTTTAAATTATTTTCATGAATAATAAAACTCATCGCAGGATTTTAATTAATTTTAGATACAATATTTTTATCAAATTCCTCGAAAAATGTAATGATTTTTAAAAATTTTTCTTAAAATTTGTCAAAAGAATTCAATTATTTAAAAATTTGTTGATAAAATTCTGTATGAGAATTCAATTTTAACAAATATTCTATTATTCAATAAATTATTTATTTTTCAATTTAAATAATTGAATTTTTCTAAAATTTTCTAATAAAAATTGATTAAAAAATGAATTTAACGAATAATCGATTTATTGTTTATGAAAATAATTGAATTATTGCAACGAATTTTATTACAATTTTTTCAAATAATTAACTTTTTTGAAAAAATTTACTACTTTTAAAAATAATTGAATTCTTGCGAAGGATTTTATTAGGATTTTTGTAAATAATTAAATTTTTGTTGAATAATTTCATGGTTATTTAAATTATAACAAAACATGAAGAAGGCCTTCTTTATGTTTTGTAATAATATTCTTATAAATTGTTGAGTTTCAAAAAAGTTTGAATTTGAATGTTCTGAAGAATTTTAATTTCTGTGGAAAAGTAATAATTAAATATTTATTTAAAAATTTAGTTATTGATGTTTTTGAATAATTTTACAATTAATAAAATTTGTAAATAAATTTAGTAAAACATTTTTTTGAGTATATATATATATATATAAAATATATTTTCGAGGAAAATGCGAGATAATGTATTCGTTTCTGTAAGGTAAGCGTTTATTCTACAAAGGGATTGGAATAAGAATGCTATAGGTACAT